>OY725325.1:49889223-50309557 GCA_963242795.1 Inga leiocalycina
ATCAAAACTAATCATATCTAACAATATTTTCCCAAATAAGAATATATAAAGTTCATATTCACTTCAGTGTGGGTTGTAACGTATTTTCAACATTGAAAATGTTGGAAATTGTGCCGTAGGGGCCAATCATTGCACTTTGAATATTATTATCTAATGAACTTCTTCATTTTGTTATCATATTATTTATTTTTCATGTTCACTGTGATAACTATCTTTGGATAAATCATAATTATTGTCCTAAATATCCATGATCGGTTATCTATATGGGAGTAAAGCTGAAATAAGACCAGTATGACTTTGAAGAGGTATCGAGATACAAATCAAAGTCCTAAGCACTTGTAAGAGTACAAGGTGCTAGACCAACTACTCTTCTTTTATTTTTCTTTCTCGCCCTGTGCAGCTACCCTTTTCTTCCTTTTTCCCATGGCTCCTCTTTCTTTTCTTTGGTCCATTAGGTATCCAATTCTCTATTCCCCACCAAAACGCTGTCGTCCCCTACAAGCTTTCTCTTGGCTTTTAATTGCTTTTTGGTCTACTTTTGAATTTCCTTTGGTCAAAACTGTGTACGCCACAAGCTGAAAGAAGAAGGAAACAAAATATTATAATAATAACCCAATATTAAAACTAAACCGAAACTTTTTTTTTTACCTTTCATTATTTATTTGTTCTTTTACCTAGATTTTAATCTAAAGTAAAATATTTATAATAAAATCACCAAGATAATGCACCAACTTGATATTTTATAAAATCTTAAGAAAATTATCTTAAATTAGTATTGATAACTCCCTAATTATATCAAAATGTGTATCAAATATATTAAAAATGGGGAGTTATCACACCCCACACTTGCATCAAATCTTGTCCCCAAGATTTAAAAAGTTTAAAACAATCAAAGACAATCATGGAAGCAAGATTCTCAAATCAAACACTACAAAATTGAATTTAATTCAAATTTTTAAGAATGGAGCTTTCTTAAAACTCTTTCCACCTTCTAAAAATGTAAGTAGGAATGCAAATGACTTGGTAAAGATAAATAACATTAGAATGTTCCTTACAAGTAAAGTGTTTACACTCTTCTCTCAAGATCATTAAAGGGCTTGTGTTTCACTCTAATCCATTTATTGTAACCCATCTACCATAAGCTTGTTTATCATCTCCATTTCTACTACATTATCCCCTTGCTCACATAAATCAAAAGGACTTTTCCAAAGGTTATAATGAATAAGGTAGGATAATGAAATGGAAGTGGCTAAATGGTATGGAGCATAATTTAATTAGTGCTAAGCCAACTTAATGAAATTCATGAAGAATGAAAGAATAATTATTTAAAGAAAACAAACTCACTTACATTCGAAGCAACTTTTATTCAATTAACTTCAAAAATCTTTTTTTTTTTCATTTTTTTTCTATATATATTTTTTTCTTTTTTTTTTTCATATTTCTCTCTCTTTTTTTCTTTCTTTCTTTTTCTTTTTCTTTTTTTTTACACCCTTCTTTATATCTTTCTTTTCTTTCTATTTCATTTTTTTTCTATCTACACAACTCACATAACATTGACTTTCTAATCCCTTCACTCTTTTCTAAAATTGTTTTACTTGGCACTAACCAAAATAGCAATTGAATGGGAAAGGAAAGATATAAAAATTGCATTTCTCAAACAAAGGGCTATTTACTCTATGCAATTTTCTTTTTTTTAAAAAAAACAAAGTAAGGCTCAAATGGGTAAAGCAAAGGATTTTCATATGTCAAGGATAGACATTTGGCATAACTAGCTATGAAATAAATGCCTAAATCATTTTTGTGCATGCAAAGGGATTTAAAAGCTTCAAAAGAAATTCAAGACAAGTTCTAGAGATGAAATCACGATAAGTGTACTCCCTCTTGAAAGAAATGAATATTTAGGCTCTAGTTTCTCATTGGTTTTTAATATCCTAAAATCAATTATCCAAACTAAATTATTTGCCTATCTACTCACATTCCAAGAAGATAGAACTGAATTCTAAATAAACTCAATCCTTTTCAAATTTAAATCAAACCAACTTTATCAATGTTCGCAAGTAAAATCCAAGCTTTCATGAAAAGAAATTGTTTTTTCAAAGTTTGTCAAAATTGAGGACAAGTCATACAAAATCAATGGAACCTCTCCACCCCCACACTTAAATGTCACATTGTCCTCAATGTAAACAAGTAACACTAAGTAATGAAAATGAAAACATAACCATATCCAAGTGTAGGGATAGCAAAAGCTTCTAAGATCTCAAATGTTTACCACTTAAGCACAATTCACAAGTGCCACCACTCAACTCGATAGTCAAAAACAAATATCAATCACATACAACGCTAGACTATAACCAACACTCATATCTAGAACATGTAATCAACTATCAAATTAAACAAAGCAAGGAAAACTAGAAGGGCACTCCTTTCTTAATCCTTGTCATGTGCTCTTGAATACTCTTCCTTGTGGCTACCAAAGTAGAATAAATCATCAGGGGCTACCAAAATCCTACAAATTCAAAACAAAACATCAAACTAAACCTTGGGTTGCCTCCCAAGAAGTGCTAAGTTTATAGTCTTTAGCCAGACTACTCAAAACAAACTACTAATCATAAGTATCAAACACCAAGATTACCTTGTCTTCATTTCTTTTCAAGCAACAAGGTTTCAAACACCAAAAATGATCATTCAAGTTAATTACTTGTACTTCTTCAATCATAGATAACCTTAAAGTACAAGCATTCACTGAATTCAAATTAAGCTCAACATGCATATATCTGCAAAGAGATTTAGGAACTTCCAAAAATTTAGAGCACCCCATAAAATCCACTTGGATCTTATTAGTAAGAGTCAAAGAGTCAATAGGAGAGTCATGAACAACAAGTCTTGGGATCTTTCCACTAACCTCAATATCAAAGTCACAAAGATTAGACTCTTCAACTGGAACCTCAATTGGACACCCACTGTTCTCGTCCAAATTAATTTTAGGTTCACATTCATTTTTCCCATTATCAAAAGTCTCATGCAATTGCACATCTTCAATTCCCTCACAATGATCATCATCAACACAAGAAGTGGCAATCATACTTAAGGAATTAGCTTGAGTTATATTTTCAATAGATGAAACAATTTGAGTCACATAAGACTCCAATATTTTGTACACTTGACTCAACTCTAGTTCTAATTTCCTTTTGCTCTCTACTAAATCACTTTGATGCTTCCACATACTCCTCAAATAACCTTTCTAAATTAGACTTTTCTTTATATTTAAAGGTGTTTTCTTCAAAATGAGGATGAGAGTGAAAAGATAGGGGAATTTCTTTTGAATAATGGCTAAAATGTGAATCCCAAGATTTTTGTTGCTCAAAACTTTCACTAGGACAAAAAGAATTATCAAAACAAGTTTGATTCCTACTGAAATCATCTCTCATATAATGACTAGTAGTGACATATGGACAATGCTCATGGGAATGATTTTCTCCACAATAAACACAAGTAAAGCAAATATAAGGAGAAGAATGAACATTTTATATCCAACCAGTATTTGCATTCCTTTGTCGCATACCATCCACATGAATTCCTAATAAAGAACTAAGAGATGCCAATTTATCACTGGTTGAACCAAATGCATGCTGTGAATAATCCATTTCTTTTTTCAAATTTTTTCTTTTAAAAAGACAAACAAGCAAAAAAAATTAAAACAAAACAAATCACACACAAGACAATAAAATAAAAATATTCACAAAGCTCAAGCTTAAAGTACTAAAGGATTTCTAATTCTAGTCACCAATTACCTTGAATCTCCGGCAGCGGTGCCAAAAACTTGATATTACTAAATTTTAAATAAGCACCGCAAATGTACAGGCTGTTGAAATAGTATAATAGCAAATCAAGGTTGTCCCACAGAGATCCAAGATAATAGATAATTAGGCATTAAAATTCCCATTTTCATTTAAGTTGAGCAAATCAAATATAGAGATTGAAAGACAATTTAAACAAATGCAGTAGAAACAAAGCTAACTATTTAAAGACTTCAATTGATAAAAACAACCTAGAGTGGCTAATCCCTTCTTTAAGTTTTGGAGCATGCATTTACCCAATTAAAAGAACTTAATGTTAAATTTTTAATCTAGAGTTTAAATGAATATAAGTGTCTTCCAATCACTTATACTCCTCTCTCAAGTTAAAATTGTTATTCCTAACTAATTTACTCAAGAGGCAATAAATGTCCAAATTCACTCTAATATGATTATATGAGTCCAATAGGTATATTTCTGTCCTATTGGCAAATTAGAATAAAATTCTAATCCTACATTACTTAATCTTATGGTCTAATTAAGATCCCTCTCCCAAGGATAATCTAAATTTCCCAAATTCATACTTAGTGGTGATCAAGCACAAAGTAGATAAAATAATACAAGATTAAGTAAACAAAAATTAACACTAACCACGATTAATTAGTCCATACATGCACAAATCCTTAAATTAGTTTATGGCTACTCTAAGTTAAAAGAAACAGTTAGCCAGACATGGCTTTACTCAAAATCATCATCTCAGCAACAATTAACCCAGATTTCAGAGTCATACATGAAAATCAAAGCAAGACAAAAAAACACGGAGCACAATAAAACATGGCAATGAAATTAACACATGAGAGCTTCCTCTGTCTCAAGCTGTATCAACGGTGCCACCGCCTCTGGTTCCTTGAAGCTTCTGTCTCCCACTGTCTTCCTCTCAACTCTCTTGATGAAGCTCGAAATTCAGAATCATCCCTCCCTCTTCTTCGGCACTCTAGTTCTCATCGGACCTGGGGAAGAAGACGATGAACAGTAGCTATGGTCACCTCCCCAAGGTCCCACCTTCAACAATGCTCCCTCGATGCTCTTCCTCTGGTTCACGCTCGAAGGCAGATGATGAAGATTATTGCAGCTGCTCTTCGTTTTTTTTTTCTCGCCCTGTACGGTTGCCCTTTTCTTCCTTTTTCCCGTGGCTTCTCTTTCTTTTCTTTGGTCCATTAGGTATCCAATTCTCTATTCCCCACCAAAACGCTGTCGTCCCCTACAAGCTTTCTCTTGGGTTTTAATTGCTTTTTGGTCTACTTTTGAATTTCCCTTGGTCAAAACCGTGTACGCCACAAGCTGAAAGAAGAAGGAAACAAAATATTATAATAATAACCTAATATTAAAACTAGACCGAAACTGTTTTTTTTTTAACTTTCATTATTTATTTGTTCTTGTACCTAGATTTTAATTTAATGTAAAATATTTATAATCAAATCCCCAAGATAATGCACCAACTTGATATTTTATAAAATCTTTGGAAAATTATCTTAAATTAGTATTAAGAACTCCCTAATTATATCAAAATGTGTATTAAATATATTAAAAATGGGGAGTTATCATCAAACCACTATGAGAAAGCTGTATGATCAAGTCATAAGCTTGTCTCATGTATAACTACGTTACTATGTCCTTTGACCTGAGATAGTCATAGATTCCTACATGGGAGTCATTCAACTTTGACCTAGTCAAAAGTCACCTTTGACCTAGTCAAAAGTCACCTTTGACCGGTTGAAGATAAAGGCTATGTTCGGGCTTGCTGGTTTTTATGTAGAGGAATGTGAATGGTTAAGATGAAATTTTGTCCCTCACATTAGTAGAGGATATTACTGGGCCCTTCAATGAGTGAATCTGGGAAATGTATGGCCATACTATGATAGAAAGGAGTTTCCATTTCTATAGTCAGACTACTCAGATATCAAGAAAGTAATGGTTAGGAATAGGAGGATGACATTCTCCATGCCTCATCCTTGACAAAAATATTGTGTGACAAAAGGAACGTGATATGGTTATATGACAGGTTGCATCGATTTGTTGATCCTCATATAAATTGGATAGTTGTGATGTCTTGCTAGAGGCCGCTTACGACTTGTGGGTTAGTATAGTCATTGGCCTACTGCCAACTTCATATAAGCCTACAGGGGATCACATATAAAAATAGCCCAACATAAGCTATAATGTCCAGATTCATTAAATCTAAGATATGTCTAGATTTAATGAATGTAATGATTAATCTAGGGTGGACGAATATATATATATATATATATATTCAAAAAGAAAATTAATAATATTATATATATACATATATGTATTTTTGAAATACACACACACACACATGTATATATATTATATATGATAATATTATTATATTGTGTTAGTTTTAAATTTAATAGCTAACATGATAAAAATATAATATCTAGGATTTAATTTATAAAGATAAATTAAATCTATTTCCATTGGCTCTTTATTCAGATTAAATAGATAGGTTGAATTAAAACTGTTAGACAGATTTAATTAAGCTATATTTATTTAATTTGCTTATCAAAAGACAATTAAGTATTAATTGATATGATATAGATTTTAAAATTAATTAAGATTAATTTTAAAAATCCAATATCCGTTATAAAATAGAAAGCCCTAACTAGTTATAAAAAATGGTGAGCTTGGGTTTTATACGGGTAATAAAAAAAAGAAAGATAGAGAGCCATAAGAAAAGAAAACTCTAGAGAGAGATATTGATGGTGCTAGCACATTGTTCATGTTGGATTCCTATTTATGTGGATACTAGTAGAGGGAATTGATTTGAGTTGTTAGCTCCTTGAAATCGAAAAAAAAAGACTGAACATATAAGAAAGGTATGCTTCTCTATTACTCAATTTGAACATCGTTGACATATCCGTAGTAGAGATTGGAAAACTTTTAAATTTTAATTTTCCATTGTGCTTACCAATTCCAATAGAAAAACACAAAAGAAAGGAGCACTCTACACTATCCAATATGTAATATGTATACTATAACCCCCTGCCTTTAAACATATAACTATAATTCGATAACACATAAATAAGATAGTTTAGAGACCGTTGGATAATTTAAACTCTTTTCAACTTCCTACTTTACCGTAGGGTTTTTCACAAAATCCTTCAAAACTTTTCCCCATCCTGGTCTGAATTTCAAATATTTGAATATAATTACCTGTGCAGTTAATTCACATTCATACATATCAGAGTATATAACAAAAATCCCGGCAACCCCCGGGTTCCATTCATTCACTAAAGGGTTATAATTCCCATTTAGGGGATTACACAACTGTATCCAACTAATATTTACAACCCAAAAATAATTTATAGAAACCCTACCCAAAATGAGTAACCAACATATCTAAAACAAACGTCCCTACAGGGTTCCAACCGCTTCTAGTAGTCCGTTTCCCCTTGGAGCCACTTGCCCTGTCAGTCATCGAAAAGAATGAGATTCAAGAGAATCGCAGTAGTAACAATCATTCATACCACACATAATCACATAGCATGCAAGCAAATCATTACACAGGAACAGCAGATAAATTACACTCCACCCTCATCCCCTTTTACCGCCGAGAAGGCACACCGTCCAAACCAGAACCGTTATTAGTGACTCAGGGACTGTTGGTATGGCAGTGCATACGAATAGCCTTACGGCTCACATAATCACAATATCACACCCTAACCTCATCCCCTTTTACCGTCGGGAAGGCTCACAGCTCTTACCCGAACCGTTGTTAACGACTCAGTGACTATTGGTATAGCAATGCTTACACAATTCCACAGATATTGCAGCATTCGAATTCTTCTCAAATCAATGATATAACACACATACAATACATCACATATGGTATAAGAGAAAGAGTCACTACCTTGTTCTTTCCTGACGTCCTTTGGCACAGTGGGCTCGCGGGTACGACAAATGTCAAAGCCTATAAACAAAATCAAGAATGGTGGATTAATTTCCTACCCCCAATTCTTACTTTCAAACACTTAAAATAGGTTCCATATGAGTCCCTTCAATAGTTATAACAAGCTCAAAGAGAAACTAAAAGGATTGGAAAGTACTAGGTTGGAAATTACTTTGCAAAGTCACAAAATGCTGAAAATAGGGTTTTGGCTGAAGCCAGGAATTCTCTGGCTGCGGCCAAAAATAGCACAGAAGTATTTTGGCTGCAGCCAGGAATTCTCTGGCTACGGCCAAAACGTGCACAGAAAGTTTTACGCTGCAGTCAAGAATTTCTGGCTGCAGCTAAGGGAACTTTGAAAAATCATAACTAATTCTAGAAAAATCAAAATGAGGTGATTCCAAAGCCAAATGAAAGCTATTTAAATCCTTTTCCTAGGAAAAATATTGGCCATTACTGGAAATCACCACAGAAGTACAGAATTACACGAAATTCACCACCACTCCAAAACAGATTCCAGTTTTAATCCCAAACTTTGGACAATCATTGCCCTTAGCTCAAAAAACGAAATGCCCTTAGCTTAAAAAATGAAATGACACAAAATTTATGTTCATTTTGAAGCTTGGAATGTGAAATTTAAATCTGGAAAGTTTCAGAATTTTTAGACACCATTTGCCTATTCAAAACATCTAGACAACCTGACTGCCCAGAATAAACTTTCAATGGACCACATTTCAATTTTGCACCAATGCTTCCAATGGTTCCCAAATTCATATCAAATACCATTCCTACATAAATTTGCACAAGGAATCCATTGAAATTATCAAAACAACCTAATTCAACCTCCATTGACATGTTACACAATGACCACCACATGTCTTACCAAGAACTCAATCAAACCACCATATTGCAAACCAATCCAAACCAACATTCCAAATCAATTTCAAATGCTCAAGGACACACTATGACACCAATTTCACACTAAACACTAACCAATACACACATTTTGAAATTAAGCCAAAATCAGGGCAAAAATCCAAAATCCTCAAAGCTAAACCAATTACCACAATAAATATGTCAAAAGGTTCCAAAGGCTTACCTTAACTTCTTCCCAAGACTAATTCTTGATTTCCACCACTTCCAAATTTTCTCAAGCTTTCAATCACCACTAATCAAAAATCTAAAACCATAGGAATAATGCTCTCAACACCTAGAACAATGTTAATAAAGAGTATTTGAGCATTCATGGTCATTTGCAGCACTAACCTTAGGTTTTTCTCTTTCTCTTTCCTTCTATAGCTGAACGAAAATGGAGGAGAGGAGAGATGAGATGAGTTGGTGAAGATGATGATCTAATTAGGCCCTTTAATCGGTTATTAGGCGTCCTAAATGAGAGAGGGAGGAGAAAAGCAAATTTTGACACTTTGACCTTAATATATGGTTCACATGAAGCCAAGTGTCAAGATCTTGTTCCTCCTCCCAACTCCTTCCATGTTCATGCAAGCATTGGATCACTCTCTCATAATCTCTTGATATGTAATCCCAACCATTGATCTACAATTTACCAATGAGTTGCCTCTTTGATAACTGACCAATTGGTAAATGAATTTCCAATTTCGCCCCTGATTATCATAACTTTTACCAAATCACCATTAAACATGAATATAAGCTTAAACATTACTTACCACACATTCACAATGAGTTTAGCAAACAATTACATCCTTAAGATCATAATTAGCCCTTAATTACAAGTTGGGGCATTACATATACCTCATAGCACTCTGAGATATTTGGTGGCTATTGAAAGATCTTAGACAGACAGAGCTTATATATTATAGAGTTGTGGAACTTTATTTTTAGCTCTTTAATTTCTTCTAATTTATTAATTAAGATTAGAGATTGTGAAATGATTTTATTTGCGTTTTTTAAACTAAATGTTTTTAAATCTTTCAGATAGAATAACATCTATTAATGTGCATGGAAGGGGCTCTTGTCACTTAAACAAGTGGTTGGAAGTTCAAATTATATCCCTTGTGTGTAAACAACTTATCGACATTCCTAAGTATGTAGGGAGGTTAGTATCTTTTGCCGACGAAGTATACATTGTGTTTTACCATAAAAGAAAATCTCTCATATGAGAGTAGGAATATGGCCTATCAGAGAAGACTAGCTTTCTACTCTTTGTTTGACTTTGTGAATTTTTTATTCACGAATATATTTTATTTTTGAATTATATTAGCCTTCATATTGATTATATGACTAGCTACAATGAATTAAATTTATAAATGATATTGATGGATTATTGAAAGGTGAAGAGTAACTTTTTTTTTTTTTGATAAATAGGTGAAGAGTAACTTAAATCTAAAGAAGTAGACAAAAATAATTAGGCATGATTAAAGTAGAGATGTAGGGCTTTAATTTGATAGGTGGATCATAATTTTTGAACTAGTGGATTAAAAGATATGATTTTTCAAAGTTGAGCCCTGTTTCTGGACGGGAATCTAGAACAGGGGAGGTTTGACGAATTTCTGGGAATTATGTGGTTGTAATTGATACTCTGTGATATTTTTCCCTTAAAGAGAACTTAAATAGCTTTAATTAGCCACTGGAACCAACCCCTTTGAATTTTTATAAATTAATTATGAATTTCCAAAGTTAGTTTACAAAACTAGCAGGTTAGGTCAAGCCAATGAATTTATGGCAATTGTGTTAAATTGTCATAAGTATTGGGCCAAAGATGAAAGACGTGTCCTAAAGGCCTATGTAGCCCCATTGGACATTCATTTTCATGACTCTAATAATATGGCTATGTATTTAGGGCCATGAGAAGTCAAGAAAGAGAATTTCCAAAAAAGCATATTTAATGGTTGGAGAAAAAGGTACAAGTGGAGGACTTAAAGACAAGAGGTAGGAGACTTACCTTATTTACATGTAGTTGATATTGTGCTTGTGTAGTGATATATGTTATTTCTTTACTTGATTGTTTAGAGCATATTTGAATAATGAAGCTCTGTTTTTGTTTATACTGTGGTCATAGTTATGTTGCATGAAACATTGAGTATGCAGAAATGTTATTATAGGGCATGCATCTAGTTAAGCCTAACATGTCATGCACATAGCATCTATCATGCATACATCATGGTAACTGTTTTCTACTAAGATTCTCTCGAATCTCACCCAACCCAACTAGCCATTTAGACAGGCGGGCGCAGCTGGTGTGCTGAGAACTGAGAAGAGAACAACGCAGAGGAAAATGCATAAGGTTATGTGTTCAATCTAATGGAAGCAGTTGGTTATTTGTAGGCTTTTATTATATTTTAAGTTTGTAATTTTAATATATAATCCCTGCGGGGAATTTATGTAATTGAGTACATATTATCAATATATCTACGCTATTCCTGTGTGCCCACCAAACTACGCATTGCTACTCTGATTAATATCAATGTTAAGTGGTATGTAAGGCGGGGTGTTACAAAATACCAATATTAGGGGCATTATCAATTCCAAAAGAAGTAGAAATGACCGTTTTAACTTGAAAACAAAACTCATTCAATCAGCCAGTAGGAACAGAGCAATGAGTTTTCTAGAAACACATGATACACGGCTAAGGTCAAAATCTAGCTAGGCAAGACAAAGTGAAAAACAAGGAGAATATGGAATGCAGAATGGAGAATGCGAAATGCAGAAAAGAAATCATACCCTAAAATAAGTAGAATAGAGCATGTAAAGGAATTCAACCTAATTAGGGCTCTGGAAAAAAAGTGAGTTAGGGCAATTGAAGCGACTCAGCTGCTATCAGACTAAAGTTCAAAGAAAGTAGTGGAGGATGTGGTTCACCAAAAAGCAACTTTGATGATAAAAAAATCCACTGGAGTTGTGGGGTTCCAAGGATGGTAGGTAACATTTGACCAAAGACAAGGGTATTAAGTGTAATAACTTAGAAATGTTGAAGAGGCGCCAGATAGTAAGTGTTCTAAAAGACTTGACGAAACATGCTCACATTATAAGTTTAGAACCGTTATTAAATGTGGCATTTTCTTACGGTTCTTAATTTACAACCTTAATGAACATGTGAACAAAAGTTCACGGTTTTAAATCACAATAGTATGGTTTTGTAAATAGTGATGGTTTTTTCTTAATAACCGTTAGGTATTAGACATAGTATTCTAAAAAGTGATGGGTTTTATATAATAACCATTATTTATTTGAATTTTTTAATAATTTTTGAAGTTGATTACTCAACTCCATAGTAAAAACAAAAAAATTTAAAAAAAAAAGAGTGTGAATAAACAAAAAAAAAATAAAAATTTATGAGGATGAAGAATCTGTTGCATCATCAAATTCATTCTTCTCCAATAATTTGTCTACCTTCTCGATCAAAGAGCGAACGGGAGAGATTAGTTCCTTCAAGGACTTGTCCATACGTCCTTGCTCTCCCATGTAATCATTTACCATATGCTGGAGGTCACAGTTCGCGTGGATTAGTCCTTTAATGCTTGTTGGTAGATATGGCAATCATCTTTTGGTTTTAACCTAGGGAGCCCAAAAGATGAAAAACCAAAAGATCTCTTGCATTCGTCCATGATATCGATGAAGAACAAAAGTCAAGAGTTGGATATGAGAAGTTGGAATAGAAATGGATGGATAAATGGAGTTCATTTTTTAGACATTTAAATAGAAAGAGTTTCATGGATTATCTTACTGCCAACGCGTCCTTTAGTATTATGTTAAAGATCATTTCTTGTTAGCTAACTAGAAGAGGAATGGAAAAGGTTTTGTAGGTTTTCCATCAGAATATGTCCTTTAGAATGGAAACGGTTACGTTATAAAGTCAAACGTGTTCTTATAAATTGCCATAGTTAACATAAGTAATAGTTATTTACTAATAACCATGAACGTCCCTTGTAAAATGCCTAAATTAGTAACGGTTGTTTGGTGAAGTGGCAACTTTTTTAAATATTTTTGGGCTACATTGCTCTAATTATTATTTTTTTAAAATATTCAAAAGGAAAAAAAAAAGTTGTAGTGGTTTCAATCATCAACACTATTGCTGTCCTCTTACTCCTCCCCCTCACTCAACGCATCATCAACGTCTAAGGAAGGAGATGAAGGGTCTGACTAGAAGTGATCATATACAATCTTGTTGTGATGAAGGATGAGGTCCAACTTCCTGTTCAAACTGTGGGCCTGTTTAGCGAGGCACTTTGTGAAGCAATCAAGGCTAGCCAACATCCATAGCAAAGCCTCCTTTTGAGGAGGCCACAGAAGAGGAGGAGGAGGAGGAGGAAGTGGTGGTGGTGGTGGAGTGGAGGAGCTCTCGAGTTTGCAGTAGTAACATCTCTCACATTCAAGCCCTAAGTCTAAATCTCTCAAATAATGCATTAAAATTTCTAAACCGATTAAATGTAAATATTTACTCACATCTACAATCCTATGGCTCCCATTTGTTGAAACTTAACACTTGCTTCAAACCTTAACCTTCGAGCTTGCTTTACTCCCAACAAGATTTGTACTCTCAAAAGGCTCTCAACGAGTAGAAAAATATTTGAGAAATATGCATTGTGGTTGAAAGAATTTTTGAGGATGTAATAGAACTCAAAACTATCTTAAACCTCCATTAATGGAGGACTTGTAGCTGCTCACCGCCGGACTTAGAAGAAGACGCGGAGGTAGAAGAAAGAATGGAGGGGAAATGATGTGCATGGGTGTATATTAAAGAGCGTGGGTTTCACTTTTTTTACTATTTTTTAAATTCTTTTTCCCTTTTACTTCTTTCACCCTTTTCTTTTTTAATTACTCTTAATTCCATATCTCTAAACTCTTTCTAAATTAACCAACATTTTCAAATATTCACCAAAAGTCCAATAATTATGCTTTATCTATATATTTCGTTCAAATGAATTTTTATAACATATCATTAATTATAATCACTTAATGAAAAGTATTTTTTTAATACGTTATTTAATTCTCTAAAACTTTATAAATTTTTTCTTTCTTTCTTTCTTTTTCTAAAAATATAATTTGGTATTGTGCCATCAATTAAAATTTATCCCACTTTGGGTAAATACTCTGCTCAAATAATTATATGGTAATTTTCAGTTACCATAAAATAATTCCAATAAACTCAACTCAATATTAATAAATTATATTACATTTACTTTTTAATCATATGTAATTATTTTCTTAATTTTATGTTGCTAGATCACAAATAATGCATTTGATCTACTCTAAACCTCAAATTATTTAATAAATCACTTCCTATTAACCATCAATATCTTCTACCATACTTGAATACCTGCTCACTGCATACTCAAATGTGTAACCATGTTGTAAGGCGATTAGTAACCAATGTCAACTATGATTATCGTACTTGTCAGTTTAAATATATGGCAATATATGTTGATAATTCAGGTACAGCTGGACACGGATTCAATACTTTACTCAGACACAAACAATTCTTGGTACCTAAGTGGGAGTTCTGTACTTTTTACTCCCAGACCACCACACTAACAGATTACAATATTCATGCTTGGAAAACTCTTTCTAAAATCATATTCAAATTTAAAATTTATCTTTTGGGCTGAGGAACTCCTAGCAGAATACAACTCGGCCTTTTCTTTTCTTTTTTTCTGGTCTTGTCTTTTCATGTATCTTAGGATGCCTCCTTTTACGGATTTATCAAATACTAACTTCCGAATTCTTACAACAAAACTGCTTGCATATATTCCATCAAATTGAAGGTCTTAGGACTCTCTATCTGCCTTATAAAATTGATGGTTCATGATTGAATTGTTTGAAGAATGGTCAAGAAATGGAAGGATGTAAAACAAAACACAAGCAAAATATTGTTTCCATTCTATATTTCTAAGTGATATTGCAATAACTTATATTTTTTATTGGAAATATAGTGCAGATTTTTTTACTGGTGTTGGTTAGTATGTGATCCAGTTTGGGACTTCTGATCCCAGCTCCTAGACTAGGCCTGCTAGAGCGGTAGACTCTAGTATCTTTATAACTTCACTGTTCACGTTTTCTTTGCTAATAGGCCTGATGTTCTTGGTTCAGATCAGAAATTGGAAGTCGTTTGGCCATTGGATTATGACTACTTCTCAAGGCGTCGAGGCTGGTAAGTTCTCTACCTGAATACTACATTTTAAGTAATTAAGAAAATGTAATTTTTAATTCTTAAGTATTATACATCTCATTTATTTGGTCTAAAAATGTTATTCTTAGCAAACCTGATTGTTTCTTACTTCCTTCTCCCTGGAACATGTACATTTATCTTGGTTTTGTCTTATTCTTCAGTGATAGTTGACTAACAAGTAGGGATTTAAAAATTTTCAACTGTAAGGCAAGATCTCATGACAAAATAATGTAAAGCATTTTTCATATGAGGACGAAAATTACAAGTAATTTGACTAAGGGGCAGCCTTTTTGCTTATAGACCCTGCTGGGTTGATATGAAAGAAAGCGAATTGGAATAGCATATTTCGGAAAGATGAACCTAAGATACTAGAATTAATTAGTAAAAGATGTAATATCTAGGATTCTAGGATTAGGGTTCTGTTCTACTTTTATTAAGAACCAATGTAATCTACGTATATTATCAAATAAAGTAGAGGTGCACTTCATCTCTGTATTCCTCGTTATCATCTTGAACAGTGTTATATTTTTCTTTCCTATTCCCATCCGATTTTCTTATGTAGTTGAAAATCCATATTGACATTTTACTTGTTTTGTTGTTAGGGCACTACCCTTTATTGCAGTTGAAGAAATTTGACTTGCAAAATGTCTCATTATCAGAAGGATTAATCACTGAAGCCCATCTCTTCCATGAATCATTAATATTGAAGGTGTTCTGACTTCTGAGGTAATGCTTAGGTTGATTTCGCTCATAATGTACTCATAACGACGCAGCAAATATTGTGCGCTGGTTGATTATAATATACCAAGTTATTATAGTATATAGATCATAATATATCTTATGCGGAAGGAACTGAAACATTGTAAGCATTGATCAAGGTCATTATTGTGCGCAGGCTGATTGTAATATATCAAGTTATTAATAATAAATACGAAACACATGAACATGAACAGGAACAAAATAAGACTTGCTTGGAAATATATGAAAAGTCTCTTCTTCAAAGCCAGACGTGGTCAGTCGCGTTGTGGCTGTGACAACCAGCCATTCATGATGAGACTAGAATTCTAGTTTAATGTAGTTGTATATATATAATGTTGATGAAAATCCTTTTGATGAGAAAGAATCACTCTAATAATATTTCATTGAGAAAATGGTAACTATTCTTTTTTTTAAACTTTTAATTCCATAACAGTGTGTTTTTCTCTCTTAATTAGATGCTTTAATTTTGCTTTATTAGTATGATTAACTCCTGTACATGGGCTAACAGTATTAATAGAACAAAGTTGCGAGAATTAATGTGTTAACAGTGGAAAATTAATTATTTAATTAAAAGAAAAAACACACACAGATGCCAAATTAAAAATTGGGTGAAAGTATATTTCCCTGCAGATGGATTTCCCCATTTTATATTACAAAGAAAAATAACTAGCTACTTAATTAAAAAAGGAAAAAGTATGCCTAAAATCATGTAGCAAGCACAATATAGTATTAGTTTAATACACACACATCCATATGTATCTTGAATATCCAATACGATTGAAAATATGAATGGATATTTCTTAAATTTCTGTTACCTATATTTTTAAAATATTTAATATAAATGATATTGACTATGTCATACAAAAAAATTGAACTGCTTTATTCTTTGGAAAAAAGAAAAAGAAAAGGAAAGCTAATGTTTACAACACCATTTATCATTGTTTATACTTTTTTACAAAAAAAAAAAGTAAAGATAAGTGAATATCCTAAGGGAAAATCCCATATAAATACCATTTCAATTGTCAAAACCCACAAAAGTCTCTTAAAACTTGAAAAAGACAAATAGGTGTTCAAGGATCAATCTGGGTTACTAAAGTTTAAGGCTAAAGACCAAAATGCCCCTTTTAAAATTTGCCTCACATATGAGGTGCCTACTGTGGAAAAAGGCTACATAAAAAAAAACACAGTCGAAGGTGATGTCCGTAGAGCAACGGTGAAGGTGAAGAATGAGGCGTCGATCAAGGTTGAATCGGACAAATGTAAGTAATTTTCTGAGAAACATAATCTTTTTTAGATGAATCGGACCATAACCATCTTATCGTCATTGTTCATGTTAGTGGGTATTGGGTGTTGTTCGGTGGGTCTGAGGGTGCATGAACAGTAAATAGATGGGCAGTCACATGGTGTATGGAAGATAACTTGTTTGGGGCTGTGAATGAGGGTTATGAAATGATGATGGTGCTACGATCATAGGTTATTTATGGCAGTTTTGGTTGTGGGTAAGTGGGTTTATAGGTTTAGTGGGATTAAAGTTTCAAACTTTACGTAACTACAGCGGCATCGACGGTGTGGTGTGGGTTATGTATGTCTTGGGTCTTATTAGCTTTGAGATGGAGCATAATGAAAAGGGTTAATGATTTGAAATACGTAGCATTGAATTGATGTGATGACTAACCGTTGAGTAGGTGTAAGTGGAATGAATAATCTGTAATGAAGATGTCATAAGCATATCTGTACGTACATGGTAGTTACTGTCATTACCATATCTGGTTTGTTGTCAATGCCATTACAGGATTTGTCATTACCATTACTAAATTTGTCATTAGCGTTAACAATAGTAGTGAAGGCAATAACTAATTTTTTCAGGCAATAACTCGTATAACTTAATTGATGACAAGGAAAAACTGTTGCTAAATCTTTTGGCACATGTTGTTATAAGTTAGTGATTCTTATCAAATCCATTACAGACTTTATCAACACCTTTACTATTGTTGTGAATCCCAAAATGGATTCTGTTAAGAGCAGCAGTAAGTTAGTAAAATCGTTGAGAAATGTATGCTGTCATGACATAGGTATGGAGTTGGAGGTTAAATATTTAGTAAAGGCTTAACTTTGTTATTAATTGGAAATAAAGTGATATTATCAAATATATTGATGAAGTAGTTAATGGTCTAAGAAGGTGTGTTGTGGGGAATTTTTTTAGTGATGAATTTTCATTGGTATGAGACTGACAATGTCATGAAATCTGATTTTTTTCTTGCAGGTTATCATGCAAGATGACATCAAATATTCAAGCAACACCTTCGTCAAAGTCACTTATATGTTTTTTCCACGTTGGGGGGAGTTTGTAAGTAAAGTTGAAGGTGGAGTTAAATATAGTGGTGGGAGTGTGATGGTAAAATCAATGAAGGAGGGGATGACAAATGAAGAATTGAGAGTAATAATAGGAGAATGGTTTGGTGTAGATGGGCATAAGTGCAACATTAAATACACTTTGAG
Source organism: Inga leiocalycina (assembly GCA_963242795.1). NCBI lineage: Eukaryota > Viridiplantae > Streptophyta > Magnoliopsida > Fabales > Fabaceae > Inga > Inga leiocalycina. Next base: position 49,907,387 of record OY725325.1, read on the forward strand.
TTTTGATGAAAAGATATTAGTAGATCTTATCGATGATTCTAAAATGAAAAATCTATTTCATTATAGTGATACTAGTGCACATGTATATGTATCATGTAAAGGAAGTGATAATGAAGGAAGGGCCATGGATGATACAAAAAGGCCAGTGTCATTTCTTTTTGTTACATAAAAGGTTATTTGCTATAGTGTTTTTGGCAATATGTGTTTACAATACTTGTTAATATCCATGCAGGGTTGATCAATTATTGGAAGCTGTAGAGCAAATGTCGTATATTGATGATGTTGTGTGTTATGAAATGAATGATGAATTTATACAAATTGAGTGCAATGCAAGACCTCTTCTTAGCCTTCCATGTGTATTTGAGAGCACACCAACACCGATGCCAGAGATGAACTATAAGAAGTAGATGGATTTGTTGGTAGGAGTAAATCAAATGTTTGCACATGCAGATGATTTCAATAAGGTGCTGCACAAGTTCAGTATTGCGCACAAATTTGAGTACACAAAAAAGCATCCAAATGAAATAAGGAAGAGTTTGACTAGAGATTATGGGGTGCAATTGACATATAAGCAAGCATATAAGGTAAAAGGCTATGGGAATGACAAGAAAACATTAGGTTCTGGTGGAAATCATAATGTTCACTTTTTATTGGACAATGCATTTGGTAGTTGCTGTAGTAAGAATCTGGTGTTTTGTAAATTCTATTATTGTACTTATCATTTCCATTGAGACTGTTGTTAATGGTGACAATTGATGTAATTAAAGTACACATGAAGAAACACCTTCTTTTTGGTTAATGACTTCTAGGCATTGGGTGTAGGTAGAATGAGTAATGTTAAATTTTTTGTTGACAATGTTTTTGGTAGGTTCTGTTAGTAAGAATCTTGTGTTTTGTAAATTTCATTACTGAACTTGTCATTTCCATTGAAACAATTGTTAATGGTGACAACTTAAAACCATTTAATTATAGTTGAAGGAACACCTTCTTCTGAGTTCAAAACTTGTATGCATTGGGTGTAGGTGAAATGAGTAATGTTAAATTGTCATTTGAACCCTTTATTTGGTAGTTGCTATGATAAACATTAGTGGTTTTTGTCAATGTCATCAGAACTTGTCATTACCATTATGAAACTTATCATTCCCATTACCATTCTCGTCAAACCCATTATAAACTGTCATTTTCATTAGTGAATTTGTCAGCGTCCCCCTCTTCTAGGCAAACACTTGCCTACATAATGTTTGGAACCATTATGAAACTTGTCATTCCCATTACCATTCTGGTCAAAACCGTTACAAACTTTGTTAATTCCATTAGTGAATTTGTCAGCGTCCCCCCTTTTGGGCAAAACTTGCCCACATAATGTTTGGAACTATTAAGTTGTCATTCCCATTACCATTCTCGTCAAAACCATTACAAACTTTGTTAATTCCATTAGTGAATTTTTCAGTGTCCCACCCTCTGGGCAAACACTTGCCTACATAATGTTTGGAACTATTAAGTTATCATTCCCATTACCATTCTTGTCAAACACATTACAAACTTTGTTAATTCCATTAGTTAATTTGTCAGCGTCCCCCTTCTGGGCAAACACTTGCCCACATAATGTTTGGAACCATTATGAAACTTGTCATTCCCATTACCATTCTCGACAAAACCATTACAAACTTTGTCAATTCCATTAGTGAATTTGTTAGCGTCCCCCCTCCTTGGGGCAAACACTTGCCCACATAATGTTTGGAACTATTAAGTTGTCATCCCTATTACCATTCTCGTCAAAACCATTAAAAACCTTGTCATTCCCATTATTGAACTTGTCAGAGGTCACCCCTTTTGGCCAATCCACACATAATGTTTGGTTAGACTAATTTGTTATTCCCATTATCATTATCTTCAAAACCATTAAAAACCTTGTCATTCCCATTATTGAACTTGTCAGAGGCCACCCCTTTTGGCCAATCCACACATAATGTTTGGTTAGACTAATTTGTCATTCCCATTACCATTCTCGTCAAAACCATTAAAAACCTTGTCATTCCTATTATTGAACATGTCAGAAGCCAGCCTTTTTGGACAATCCACACATAATGTTTGGTTAGACTAATTTGTCATTCTCATTACCATTCTCGTCAAAACCATTAAAAACTTTATCATTCCCATTATTGAACCTGTCAGTGGCCACCCTTTTTGGCTACAATTTGTGAATTTAAGATGCCAAAATGCATTTCAATTAGATAATTTTGAAACAGCATAAAAGCAATCTTAGTGTGTTTGGCAAAAAGTAATCAAAGTGCAATATATTCAATTATGACCACTTAGATACATGTTCGTGGTTAACTAATTTTACTTACAAAATATGCTACTTTTGACTAGAAAACTCCCTAAACTCAAAGGCTATAAACTGCATTTATAAAGTATTATCCTGCTCTTTCGAATATCTACTTCCGTATAAGGAAGGAAAAATTCATAAAACAAGTAACAATTCTATATTAGATTCTCGAGTCTGACCGTTCCATCGTGGACAACAGTAAATTAGTACCCATGTTTTTGTGCTTCAAAAGGCCAAATAAAGGCCCAAAACTAAAACTTCCTCAATAAACTTAGGATTTGAAGAGTAAAAAATGTTACACAGAATAAGACATTGAGCTTCATTAACAAGAAATACTATACTCCCCCCACCAGCAAATGTCCGACGCGGTGCCGGCTTCTACCAACGCTTCCTAATTTAGGGACGACAATGAGTCTACCACCGAATGTGAGGGTATCGATAAACCTAGTCTAGCGGAGAAAAGGGGTAGATGCAAGATTAATAGTATTAAGAAGAGGAACAAAAGGAGAAGGAGAAATAGAAGCATGCTAGAGAAGCAACTAAAGGCTGTGGTTCTGAGTTTGTGTATGGGTTTGGGTTTGCAAGGGAAAAGAAGCTTAGGCATGGAAGGGAGGGAGAGAGTACAGAGCATTTGGTCTTGGTCTTGGTTCCTCGTGAGTGTGAGAATAAATGAGTTGAAGGGCATCTTTGTCTTTTGAATTAAACTTCAGTAACCCAGATTGGTCCTTGTACTACTACAAAAAAGCAAAGCTGTGGTGCTTATAAATTGATTAGCTATGACGTTAGAGAAGTGCTACATATCTGGATGCCACTAAAAGAAGCTGTGGCGCTGGTAAGTGCCACATCATTATAATTTTTTTTAAAAAGAATACCCTCCTGTGGCGCTTGGTGGGGCAAGTGCCACAGGAGACCCCCCTCCTGTGGCACTTGCCCCACCAAGCGCCATAGGAGGGTATTTTTTTCTCATTTTTTATTTTTTTGGGCTCTTCCTGTGGCCCTTATTTAAAAAAGCACCACAAAAACTCTTTTTTATTTTTTTTTATTTTTTGTTCGATCATATCTCCCATAATTGTACAATATTTCACACTGCATGATTTAATAAACATTTTGTACAATACTGCAGAATGAAGAAAAGCAAACAACAATAATAGATAACTTCAAAATGATATAAACAAATGATTAATTAGTTAAAGTAGAACATAAAATAATTATACAATATATTATACGTGAATGAATTATATAACAAATTCAACTTGATTACATGCATGAATGACACAACAATTGCCAAGAAACAACACAACAAAGGCCAGTAGCTAGTGATGAATTAAATAATATAGCTACCCAGAGATTTGCCTAAAAATATATTCACACCATTCATCGATCACTTCATCAAGCTGATGGTCAGTCAAAGTGTCACAACGTTGATCTTCATAATACTACACATATATACAATCAGCCACAAATTAAAATGAATTAAAATCAGCAAAATGTAATTATTAGGAACTAACTAAATTTAATTAAAACTCAATATGGAGTGCAACTAAATGACTTACTTTTTGAGGAATGAATGCCTTATCATGCGTAATTACATCCTTAATAAATTTCATGACATAATACCTACAATTATTATCATTGGGTTGGAAAGGGCACTGTAAAAATATAATGCAATATTTAACTCTGTTTATGAATAAAAATTTTTTACTAACAAAATTTGAGTAAATTCATATATCAATACCAGTATCTTCTTCCAAGGATAGCTAAAGTGAGGGTCAGTAGCTTTATAGTAGCTTAATGAGACAGAGGACCGATACGCAGTCAATGCACTAACAAAACAAATAGAAACTGATGACTTTTGATTATTCAATCACATGCAAATATTTACACATATGCACGTACGCTTACCCATTAAACAATAGTAACATATCAGAACGGTTTAAGGAAGACCATCTTTTAGATGATCCACATAGTAAATGCGAGGGCCTGAAGGTTCCGCTGGATTGATAACTATCAATATCCAATGGCGCCTAAAATATTTTAAAAAATTAGTTTCAACAATCATGGTATGATAGAAGTTAAACAATAAAAAGAAAAATTGTATCACTAATAACTTACCCTGCATTGTATGGCACTAAAAATAGCGTAGTCGGTGTCACTCTCTTTCTAAAGTAATCTTTTAGATCATTAAACTGCGCATGTATATCTACTTTACCCCCATGGTGGCCAACGAGATAAGGGTTGACAAATACGAATTGGACCCTATTTGTATCCATTAAGCAGTCATTGTATAAATGCCTGGTATAAAACAAACAATGTCATGAAAAACAAAAGAAATGGAACAAGAAATATTAATAACAGTGATAAACGATAATGGTCAAGTACCTTATCCAGAAGTTGATAGCTGAAGCACTAACCCAATCACGACTACATATGTCGTGCATGACCTCGGCAGTAATATAATCAACTAGATCGCCAACATTGTAGATATGTCTTTCAAGATGTATTTCCCGTCCTCTTGTACTAATCAATTGTGGTGTAATCAATACTAATTGATCACGATATGAGGTCGGTCTCCTTCTGCTCTGTTGGCTAGCTGAAGCTTTAGACTTGGGTTGTGTTGTCAAACACTTTGACATCTTGCCCTGCGAAAATAAAAAAAATTAAATCACAGTTTTATATGGAAGTACGAAGGAAAAATGCAGGAAATTGTAAATGAACGATCTTTTCATATGGCTCTATAAGACCTATTGGCCAAGCAACATAGACACCTACAACACCTTTGACCATTATTTGCTCATCCCGAGACAGGATTGGTAAGAGGGTCTCCATTCGTGCAGACGTCAACCCTCACTCGGAGTGTGTTGTCAGGCAGCGGTGAATTGTGTAGTATGTCTTTATCAGTGTTGTAGGCAACACCTATTGCAACCGCGTGCTTGGAAGCTTGCTCGACATATAGCTTACATTGGAATTCACCCTATAGAAAATAGACTTAATATGTCATAGTTCGCTAAATTATAATATAACATAAAGTTAAGTATAGAAGAAATTAATTACCAAAAGAAAATGGACTTTAGGCATGGAAGTGCAACTATCTCTGACACTTGGACTATCACAGAAGGGAACATTTTGTGTTGGCCTACATTGCACAAACTGTTGTATTTGTGTTGTTAACAACACATTTTGTTCTTGCAACAAATGCATTTGCTCTAAGAATTGTTCTTTTCGTTGTTCCTTATGGCGCATTTGTTCCTGAAGTTCTTGAATTTGACTCTTGAAACTAGTCATCTCGTCACGCAGTTGGGAAACGTCACCTCTACTATGACACTTCTGACATCCGAAGTATGCTGATGGGGTGACAGCAAAACCAGTACCCCAAACACAACCATCATACTCGGGTACTCCCATAGCTCTGCTCAACAAATCGTCCCGACCAACATAGCTCGCCAACGCTGGATCCTCCTATGACACTTGTCGCTATCACAAAGAATTACAACAATATTAGTTATTATAAATCAAGTTCATTTAAGTAAAGCAAATTATTTATTGTACACAATATCTAATACTTACACAATATTCAACTACTTTTCTTGCTTCCTCACTATGAATTTCACCTTTCTTATTTGTGACACCGGCTATCCACAAATCATGTTGTGGAACTTGTGTAATACCTGAACCTGATTCTTCTATCTACACGACAAATTTAGTTAAAGTTAAATGATATTCAAACAATTTATCTACAAATGAAATAATAATTAGTTCATACCAATTTTCTTTCTAAATGTGCATATGAAACAGGTCCTTGTGTGTACTGGTATGGCATATTGAGCGCGTTAGAGCGATTTTTCTCGCTCAACTCCTGTTTAGATCAAAATGATTCATATCAATGTACAAATGTTAATTACAAATACATACATTACAAGTAATAGGGAAAGTAAAACAAATTATATTACCAGAAATTCCTGAGTTGTATTTGTTTTGATAAACTCATCCCACATTTCTTAAGTGATGATTCCTTCGTACAATAAATAAGGTGGTGTATCAATGATATTGTCATCATCATCCCTCAAGAAGTATTTGACAAGATCATATCGAAACTTTCTCATAAGTTTTTCAGCTTTTCTTAGCACGAAATTCTTCTGATCATCATCAATAATAAAAATGCTCAGTAACAAAAAAACATATATAATATGTAAGATTGAAATTAAGTGAAACATAGCAAACCGAACAATAATATAATTAATATGTTACCTGAACTTCACCCCATATGTCATCCTCATAATCTTTTTTGACCATTTTCTAGTTTTGAACTGTAATAGGGACTCTGTCTCGAACTATAGTCCCAATCAAGTTATTTAATGACTTACCATTCTCACCAAATGGGTTTCCATTTTCATTCCACTCCAGATGTAACTTGATTCCATTACTTCTCAATGTGATCAATCTCTCCATAACTGTCCTGCCACGTCGTACGTTTGCCTCAAATCTTTGTCTACCAATATGCTGAGGAACATCATCAGCAGTTTCATCGTGTGGTGAGTCCATACTCCTGAAAGTGAAATACACCAAAATAAAATATCAGTGTATAATGCCAACCAATCAACGAAAGCAAATTATTTTGAAATTTATAAAAACATACGTACAAGTAAACAAGCCAAGGCACTTATTATCTTTTCCTTTTTCTGGTTTGATTTAAAATTTTATTCTTCAGAATTCATGTTGGATTGAGAATTGTGTTTCTCTTAACCCAAGTTCCCTCTTCATGATCATGTCTCACATATACAGGTCCATCTTCATCTCTATCTTCATCTTCATTTGCATCTCCATCTATATCAATCTCTGCTGACCACAAATTTTCAAACTAAGGATCGTCATCATTGATGTTTAAATTTTCATTACTTTCAAGATCAACTTGTTCTTGACGATTCTTGTTGGATGGGAGTACAATAGACCAATTCTTTCTAGCAGGATCCAGAATGAAAAACACTTGTTCTGCTTGTGTTGCTAAAATAAAAGGATCATCTTCATACCAAACTTTAGAAAGATCTACTTGAATAAAGCCTAAGTCATCTATCCTCAATCCATTGTTGTTGTTAACCCACTTACATTTGAAGATAGGGACCCTTAACATAGAGTAATCTAACTCCCATATGCGTTCAATGACCCCAAAGTATGACATTGATGCATAGATAGGGTATATGTCTTTAGCACTGGATCTATGCCAAGAATCAGCAACAAGTGTTACCCCACTATTCTGCATTGTGCTCTATGTATCATGATCTTGTGTATAGAATGTGTAACCGTTGATTGCATAACTATTGTAAGATAATACATTTAAGCTCGGTCCCTTCGACAACCACTTTAATTTTTTAGAAACTCTATCTCATCATTAATGCGATTTTTCAACCAGCCTGAAAATTGTTTATTGTGTTCTTTTGTTAACAAATTTTCATTCCTATCACCATGTACCAATAGAAGAGCATCCTTGTGTTCTTTTACATACGGTTCGACCTCATCAGTGTTATGTAGCACATACAAGTGGGCTTGCTCCCGTTCAATCGCCGATATCGTTATTACATCCCTCCCAGTTGTTCCTTTCCTTGATCTTTGCCCATCATGACGGGACTTGGGGATCCCTACAGGGTCAACATTTGATAGAAAATCAGCACAGAAGTCACTTGCTTCTTTAACCATATACCTTTCAGTGGTACAACCCTCTGGGCGATATCTATTTTTCACATACCCTTTTAATATTTTCATGAATCGCTCATTCAGGTACATCCATCTCAAGTACACTGGGCTGCACAATTGAATCTCTTTGACCAAGTGTACAGTTAGCTGTACCATAATGTCAAAAAAAGAAGGTGGAAAATACATTTCAAGTTCACACAGAGTACATACAATCATCCTTTACAAATCTTGTAACTTAGTTGAATCTACCACTTTACTGCAGATCAACTTGAAAAACACGCAAATTTTAGTGATGGTGTTTCTTAAATTTTTGGGTAAAATGGATTGTATACCAACCGGTAGGAAATTCTGCATGAGCACATGACAATCATGAGACTTGAGGTTCTTTAACTTCAACTCTTTCATAGATACAAGGTTCTATATATTTGAAGAGTAGCCCTCAGGAACTTTAATTCCTTGCAGAAACACACAAAACAATTTCTTCTCTTTCCTTGACGGAGTATATGCCGCTGGCGGAAGGTAGGTACGATTGTATTATCCCAAAAAGTGATTAAGGGCTAATGACTTCAAAAGTGGGTGTAATTATTGTTGAATAAACACTTTTAGAGAATGTGTGATGGGAATTTGGATATTTTAATGACTCCAATGGCTTCCTTGTGAAAATTCATGTGGGGAGAGTGTTTATTGTGAAATTGGAACCATTGGAAACAATTGTGCAAAAGTTGAAACTTTGTACAGGGCAGCTGATTTGTATGGACGTTTTAAATATGCAAATTGTGTCTAAAAATTCTGAAATTTTTCAGTCTTAATTTTCACATGTCAAGCTTCATAATGGGCATATTGTATCATTTTCATTTTTGAGCTAAGAGTTATGGATTTTTGAAGTTTGCCCAGTGAAATTAATTATTTTCTAGGACAGCATGCAAAGATTGAAATTCTGGGAATTTTGTGATTCCATGCAGAAAAATTCTATATTTTTCCTTAAAATTAGACTCAATAAGGGTTCTATAGGCTTTGGAATCACTCTATTTTGATTTTTCTAGAATTAGTTATAATTTTTCAAAGTTAGGGCAGAAAATCTGCCAGAAATCTCATTAAGTCCGAAAATAAAGAAATAATGTGATGGCAAGTTTTGAAATTATGAGGTACATGAAAATGATATGGCCTAGGGGTTATGCTGCCCAAATTGGGTCTTAATGTTAGTTGCAACCTAATGTAATGGTTAATAAAGTGGTTTGGAGTAGAAAGGAACGCATTTACGGAGCCGAAATCGTCAAACCCCGATTTTCTCCAGAGAGCTCATAAATTTTGGCCAGCTCTAGAAATGGGTCTTAGAGTTGGATTTTCAATGATTTGATGGTTCCATTGAGTTCAGGAGAGAAAGTTAGGTGGGGCTACAGTTGGCCACTTTTTCGGAAAATGCCGAAAAAGCATAATTGCGAAAACGCCCCTAAAACCCTTGAAGTAGGGCTACCAAGGGTAAATTTGTAATTTTACATTGAATTTGATAATTCCAAGTCCGGAAATGGACTCCTTGGGTGGAAATATGTTAGGATAGCCCAGATTAGAATTTCGGGAAAAGTGCAACCGGACCGGGTACGGCAGGCCCGGGCCAGGTCCCCGGGGGCATTTTTGTAAATTTTCATTATAGACTCATATAACCCCAAGAAACACTATGGAAGTGTCTAAATGGTGCATTTGAAATTGTAGGATTCGATATTTGCCCTGTTCGTGATCCGCCGGCGCTAGAGCACAATCGGAAAGAACAAGGTAGTGACTCCTCTCTTATACTTTGTGTAAAACATTGTATGTATGTTTGTCGTGCATTGAGAATACATTGTGACATTGTGACATTGTGATGCTTTGTGATCGCAGCGAAAGCTGACGCCTAGTGAATACTTTGTGAATACATTGAGATCACAGCGAAAGCTGACACTTAGAGTTTACAGCCATGAGTACTGTCGTTTGTGGTGTGAACCACGTTACATTGTGATGCTGCTAACATGACCTTATATGCTTTGTGTTTATGCATTGTATGAGTGATTTGTTACTACTGGGATTCTCTTGAATCTCATTCTTTCCAATGACTAACATTTCAGACAGGGCTAGTGGCGCTAAAGAGAAGTGGGCAACCCAGAGTGATTAGAACCCCTTTGGGGTATATTTGATTGTAGGGTGTTGGTTATCTTCTTTTGAACTTGGGATTACTGGATATTTTGGAGATGTAAATATTACTGTTGATTTTGGTTATGTAATCCCCTAGTGGAGACTTTTAAACCCTCAGATTATATATGTATAGAACCTGGGAGTTGCTGGGGATTTGGTTATACACTCTGATGTGTGTGAATGTAAACTAACTGCGCAGGTAATTATATTAGAATTTTGAAATTGAGACCAGGATAGAGAATAGTTTTTGAAATTTTTTGGTGAAAACCCTACTATAGTGTAGGAACTTGAAATGAGTTTAAGCTATCCGACGGTCTCTAAACCAATTTAATTATGTGATATTGAATTATAATTATGTGGTTAAAGGCAGGGGGTTACAACGATGCCCTTGATCAATCGGTACCAACTCTTCTCTAATTCCCAAGTTTACCAAATCCAACCTCGAATTGACACTATCCTTGCTTTTTCCTTAGATATTGAGCAGCGTGCCAATTAGACTATCACAAATATTTTTTTCTATGTACATCACATCAAGAAAATGTCTCACATATAAAGACTTCCAATATGGAAGTTCAAAGAAAATAGACTTTTTCTTCCAACAACTTGTCTCGATTTGTTTTGCAAAAGGCTTGTCAAAATTGTTATCCAAGTCTTTTACCTTTGAATACACTTGGGCATCGGTCAACATCTTTGGTGAACTACCTTCTTCTGAGTCACCATTGAAAGGATTTTTCCACTTCCTCCAACGATGTTGTGATGGTAAGAATCTTCGATGCCCCATGTAAACATTTTTCTTATAATAATGAAGTCGCACTGAATGAGTGTCATCTTCACATATAAGGCATGCACCATATCCTTTGACGCTGTATCCTGACAAATTACCATAAGCAGGGAAATCATTAATTGTGCCAAACAACATGGCTTTCAAAGTGAAACTTTCTTCCCTGTACCCATCATACACATTGACGCCTTCTTCCCAAAGTAGCTTCAAGTCATCAACTAAAGGAGCCAAGTATACATCTATATCATTCCCAGGTTGCCTTGGCCCAGAAATTAACATGGACAACTTCATAAACTTACGTTTCATGATCAAGTGTGGAGGAAGGTTATAAATCATCAATATCACTGGCCACGTGCTATGTGTACTACTCTGAACACCGTGCGGGTTAATTCCATCAGTTGACATTGCAAGTCGAAGGTTCCTTACTTCATCCACAAAGTCAGGGTACTCATGATCAATTTTTGTCCATTGGGGAGCATCTGCAGGGTGCCTAAGCTTCGTGTATTTAATCCTTTCATCTGTATGCCATGTCAACTGCTTAGCAATCTTTGCATTACTGTACAGTCGCTTGAATCTAGGAATAATGGGAAAATACCATAGGACCTTTAAAGGACTCTTTCCTTTCTTCTTCCTATAGCGAGATGCATTGCATTTAGGACACTTCTCCAACTATGCATACTGATTTTGAAATAATACGCAATCGTTAGAACATGCATGTATCTTCTCATATCCCATACCAGTTGTAGAGCAAAAAATTCGCTTTGCCTCTTATGTCTTGTTAGGAAGTACATTTTCTTTTGGAAGCATATCTTGCAACAGTTCAAGCAGTGCGGTGAAACCCGAATCACTCAATCCGTAGCGAGCTTTAAAATTGTACAACTTCAACATTGCTAGCAATCTTGTGTATTTAGTACTACCGGCATATAATAGTTTCTCTAGATCACCTCTCAACTTCTCAAATTCGTTGGGGCAGTTATGATGCACCCCTTCAACCACATTTAGCATTTCTTCAAGACCATCATCTTCATCAAACATGCTTTGATCAAATTCATCCGAAGCACCACTCGTGGTATGCACCCGATCACTACATGCATTGTTCGTCTCACCATGCCTTGTTCATTGTATATATGTTTGATCAATACCGTAACACACTAAATGATCTAGTAAATCAAGTGGACTAATCCGCTTTCCAAAACAACAAGATAAGCAAGGACACAAGATTTTTTCAGGATCTTTTGTGTGCTGAATTGCAAATGTAATAAAATCTTTCACCCCATCTGTATATTCGCTTGAACACCGATTAGATGACATCCATTTATGATCCATCTATGCCTTCAATCTATTTTTAAAAAAAGTACGTGGTTAGTTGTATGACTATTGCATTTACTAATTACTTTTATATTATCTTACCAATTTTAAAATAAATTCCCAACATGAAATCTTCAACATAATGAAAGAAACCATATTTGCCACAACATATCATAGGTAAATTAGAAAACATTACAAGTCAACAAATAAAATATAAGTGTTAAGAATATATAAATAATTATTTTACTTATGCAAATATACCTATGATATGTTGAAACTACAAACACAAATTATACATAAAAAAAGTCAATAAAATATTATTGGTTGTAAATTTTTTTATTAATAATAATGTGTACAAAACATCAATATATAATAAAATAAAATATGATTAATTAGCTTAAATCAAAAAATATGATTCAAAAAAAAGGAAGAAAATAAAATAAAACAAAAAGGAAAGCATATATAAATGTTGAGAATATAAAAAAAATTTTATTTTTTACTAGCTTACTTAAAAAAGAAAAGAGAGACACTAATCAGCGAACTTTAATTAATTAAATTAAGGGTACGTTAAAAAATTTAAAATAAATTTAGACATCAATTGTATTTCTGATTTATTCCAAACACATAAGTAACACATTTTTTTTTGCCAAACATAAGTAAAAAATAAAAATAAATAGAGAAGAAGCAATGGTAAAACAAATTAAAGTAGCAAGATAGTCATATGTTTTCCTTTAGGTCCTCACCCCTCAATGAAAGCATAAACAAACCAATAACAAATTCTATAAATAAATATGCGATTAAATTTCAGCTACTTTTTGAACTGTGAATTATATAGAAAAAATTTCCTGTCTATCAAAATTTGGTAATAATCCCATGAAAATAAATTTGTCCGGACAATCATGCATCCAATATACCGTCATTAATTAACGGGTAAATTTATTAATAGAATGTGAAGTTTAAGAAAGTTATTTCTACAAATTCAATTAAAACAATTCTATTAATTTATCATGTTCTGTTGACTATAAATGATAGATTGATTATCACCAAAAAATAAAAAATGACCGATTGATCAACTAATTAATTAAATCAAACAAATAGGAATTGTTTATGCTATATATATATATATATATATATATAATCACGTGTTATGGATTAGTTAAACATTAATCGACAATAATATATAATCATTAGAAAACACTAATTGACAATAATAGGAATTCCTATATATATATAATTATTAGAAAACACTGATCGACAATAATATACTACATATATATAATCACGTGTGGCGCTCTTATATAGGCCCACCAGCAATTTTCATAGCAAGCACGCAGTTAGGAGCACTTAGAGACATGAGTGGATAGGAATAACATTTTTTCCACTTTAGCATATGAGATATAATTGTCTATATGCTCCTCTAACTATATATATATATATATATATATATGCAGATATAGATGACAAACTAAAACCAAACGATTATGTATAGTATATGCAGAGAGGTTGGCAAAAAAAAATGCGGAGAGGACTATATAGGAATTGAATCAAACAAATTAAAGAGATGTGTGGTGGATAGCTAAACATTAGTAGTTTTTATTTTAATATATAATCAACATATTTATATATACACACATGCGTGTGATAACAAAAATAAGCAGCTAGAACAACCTGAAAAAAAAAAGGAAGCACGTTGAACTTACAGCTTAATTGATCAGTGCAGTGCAATGGGGGACCACGTTGCCCGTTGGTGACGCAATCTTGAGTGAGGAGGAGGAGGAAATTTGAGCAGCTGGGACCAAGTGGATGGAGTGGGGACCAAAAGTGGATGGAAGACAGTACAAATTAGCCAAGGGAAGACACAGCAGTGGGGATGGATGGCAGTTAGAACAAATTAAAACAAAGTATAGATTCGCTGATGAAGACGTGTGAGCGTATGGGTGTGTTTTTTAGTGTGAAGATAGGAAATGGAGGGAGGGGGCAACGGATGAAGATAAGAAAGGGAAAGGGAGTTGTTGAATAATAATGTAGTCAAAAGAGAAGGAATAATGAGGAAGGATGCGGGAATTGAAATTAGAAGATAAGGATGGGACAGGGGGAGTTCTTATTGGCTGGGAGGATTACACTATCCTCCTTTATTGAAAAAAAAAATTATTTAAATTAATAGGCAAGTGTGGCGCCTGCCAAAAGGCAGGCACCACACTTGCTTGAATACAGGGCCATGTGTGGTGCCTGCCTAGGCAGCCGCCACACCTGGCCACAGAGCAGCTATGGCGCCTGGCCCCTCCAGGCGACACAGCTGCGTTTGTAGCACCACGTGTGGCGGCTGTATGGGCAGGCGCCACATCTGGCCATCCCAAATGTGGCCCCTATCTTACTAGGTGCCATAGATGGTACCCAAAATTTGAAAAAATTATATATATAGAAAAAGAAAAAAAAAAGGCAGCTGTGGCACTTCTTTAAAGAAGGGCTACAAAATGTACGCCACCTTTCAACCTTTTTGTAGTAGTGTTGAACACTTATCTGTCTTTTTCAAGTTATAAGAGACTTTTGTGGGTTTTGACAATTGAAATGGTATTTAAATGGGATTTTCACATATCCTAATATGTAAATTGAAACATATTATTAACTGATATATAAATATCAGTTCATAGATACTAAATAATATTATTCATTTTTACCTTATGTTATGTTCTTATTTTGAAATAAAACTAACAACTTATGTTCTTATATATAAATGTAAGCATAGTTATTCTCTTACTGAAGGCAATCCTATTCGAGGCATTGTCAAGAACTAAATGACTAAATGTAGGCATCTCTTCCAATGGGAATTCGAACATTCACTACAAAAAAATGGTATTTTGTAGCGGTGAAATTGTAGCGGTTATAATTAACAACTACAAATATTAAAATTTGTAGTGGTTACAACTTAAACCGCTACAAACTTGTAGCTACAAGCTACGCACCAACTGGCGTGACAGATTGACAATATTTTTTGTAGCGGTTAAGTAGAAAAAACCCACTACAAATATGGCGCGCATTTCTGACCAAAAATTGTAGCAGTTAAATTATAGTGGTTACATAATAAAAACCACTACAAAGTGCCTGCCACTTGGCGCGACCAAGACGCGCCAATAATGTAGCGGTTATTTGTAGCGGTTTTACTAATTAAACCACTACAAAATTCCAAACATCGCCTATTTGTAGCAATTATAAAGCTATAACTGCTACAGAATTTTAGAGGTCTTGAAATTTGTAGCGGTTTTGTACCATAACCGCTACAGAACTTCAAAGGTCTTTGTACTTTGTAGCGGTTATTATAAAACCGCTACAAAGTTTAGCTGCCCTAGCTTCTTTGTAGCGGTTATTTCAAGAACTGCTACAAAATCCGCCAGTATATAAAGCCACCGCCCCCTTCATTTTTCTATTTGGCCATTTTGTTTCCTAAAGTTTCTTTGAGTGTTTTCTTTTAGATTTAAGCGTTCAGACGTTTGTCGAAGAGTTTTCGCTACAGCATTTCTCACTATTTGTACTTAAGGTACGGACAATACGTATTTTATTTTTATTATATTTTTACATATAAATGAGACTAAAATATTTTTTTTTTTTGAATTTTTATAGTTGATATGGCTTCAAGACAGGATAGGGGGAAGGAGCCCGAGGTCCCCAGACTGATCTTATGTAAGGAATAAGGCGTGGCCAGAAGGTTCTATAGCTGAAGGCTATATAGGGGATGAGGTGCTATATTTTTTTTCAAGGTACTTTGATGACCTTGAGATGGCTTCAACCGCCCACCTCGCGTTAACGATTGTCCTGAACCTACGTCAACATCTGGAGAATTTATCCCTCATGTTGGTAAACCAGTTGGAGGAACTGAGAACTTTAAACTAACGGCAACTGAGAAGTTGCAAGCACATAGACATGTCTTGATTAATTGCACTCAAGTTGAACCTTTCATATAGTAAGAATTGTACACTCACATGTTATTTTATATCTTTCGTAACATTTTTCATTTTCATTTCACTATCGTCTTTCCATGATTAATTGCAGGGAATTCAGAAGTCATGTTAAGCGTCAACTCAGGATCCGTATACAAACATCCTCGGAAGTTGACAAAAAGGTCCACAAAGAATTCCCGAGTTGGTTTACACACAGAATACTAAATGACCACAACCCATACTCACCAAATTTTAGAGCTCTAGTAATTGGCCCTCTTGATCATGCAAAAAGGTTTACATTATACAATGTCAATGGTTTCAAGTTTTGCACGATTTTACAGAATTAAAGATTGTAAACTCAAAATTTGAGTGTTTATGGCACATTTGGGATAAGGAGTTATACAAGCAGCAGTGACGCCAACATGCAGTTAGGAGGTGTCCTTTACTATGGAAAGCTTCTTGATGTGGTCAAACTTAATTATCAAGGTCACTTCACTATGACGTTGTTCAAGTATTTGTGGGTAAATACTACTACTTCTCGGGGACTGACGAATGACAACTTAATGATCACATCAGTCAATTTCTCACGGCCAATTCATACTGGTATTTCTCAAGATGATGAGCCGTATATTCTTGCTTCAGAGGCACAACAAGTTTATTATGAGCACGAAAGGCATAGGGATTCGCATATGGTCGTTCATTTAAAGCCACGAAACCTTTACGATATGGGTGAAGGCGATAACATCACCTATGAGAATGAGCCATTTCAGCCCACCAATTTTGAAAACTTCTTCCCTGAAAGCGATGACAATTTACCTTTACTGCGGTGCTTTTTTTAAGTTCACATCATTTAAATTAAATTTTTTAAACAAAATAATACATCACTAACAACAATTTTTCTACACAATTTCTGAAGGGATGACGAGGATGGGTGATCAAATTCAAATTATGTTTTTTTCTTTAAAAAAAATATTTAAAAAAATTATTGAAAAAAATATTTATAAAAAATAATATTTGTAGCGGTTTTTAAACCGCTACAAAAATAAAAATAACTACTACTAATTAAAAACCGCTACAAATGTTACGCGAATCCCTATAAATACCCCCTCCACATCTTATTTCAAACACTCCCCCATTTCTTTTCGCCTTACCCCTCTTTCATTTTCTCTCATTTATAAATTTTTTTGTATGAGTTGATGAGCTTAACAATAAGATCAAATATGGTAATAAGTTTTTAAATTTTTTATTTCAATACTTCTTTCCTTCGCATAAAATTTAGTCTCACCATTTTTTTGCATATATTTTAGAGCTTTATCTCATTTTCACCTATTTTTCATACAATATCACATTGTAGTAGACAACATAATAGTTCTTTGTTACCTACATATCCTCAATAATATTATCAATACAATCTTTATACTTATCCAACTAAATTAAATTATTCCTTTTAATTTATAAATGAGCTAAACTATTGAATAATAAGCTAATTAAATTAGCTAAACTACTAAAAAAAATAAAATATTTAATTTAATATCAAAAAAACTGAAACAAATGATTGTATTTTTTAAAAAAATTTACTTAATTTTTGTAGCAGTTACGAAACCGCTATTAATTAGCGCGCCTTTTTCAAATAGAAATTAATTCTCTTGCGTGAATTTTGAATTTGAATGAAATTAGTAGTAGTCATATAACCGCTACTAATTAAAGAAAATTCATATTAGTAGCGGTTCATGAACCGCTACAAAAGGGGCAAAATTTTTATTTTTCATTTCCCTCCTTGAATATTTCGCTTTTTGAACCGCTACAAATATCCCAGAAAACGATTATTGCTTATGGTGATGTTGTAGAGGTGGGATTAAACCGCTACAAAGAAAGTAGTGATTATTTTGCTTGAATAGCGGTTTTAAATAACCGCTAAAAATCCACTTGCAACATACCATTTAGTAGCAATTTTATAAACCGCTACTAATGTTGTTTGTAGTGGTTAAAACCACTACTAATAACCATTTTTAACCACTACAAAATCACTTTTTTTTTTTTGTAGTGATTAGCTTTATGGATAAAAAAAATACTTTTTTTATTTTTAATTTCTTTTTTCCTTTTTACTTCTCTCAACCTTTTCCTTGTTTAATTACTCTTAATTCCATATCTCTAAACTCTTTCTAAATTAACCAACATTTGCCAATATTCTCCAAAAGTCCAATAATTATGCTTTTTCGTTCAAATGAATTTTTTATAACATATCTATAAATATAATCACTTAATGAAAAGTATTTTTTTAATAACTTATTTAATTCTCTAAAACTTTATAAAGATTTCTCTTTCTTTTTTTTTTTTTCCAAAATTATAATTTGGTATTGTGCCATTAATTAAAATTTATCTCACTTTGGTTAAACACTCTGCTCAAATAATTATATGGTAATTCCAATAAACTCAACTCGATATTAATAAATATTACGACATTTACTTTTTAATCATATTTAATTATTTTCTTAATTTTTTGTTTCTAGATCACAAATAATACATTTGATCTACTCTAAACCTCAAATTATTTAATAAATCACTTCCTATTAATGCTTAAATAATAGGATTAAAAATTGAGATGTTACAACGATCAATATATTCTACCATACTCGAATACCTGCTCAATGCTATACTCAAATGTGTAACCATGTTGTAAGGCGATTAGTAACCAATGTCAATTATGATTATCATACTCGTCAGTTTAAATATATGGCAATATATGGTGATAATTCAGGTACAGCTGGACACGGATTCAATATTTTACTCCGACACAAACAATTCTTAGTACCTAAGGGGGAGTTCTATACTTTTCACTCTCTGACCACCACAGTAACAGATTAAACTATTCATGCTTGGAAAAACCCTTTCTAAAATCATATTCAAATTTGAAACTTATCGTTTGGGCTGAGGAACTCCTAGCAGAATACAACTCTGCCTTTTTTCTGGTCTTGCCATTTCATGTATCTTTGGATGGTTCCTTTTACGGATTTATCAAATACTAACTTCCGAATTCTTACAACAAAACTGCTTGTTTATATTCCATCAAATTGAAGGTCTTAGGACTCTCTATCAGCCTTATGAAATTGATGGTTCATGATAGAATTGTTTGAAGAATGGTCAAGAAATGGAAGGATGTAAACAACACACAAGCAAAATATTGATTCCATTCTATATTTCTATGTGATAATGCAATAACTTATATTTTTTGTTGGAAATATGGTGAAGAATTTTTTTACTGATGTTCGCTAGTTAGTGATCCAGTTTGGAACTTCTGATCCCAGCTCCAAGACGAGGCCTGCTAGAGCGGTAGACTCTAGGATCTTTACAACTTCACTGTTCACATGTTTTCTTTGCTAATAGGCCTGTTGTTCTTGGTTCAGATCGGGATTTGGAAGTCGTTTGGCCATTGGATTATGACTACTTCTCAAGGCGTCAAGGCTGGTAAGTTCTCTACCTGAACACTACATTTTAAGTAATTAAGAAAATGTAATTTTTAATTCTTAAGTGTTATATGTCTCATTTATTTGGTCTAAAAATGTTATTCTTAGCAAACCTGATTATTTCTTACTTCCTTCCTTCTCCCTGGAACATGTACATTTATCTTGGTTTTGTCTTATTCTTCAGTGATAGTTGACTAACAAGTAGGGATTTAAAAATTTTCAACTGTAAGGCAAGATCTCATGACAAAATAATGTAAAGCATTTTTCATATGAGGACAAAAATTACAAGTAATTTGACCAAGGGGCAGTCTTTTTACTTATACACCCTACTGGTTTGATATGAAAGAAAGGGAATTGGAATAGTATATTTCAGAAAAATGAACCTGAGATACTAGAATTAGTAAAAGATGTAATATCTAGGATTCTAGGATTAGGGTTTCTACTTTATTAAGAACCAATGTAATCCACGTATATTATCAAATAAAGTAGAGGTGCACTTCATCTCTGTATTCCTCGTTATCATCTTGAACAGTGTTATATTTGTCTCTCCTATTCCTATCCGATTTTCTTATGTAGTTGAAAATGCATATTGACATTTTACTTGTTTTGATGTTAGGGCACCACCCTTTATTGCAGTTCAAGAAATTTGACTTGCAAAATGTCTCATTACCAGAAGGATTAATCACTGAAGCCCATCTCTTCCATGTATCATTAATATTGAATGTGTTCTGACTTCTGAGGTAAAGCTTAGGTTGATTTCGCTCATAATGTACTCTGGATTGTAAGTCTTCTAAATCATAACGGGACAGCAAATATTGTGCGCAGGTTTATTATAATATACCAGGTTATTATAGTATATATATAGATCATAATATATCTTGTACGGAAGGAACTGAAACATTGTAAGCTTTGATCAAGGTCATTATTGTGCGCAGCTTGATTATATTATATCAAGTTATTAATAATAAATACGAAATAATGAACATGAATAGTAACAAAATAAGACTTACTTGGAAATATATGAAACTTCTCTTCTTCAAAACCAGACGTGGCTAGTCGTGAGCCATTCATGATGAGACTAGAATTCTAGCTTAATGTAATTGTTAATATATATATATATATATATATATATATATAATGTTGATGAAAATCCTTTTGATGAAAAAGAATCACTCTAATAATATTTTATTGAGAAAATGGTAACTATTCTTTTTTTTTTCAACTTTTAATTATATAATGGTGTGTTTTTTCCTCTTAATTCAATGCTTTAATTTTGTTTTATTAGTTTGGTTAACTCCTGTACATAGGCTAATAGTGTTAATAGAACAAAGTTGCAAGAACTAATGTGTTAACAGAGGAAAATTAATTATTTAATTAAAATAAAAACACATACAGATACCAAATTAAAAATTGGGTGAAAGTATAAGTACCTGTAGATGGATTTTTCCCATTTTATATTACAAAGAAAAATAACTATTTACTGAAAATAGGAAAAGTTATACCTAAAATCATATAGCAAGCACAAGATAGTATTAGTTTAAAATATGTATATGTGTATATATTTATATCTATTGATTATCCAATACGATTGAAATAATGAATGGATATTTCATAAATTTTTGTTATCTATACTTTTAAAATATTTAATATAATGATATTGACTATCTCATACTAAAAAAATTGAACTACTTAATTATTTAAAAAGCTAAGAAAGAAAGCTAATGTTTACACGACCATTTATCATTGTTTATACTTTTCTTTTTTAAAAAAACAAAAAAGACAAGTGACGTAAAGTGAAATGTAAAACCCCGAATTTTAAGACTTGAGGCTAGAGAATAAGCCTGAGATTAGTGGACTGCTAAGCCCTGGTTTAGCAGGATCCCAAATTGTAATTAAGAGATAATGACTCCAAAAGTGGATGTGGTTAGTGATAAATAACCCTTTTGGAGACTATGATGTGATTTGGCACTCGAATGTGATTCGTATGTATTGTGAGCAGCGCCGAAATCCTGTATTTAAGTTCAATTATGGATTAACCTCTAAATTGACTTAAAATAGAGGGGAGGGCGCATTGTGAAAGAAAATGAATGAGAAAATGTGTTTGGTGGTGATTCAAGAGGAATTGCCATAATCAGGGGCAAAACGGTAAAGTTACCGACCAATTAATCGGTTACCGAAGAGGAAACTCATTGGTAACTTCAAGATCAATGGTTAGGATTGATTTGTGTTGAGATCAAAGGGTGGAATCCCATGTGCATGTTCCTATGTGAACTCATGAAGATGGATCAAGATCATGACAAGTGGCAAAATGTGGACCTTTAGATTGGGTCAAGATGTCAAACTCTTCCCTCTCTCCTCTCTTCCCTTTTAGGTCAGTTAAATGGGCTAATTGGGAGACAAAACTGATCTCATGCTCTCTCTCCTTCATTCTCCATGGCGCCATGCTTAAGGGAAGAAAGAGAAAATGAAAGGTGATGTTTTAGCCTTGTTCTTGTTCTTTTTAGCTTAAACACTCTTCTATAATCTTATTCATAGTGATGAGAACTTCATCTCTATGGTTTTAGATTTGTGAGAGGTGTTTTGTTGCTTGGGTAAAAGTGGAAAGATGAAGAATCAAGAAATTGGTTTGGTAAAGAGGAAGAGGTAAACATTTGCTTCCTTTTGATCTAAGTATTGAGAATTATGGTTGAGTATTGTGAATTGGGAATTTTGCCCTGATTTTATGTGATTTTCGAAATGTATAAATTGCCTTGTGTTTGAGTGGCAATTGGTGTCTTGATGTGTTATAGAGCCATTAGAATTGGTTTGAGAACTTGGAATGAAAGGAATGGTAATGTGTGTTTATGTTGTGATTGTGTGATGACATGTTATGATTATTGGGAAAACATGTCAAAGTAATGTGAATTTGATTGATTTGGTGTTTCCAATGGATTCCTTGTGCAAATTTATGTGGAAATGGTATTTGGTGTGAATTTGGGAACCATTAGAATCATTGGTGCAAAACTGAGAAATCTGTCCCTTGAAGTTCTGTTCTAGGCAATTTGGTTGTGTGGACGTTTTGACTGGGCAAAGGATGTCAGAAAATTATGATACTTTCCATTCTTAAATTTCACATCTCAAGCTTCAAAATGGACACATAATTTGTGCCATTTCGTTTTTTCTTCTGTGAGTTATGGCTGTCCAAAGTTGGAGGTCGAAAATGAACACTGTTTTGGGACAATCTTGAGTTTTGGGGAATTCTGTATTTATGTGGTGATTTCCAGTATTGGCCAATATTTTTCCTGTGTAGAGGACTTGAATATCTTTCATTTGGCTTTGGGATCACCTCATTTCGATTTTTGTGGAATTAGTTATGATTTTTGGAAATTCAGCCAAGAAACTGGATTTTCTTTGCTGCAGCCCAAATGTTTTTGGGCAGTTTTTGGCCGCGGCCAGTGGATTTGTGGGCTGCGGCCAACCCCCAAAAATCAGCATTTTGGACTTTTAAAAGGTGATCTTTGGTTAAGTGTTTTCCAAGCCTTTAGGCATATGTTTAAGCTTTGATTAGCCACCTAAAGGTCGTGAATGATAACCAACTTAAGTGTTTGTATGTCGAGGAATTGAGAAAGGGATTAACCCTATGTCCTTGCTTTGGTTATAGGGTTGATATTCGACTTGATCGTGAGCAGCTGGAGCTGGAGCTTACGTGGAAAGAGTGTAGGGAACATATCTCTTCTACTTGTATTTGGTATATGTGTTAGTGTGTTGGTGCATGTCTTAGATTTGCATAATTGTGTGTAATTTGAAGCTATGTTTCAATTTATGCTATGACCATAGGTATATTGTTCGAAGCATTGAGTTTGCAAATTGTTATTGTGTTATCATGAGTTATGTGATGCAAGCATGTCATGCATTAAACATTTATCGTACGTGCATATTGATATTGTTATCCTACTGAGATTCTCTCGAATCTCACCCTCCCCTACTAACCATGTAGACAGGGCAAGAGGCTCAAGGGGGAGGCAAGCAACCAAGGGCGACGAGGCTTCCTTCGGGATAATTGAGTTGGTAGTTGGTTATCATAATTAGGATGATTTGTATTTGTATATGGAATTGGATGTATATTTGAGTATGTATTCAGATATATATATTTGAGATGTGTATTTAAGAAGACTTTGTGTAATCCCCATATGAGGGCTTGTATGGGCGAATGTGCCCTATAAAACTTGAGTTAATATATGAAAATCGGGATTGCCGAGATTATTACATTGCGTACTCTAATATATTAAATGTGATTTATCTTAGTGTAGTAATTGTATTCGGAATATGAATGTGAGACCAGGTTATAAATGATTTCGAAAGGTATTTGTGAAAACACCGTCTGATAGATGGGTTTATAAATATTATTTGATTGTTATTGGTCTCTATTTCACTTTAATCCCATAATCCGGATATAATTACGGCAGGGGGTTACATGAAACATATTATTAACTGATATATACATATAAGTTCATAAATAATAAATAATATTTTTCGTTTTTACCTGATTTTATGTTCTTATTTTGAAATAAAACTAACAAAATACTATCAAGCAATTATAAATAAAGGCTTCATTAAAGGCTTTTAGATGTTGGGTTGTCAGCTTTTTTAAATGTATACATTGCATATAGGAAATTTTTGAGAAATTCTTTTTTTTTTTTTTGGTCAACAAGAAATTCAATTATTTTTTGCTAAGCATAGATATCCTCCTATTTGAGGCACTGTTGGGTATTAAAAGTGGGCACTTCTCCAGCGGGGATTCGAACATTGATTCTTCACATTATGTGGAATTATCCTCTTCCACTAGACCTAACCCCCTTTGGCTACAAGAAATTCAATAATATTAAGTTTAAAAACATGTGTTTTTTTATTATTCAAACAGCAATCAATCAGTTTCGGCCGATTTTCTTTTACATAGCAGTTAATGAATGGTAATGAATATATTGAGATTGGGCCACTGGTCATGGGTCCGAACCTCACCACATGAATGATGGGCTCCAAACACTCTTTAGAATTCGGCGTATGTTAGCTCAAAGGCCCAAGGATCATCCATCAATTGAGGCACATTCTCCAATGTGTCCTCTTCTACAAGAATTTACATTATTTGGAAAAAGAGGCATATTTTTTAGGGAAAATTCCAATAAAATACTATTTTCGGTCCTAATTATAAGATAAAGTTGACTTTTTTTGAATAGATTAATAAAGTTAAATAAGTTACTTAATTATATTATATGTTATATGTCCTCTGATTATATATCAGTTTATTAGTCAAACTAATTAATTTAGAGAAAAAAATAAAAATATTAATACTCTAAAGTAATTTAATTAGTTTCCTTAATATCTCCAAAAACGTTAATTTTTTCGTATATTTAGGATCGAAGGGAGTAGCATTTGAATTTATAAAACCCAAAAAATCTGTTAAGATATGAAAATGACATAAAGGTGACAAAATATCAATTTAGGATTTTAAAGTGTTAGTCATTTTACAATAATACTCCTCAATATTTTAAAATAAAAAAGAAAAAAGGAAAGAGCACCCTCGCCGCCTGATTGCCAGAGCTCTAGCACCGGTGGTTGTTTTTCGAGGAGGGAATTAATTTTTTTCGGAAAAAAAATGTGGAGCCAAGGTGGTAAATGTGGGATTTGAACCCACCCCACCTTGGTTCACCAAATGGTCACCAAGCCTCTTTGATATGTGTGTGTGTGTGTATAATATTTTTCCGGTCTTTAATATAAGACATATTTGAAAAGTTGCTCTTAATCTTAAATATAATACATGGTTTTCATATTTATTAATCTTTTCCTAATTTATCCCCATTAAAGTTTCCTCAACAATAATCAATGAGAAGAGGGAATGAGAGAATTAAGGGAGATGAGTAGAGTGTTCTAGACAATAGATGTCATATATTAGTCAATTTATGAACTTTCTTAATCTAATCAAATAGGTAAATATGCCTAATATTAAGGATCGGAGGAGTACAAATAAAGGCGTAATGATATTTGACTAAATGAGTATTGGAAATGACTAAAGGCGTTGGTATTGATTAGAGCCATAAAAGTATTAACTAAATCAGTAATGATATTAACTAAAAGTATGTAAACATATTAACTAAAGGTATAATGGTATTGATTAAATGAGTAATGGTATTGACTAAAGGTGTAATAGTATTAACTAAATGAGTAATAATATTAACTAAAGGCGTAAACGTATTGGCTAAAAAGGTCAAAAAAATGTATTGACTAAATGAGTAATGGTATTGACTAAAAGCGTAAACATATTGATTAAAAAGATAAAAAGAAAACGTATTGACAAATATAATGGTATTAACTAAATGATGAGTAATGATATTAATTAAATTTGTAAAAGTATACACTAAAAAAATAATGATATTGACTAAAGACGTAAACATATTGACTATTAAACTGATTTAGAAAGCATTAGTTAAAACTAAGCCCAAGTAATGACTCCTAAAATTCTGGCAAAAACGAAAATAAAACTTCTAAAACATTTCAGACCAAGTAGAATAACTTGGAAAACTTTAATAATAACTATGATCTTTAGTAATCCTCAAGTTCTTAATGTATTTATTATCTATTTATCTAATTTAATGAACAAAAATAAAACTTCTAAAACATTTCAGGCCAAGTAGAATAACTGAGAAAACATTAATAATAACTATGATCTTTAGTACTCTAGTTCTTAATGTATTATTTATTTATCTTATTTAATGAGATTAAGGGGTTAAATAAATTACTTAATTTCAGTATATATAATATAATATCTTGAAAATACTTCCGCACAATATTATATTATATATCAGTTTAATGGACAAATTAATTTAGAGAAAAATGATAAATATAAAAGATAGATTGATAAAAGTCTTACTTTTAGAATCAAAATTTACCTTCAAACTAGGTCTTGTATTTAGGATTAGAGGAATAATAAAAATTAATTTTGATTATTGTCCTTTGAATTAATTATTCCCTTACATAGATCATTTTAAGAATTTTTTAGTCCAAAAGGCAAAAAAAAAAAAAAATTTGAGGAAAACTCCGTTATTAAAAATTTTATCTAAAAGAGTACTAGTACTCAACAAAATTAGTACAAACAAAGCACCAGTATTTAGGTTCTTCTCGCCAATAAAATTATCAATTCAGAATTTTCCCTTCTTTTTCCAAAAACAAATTCCGTAGATTGAAGGAAGCAAGTGTTGACCAAAAATAAAAAAAAGGAAGCAAGTGATTTTAGTGAGTGAGAAAAGCATAGGGTCCATTCATGCCATAAAGTAAAAGGATGTGAAGAAGGCAAGTGGCACTAAGTGAAGCTTTGTTGGTTTGTGCTCCACAATTATTCTCAAATTTTCTTTGTGGAAAGTGGCATCCCCATTCACAAAAGCTATATAGGTTAGGTACAGAATATTGCATAAGATTTGATAAACATAAACTTCAAAGGGAATCACATTACCTATTTCTATTCTAGTGCTATGTAATTGTATTGTTCTCTCAAGCCTCACTTTCTAAAATATACAACTTTTCATTTATATCTTTATCTTTTTTTAAAAAAAGATTTTTTTGAGCAAACTGATTTTCTAAACCCTATTGCACATCAATTAATTCAAATCAAATCAAATTAAACCAGTATAAATGCAGAGAAAGCTTTCTTAACTTTAGTTTTTTTTTTAGTTGACAAAAAAAAAACTTTAGTTTTTTTAACCTAATACAAAACGCTGAAACTTGAGTTAAACTTTTTGTTGGTAAAAAAAAATTACTCTACCCAATCCTAAATATAGGAACTAAATAATCAATTTGCATATATTAAAAAAATTAGTTAAGTCAGTTATATGCAAAAAAAAAAAATGCTTTGGTTTTCTAAAACACCCTATTTTATTATTTGTATTAGAAATATCCTTTGAGGAAATACCTTTTAATATACATGCAATCAATTGAGATAATTTAGGGAAGAAAATAATAAGTGGAAGACAAAGTAATTAAAGTCTTGTGAATAGCACCAAAGTATACATCCTAACTAGCTACTGTGTTTAAGACTAAGTGGAATAATACAATTCTACATCCACATATATATATATATATATATATATATATGTGTGTGTGTGTGTGTCTTTGCTTGATTTATGTATTTATATATTTGAGGATAAAAAATGTTCAGTAAGTAAAATTTTTTACAGTACTTGTTATATTACACATTATAGACGGGTATTTGTAAGAATGTAATTAATTTGATGATTTAAAAAAAAAGAAAAAGATATCATTCCTTACATGGTGAAATGTAAACATTTATATTCAGTTACAACAAGATCCACACTTGGCTTTCTGAATTTATTCACTATTATAGTCATCACCAAATCTACATTCACGGTAACTCTTGGAGTTTGGATCAGGTGAAAATTACAATTGAATGCAACAAAGTACCCCCAACAAAAATTATCAGCAAAAAATGAAACTGTTTCATAACTGCATAGCGGGAAGCTGAAGATCCAAAAAAAAAAAACCTTGGGTTTCCTAAGCTTCTTGAGCTCTTCGCTATGGATGGCCCAATTAATTTGGCAACCCCAATCAGAGAAGGTAGAAGAAGAAGGCTTCAGTGCTGCAGAAAGAACAGGTGAAGAAAATTCTGGATGAGAATTCGGCACACTACATTCAATGAAGCTATATATCTCTGGTTTTTTTTTTTTTTTTTTTTAATACAGAAGCATACACTAAGAGCCTGAGCTCACAAAAGGGATAGAATTCGCGACTTTCAACTTACAACAGAGCTTTCTTGTCAGCAAGCTACAAAACCATTTGCACACTCAATGAAGCCCCGATTACGTTTTGTGAAGCCAACCATTCTTAGATGTTTGGCATTGTTCCAGCCTTCATCTATCATCAACTGCTGTTGCTTATGTTGATGTTATCAAGTCCAAACAATTCAGTGCCTAAATCAATATATCTAGCACCTAATAAAGCAATTTTTAATCTGCTTCTAGGAACTTGCAGGGTCGGGAAAACACCATTAGAATAGGTCTGTCGCATGGTTCCACCCAAAGATGCTCCAGATGGTGTCAAAGATGCTGTTGAGAAAGGCGGTGTCAAGCAAGACATAGGAATTCAGGGGCAATTTTGTCACTTTCAACATTAAGTTGCAAGAGTTAAATAGTACCCACGTGATACAGGTGTAGATGATGTATTAAATAGTGCAAGTGTACACTCTCGTAATCAAGTAATATAGAAGTAAGTAGAGTATCGTTCCCATGAGGATTGAGCACTAAGTACCAAAATAGATAATTTTAATTCTATTTAGTCGATCGATTAGTTGATGATTGAGAGTACAAAATAAAAAAAAAACAATTAAATATGAGTGTAGATGATAAGAAAGAAAATATAAGAAAAAGTCTTAGGAATTAGATTTCACTTCACAAATTCTGAATTGAATAACTTATCTATTCTAACCTAATTTATTTCACATAATTGATAGTCGAGTTTCCCTAATTTAATTACTAGCTTCTTCAAGGTCAAGCAATTCTATAATCAATTGCTAATCCAATATATTCCTATATAAATTTAAGCAATTAATTATGCATTAAGATTTATGGAACTCAGTAAGACTACACAACTCATGAATATATTCCTATTTCATATGCAAGTCATGGTTTTAATTATAGGGTCTACACACATGTATCTCCTTCCGGTCTCAACATACATATTGAAATCATTCAAAAGATGGCCAGTCAAATGAAAGCATTAAGAATAATAATTAAAACTCAATCATGAAGGAGAAATTCAAACTATATTTAATAAGTTATGATTCAATCCGTCATTAGTAAGCTATTCATCACTCTAGGAAAATGGAAGTTTAGCACATGATGAAATTAAAAACAAAATAAAAATAAATTAACATTACATAAAGCTAGAATAAAATCCTAAAAAATACTGCATAAACTTGAATATTAAATTCTCAAACATAAATATACAACCAAAAGATGTATAAAAAATGAAGAATTCTAGCCGTCTATTTAGGAGGTAAAACCTTCCATGTAGGCAGCATGCAAAATGTAATATAATCCTAAGCCTTCCAAGATGGAGGCATGCAATGCATGAAATTAAATCTAAAACTTAATACAATGAACTCAGAAATGTTAGAGAAAGATCTCTCCGGTCAGAGAAGGACCTCTCCCTGTCAGAGAAGGAAACCTCTGCTTCTCTTCCTCTCCTCCCCACCTTGTGCTTGGCCTTGATCTCTATTTATAGGGGAAAAAACACGTGCTACAGTACTGCTACAGTGATCTGGCGGCTGCTATAGTGATTTGGCGGCTCTACAGTGCTTCCGTCGCTATAGTAATTTCCATCTGCTACAGTGTAACCATATGCTACAGTAATCCTGTTGATACAGTACTTTCATTTTATTTATTTATTTTTTTAAATGCTATTTATTCCAAAAACATTATTTATTTATCAATCACACCCAAATTTATTATATTAAACGCAAATATCATCCATAAAATCATCATATAAGGGAAAATAAATATGCAAATATTTTACTTATCACTATACTAAAAAATACTCATCCAAACAATAATCCAATCAGTCCAAAATGAAGCCTACGCTGACCTTTACGCATTTCCGAAACTGGATCAGAAATTTGGCAGTATTCTAGTAAGCGAGACGGCACCAAACACCTCCAAATAAAAATCTAAAACCATAGAAATAAAGCTTAAGATGATTAGAAGAAGGTTTGTGAAGAGTATTTTGAGAGAAAACACCGATTTAGAGGTGAAATCGACTCCAAAGCTCAAAAACGGTTATTATTCACCTTTTATCTCTCATCTACCATTTTTCCATTATTTTTCTGATTTACTCATGACTATGCACGAAATTATTGGGCCCTTAATGGTCTGAGAAAGTGTCTGCCACTTGTCGAAATCTTGTGGTGCCATTTGTCCGGTGATTCAGTGATTTGATAACATGTGTCACTTACTTTAATAAAGTAGGTCCACCTCCTTCTATCTCCTCTTAGGCATCACTAATTGGTCAGGGGAAGAAGAGGCCTAACAATTTTGCCAGACTCTCGGGTTTGGTGTTCGGGAAGTCAAGTACGCAACTAGGCCGAGCACTAGTGGATTCCCCTAACTATTGTGCTAGGTGTCACCTCCAGAGAGTGCCAACACAAATATCACTTTATGACTCTTATGATGAAGGGACAAGTGTTCTCCTCTCATTTATTCAACATAAAAGTGGAAGGTACTTTGTCATTATGAGAGGACACTTATTACTCTCTAATTCATCCAAAACAAAAGTTGTGTTATTATTACTTACTTTAATAAAGTTACTTTATCGGTACTTGCTCGGGACTTACTCAAGATTGCTTCACGTATACCGAGGCCCACCAAGTGATGCCATATCAGAGTATATGTATGTGGGCCCCACATGGCACCACACGCTGATGTCTACTCTAAAAACGTAGGGTATTCATGTCTACCGTGAAAATGCCTTATGCACTTACATACCGGCATACTTTACTCGATTAACTTGTCCCATACCTCATGACATAGTTGAGTGGCATCTTTCTACCAACCAAATGGCATCGTATATATGTCTTGTGCACATATGCACCAATACTATAATCATACTACCACAAACACCAAGCCCTCTACTTGGTAGGACCAAATCACGTATTCCCTGAGAGTCTTTCTATTGCCCATCATTCTTGAAACTCTTCCCAAACTAGACTTAGTAGTCCACTTTATTCTGGTTTATTCTCTAGCCTTTAGTCCCGAAATTTAGGATATTACAAGCGCACTCTAAACCTGGAAAGGGATTATTCCCTCTACCAAGTAAAAAAATATTGATAACTTTATTAGTCTCGATTAATCCTAATCATACCTTAATATTTGACTTAAATCTAAATGTTAATAAAATAATCTATCCAAATCTTAATAAAACATTCTAAATAAAACCACTTAACTACCCTAACAACTTAATATAGCACAATGGAGGGCATATGGCCACATATCTAGTTCGCATAAAAATTGACCCATTTCGAGAATATATATATAATTTAATACTCCTTTACTTCCAAACATAGCAGCAACCATGAGACATATCCTCTCTTCATAGCCCATTTCCTTTGAATCAACCCTCCTTCTATACCACAAACCAATCTCACCAACAATAATCCAATAATTCAATAGCATCTTAGTAAAACCCTTTAAATCATCTCTGAGGCTGAAATTCAAGCAAAATAGAAATTATAACCCAATAATCCATTATCTTATTCCATTTTCAATTTTTTAAAATAGTTTTTTTAAAACAAGTTTTAAGGAAAAATATGTTTGGATGAGAAAAAATATATTAAAACTTGTTTAAAATAATTGTTCTTAAAATCAACTTCAACATGTACTAAGCAATAAGCAAATTGAAAAGTGCAAGCAGTGAGCAAATTGAGACTAGAGAGTGCCAGGTTTGAATTTGAAAGGCAAGAGCTTAGGCGCTCAAGGAAGATAGAGTGGTTTGATTGTTATACTAGATTTTACAAAATAAAAGAAAACTAAAAATAAAAAGGCCGTTTGTTTTCTTATTTTGGAAACAATTTTGTTTTTTAAAAAAACAATTTTGGTTGTTAATTTTTAATTAAATGTTTGAAAAAATAGAAATACATTTTTTTGAAAAAAAAAACTCAACAATTTTACATATTTTATTGTTTTCTATTTTTTTGTCTTTTTATTATTTTCTTATTCTCATGTTTTTTTTTCTCGCAACCATACTCCACTTTGCCTTTCATGCTCATTCATGTCACCCCTTAGTCATCCAACTCTTTATAGTGGTTGCACTCTCCACATTGTCTCTCACTTTCTTTGAGTACTCTAATGCCCTGTTTGGTACAATGAAAGAACTTTTATGGAATTGAAAGTGGAACTGGAAGTTGAAGTAGCAATGGAAATAGAAGTGGAAGCTAGGTTAAAAAGTTTGTTTGGTATAGTGATGGAAGTGGGGTATTATTTTAGTTTAATATTTTGTATTTATAATATGAAAAGACTAACATGCCCTTGACAAAAAAAAACCTAGCCTAAAAAAAAAGAATTATAGTCGTTACCCACGACTGGCAACCACAGGAAAAATGGCACTATGGAGAAGGCAACAATAAACATAAGCATAGAGAAATTGCATATCGAAATCAAAGAAAAGTTGTAGAGGGGAATGAACTTGAAATCATAGAAGAAATTGAAGAACATTTTACACGGTAGAGTTGCTAATGGAACAAAGTCATAGATCGACATCATTGGCCACCATAGTTACTAGCCACCACAGGGAAGGGTTGCATATCAAAGAGGGAGAAGGAGAAAGATGAATAGGGAACAAAATCATAAATCAAAGAGGGAGGAGTTCTAGAAGAGTAGAAGCCATCGCCATTGTGATTCTAGTGAAGAAGCTTCAAGATTGTTGTTGCTTCCCAATGTGGCCATCGTCATTGTCGTTGTTACTGCTCTAACGTTGTTGCCTCTACTGCTCTCTCATCGTTACCATCGCCATTGTCGCACTGTCGCAGTTTTCATGCCATCTGTCACCCTTACTATCACCACCTACCAAGGGCAAGATGGACCAAAGTTTGGGTTACAAGGATGTCTCCACACTTCTGTGGGTTATAGGTTGAAACTGACTTCCATCATTTTTTGTAGAAGTTGTTAGATCTCATGTTTTGATGATAACAAAAGAATGGTTTGAAAAGGAAATGATTAATAAACAAGTTTGAACAAAGTAATGACAGGAACAAGCATTACTTGAAGTAAGCATTGGACTAATGAAGAAAGGCCAAGAGAAAAAGCTGAAGAACTTGATCAGAAGCAAGTTTACTAAGGCATTACTCGAGGAGCTACTCGAGTAATGAGACAAAACTTGAAGTAACCAGAGACAACTTCCAGTAACCTGCCAATGTTACTCGAGTAGGTACTCGAGTAATAGTGCAAAAATTTTCAAGGTGCTCTCGGCCTGCCAATGTTACTCGAGGAGATACTCGAGTAACCAAGTAAAAACTTGGAGTTACTCTCGGCCTACCAATGTTACTCGAGGCGCTACTCGAGTAACCATGTGAAAAACTTCCAGTTGCCTTCAAGTTACCAACGATACTCGAGGAGCTACTCGAGTAATCCTGTTTCTGAAAATGTGGAGCTCTCGGCACTTAGTACTACTGCTAATGTTACTCGAGGAGCTACTCGAGTAACGCACTAAGGTAAGTTAAAACTTGAAGGTAGTACCCGATTAACTTGATTTCTTTTTATCTCATTTTCCTCGAGTCCTTACTCTAGTATGCAAGTATCTAATGTTGTATTTTAAGTGGATTCCTCGAGTAAGTACCCGAGTATGCAGAAATATTTTTAAGGGAAACTTCCAGTCAGTACCAGGGTAAGTCATGCACAAGAAGTACAATTACTCGAGGTGGTACCCGAGTAACCTATGCAAAAATTAGTGCATTACTCGAGTCCATACCCGAGTAACAAGGTAAGTGCTCTCGGCCTTGAAATCCTGCCAACATTACTGGAGTAGGGCATTGAGTAATCAAAAGTTATTTGAAGCTTTACTCGAGTTGGTACCCGAGTAATAGACATTTCCAAAGGTTTGAAAATTGGTTATTCCATGCACTACTCGAGTATTCTTGTATTTGCTCATTGACTTGAAGTTAATTTAAGAATTCCCGATGATACTCGAGTAACCTTCATGTGATACTCGAGTAGCTACTCGAGTAAGCAAACCCAGAAAGTTTGAAATCATTCCAACGGTCATTGTTCTGTTTCCTATTTGATTAACTTTTCATTATATTAGTGTACTTAGCATTTCAACAGGTAAATAATGAAGAGATCTTACCAAATAAGGAAAGTCAAAAGCAATGCTCAAATGTCATCGACCGTCACCTACCATAACGTATGTCTTTCAAAAACTGGAAAAGTCAATAATGGCTGCACACGCTCCAATGGACATGAAGAAATATGTTCCAGCAATCATTACCAACGTATCTATATATATGTGGACATCTGAACAGAGAGATATACAAGAACACACTTACGAACGTATCATCAAGTTCATTACTCTGTTTTCCATTATACTTGTGATTCTATGCTTCAGTGATTCTTATTTACTCTGTAAGAGAGATATTTCATTCAAACTCAATATTTGTTATTGAGGTAACTTAAGGTTGTAGAACCTTGAGTTGGGATTGAATTACAACTTGTAAGGGGCAGGGAGTGTCCAGGTGTAGGAACTTGCTTGTACTGAGGTGCCAAGAACCCACTGAATCTTGGAAGTTATAGTGAAACTCTCAGAGAAACTCTGAGGACTAGACGTAGGTCAAAGTGGTTGTGGCCGAACCAGTATAACTCCCGGTGTACACTTCGGTGATATTTCTCCTTACTCTTTCATGTTTTAATTTCAACGTCAAATTTTATATTTGCAACGAAATTTTTAAGATCACCCAATTCACCCCCTCTTGGGTGAAACGCTTGCTCTAACATTTGGTATCAGAGCATAGGTCTTCTTGTTAAGGTTTAACAGCCTAAGAAGGATCCAATGGCAAGCATGGGTGAAGGAATTCTTCCCGACGGAGCATCCATCACTAGACCTCCAGGTTTCAATGGCGAACACTTTTCTTTTTGGAAAGCAAAGTTCAGAGTATTCGTGATGGCTACTGAATATGGGCTATGGGATATGATTGAGAGTGGAAACTATCAACCTACAAAGATTGTAGATTCTCAGAAAATTCCCAAAACGCTAGCGGAATATGATGAGAATGACAAGAAACTTATCACTCTCAATAGCAAGGCAATTCTGATGTTACAAAGTGCTTTGATTCAGAGTGAATATTTCAGAATTTGCACACTCCCAACAGCAAAGGAAATGTGGGAAGCTCTGGAAATCGCCCATGAAGGAACTTCGGGAATAAAGGAGAATCGCATCAACACATTGATCACTGAATTCGATCTACTTCGAATGAAATCAGGTGAGTCAATTTCTGAATTCGAACGTAGATATACTCATCTTGTTAATCAACTTGCAGCACTTGGTAAAGTCTATGATCAACATACCCAAGTACGAAAGATTTTGAATATTCTTTCTAAAGAGTGGGAGGCCAAAGTCACTGCGATAGAAGAGGCAAAAGGAGAATCAATGAGATCAGTTGCTTCTCTATTTAGAAGCCTTTCTGAATATGAAAGCAAATTAAAGTTCAAACGGGAACTAGATGACATCGGTGACAAAAGAAAGAAAGGTCTAGCACTAAAAGCAAAAGAAGAAAATCAAGATGAGGATGAGGAGTTTGATGATGATGAAATGGGCTTAATCATAAAACGATTCAGAAAGTTCTACAAGAAAGGTCAAGGATTCAAACATTTTCACAAAGGTGGAACTAGCAACAAAGATCATATCATTTGCTACGAATGTGGAAAACCAGGACATATCAAATCAGAATGTCCAGAACTAAATCAAAAGAGCAAAGAAAAGAGAAAAGGCAAATTCTTTAACAAAAAGAAGGCCTTTGTATCTGCTATATGGGGAGATAGTTCCTCTGACGAAGAAAGTGATGATAAAGAAGTAGCCAATATATGTCTTGTTGCTCAAGAAGAAACAGAAGAAGAGGTAAATGATTCTGATCCTACCTATGATGAATTACTCTCTGAATATAATGCTTTACATTCTGAATTCATCAAAGTAGTTAAAGAATTGATTGTTTTCAAAAAGAAAAACAAAGCTCTTGAAATTGAACTTAAAGAAAGTTCAAAAAAGAATTGTGAAAATTGTTCTTCGTTGAAAAAGAAAAACATTGATCTCATAAAAACTCTTGAAAAGTTTACCAAAGGAAGTGAGATGCTAAGTGTAATTTTAAAAGAACAACGATGTGTAAATGATCGATCTGGTATTGGATATGATCCAAAATCAGATAAAAGGAAAGGTAAAAAGAAAACAGGAGGTAAGCTATATTTAAATTATTTCCAGCATTCTGTGCATATATCAAATCCTTTTGGATTCTGTAACTACTATAATAGAAAAGGTCATTATACCTCTTCATGCATTCATAAGAAGAAAGGAAATATAGGAACCTACAAATGGGTACCTAAAGGTTCATATATTCAGAAAATCATTTGTACTAACCCAAAAGGACCCAAAAAGATGTGGGTACCTAAGACCTAGTCATTTGATTGTAGGTATGTCTCAAAGCATCCAAAAATAGCAAGTGGTACATAGATAGTGGATGCTCTAGACATATGACCGGGGATTTCGAAAGTTTTACCACATTGCAACCTAAGGAAGGTGGCAAGGTAAAATTTGGAGGAAATCAATCCAGAAAGATTGCAGGAATTGGTGAAATCAAAAATGACAAAGGAATACAAGTTAAAGATGTATATTACGTTGAAGGCTTGTGTCATAATTTGCTGAGTGTAAGTCAAAGTGCATATAAAGACAACTGGATAATATTTGATTCAGAGGAATGTCTGATTGTCAACAAGGAAGACTTACAACTCGATAAGAAAAATATCAAGGCAAATCTCAGAGCTAAAAGGGAAGGTAACCGTTATACTTTAGATATTAGTAGAAATGAATCTGAAAATTGTTTTCTGAGTAATGCCGATGAAAGTTGGTTATGGCATAAGAGATTGGCTCATGTCAATATGCATCAACTAGGCAAACTACTCAAAAAGGATTTAGTGCTTGGATTACCCAAAGTAAATTTCAAAAATGACTTGATTTGTGATGCATGTCAAAAGGGTAAACAAACTAAATCATCTTTCAAATTGAAAAATGAGATTTCAACAAATAGACCATTACAATTATTGCATATGGATTTAGTGGGTCCAGCAAGAGTAAAGAGCCTTGGTGGCAACCTATATTCATTGGTCATTGTTGATGATTTCTCTAGATTTACATGGGTTATTTTTCTATCATCAAAGGATGAGACATTTGAAGAATTTATTGTTTTTGCCAAGAAGGTGCAAAATGAGAAAGGTATGCCCATTACAGGTATTAGGACCGATCATGGTGGAGAATTTGAAAATCAAGCCTTTAAAGAATATTGTGATACTAATGGCATTGAT
Source organism: Inga leiocalycina (assembly GCA_963242795.1). NCBI lineage: Eukaryota > Viridiplantae > Streptophyta > Magnoliopsida > Fabales > Fabaceae > Inga > Inga leiocalycina. Next base: position 49,945,147 of record OY725325.1, read on the forward strand.
CACAATTTCTCTGCTCCAAGGACGCCTCAACAAAATGGAGTTGTGGAACGCAAGAATAGAGTGCTCACTGAAATGGCTAGAGCAATGTTGAATGAAAAGAACGTGTCTCAAGTATTTTGGGCTGATGCTATGAGTACAGCATGCTATATTTCAAATAGAGCCTATATCAGAACAAAACTTGGAAAGACACCATACGAGCTGTATAAAGGAAGAAAGCCAAACATTGCTCATCTACATATCTTCAGTTGTAAGTGTTTCATTCATAATAATGGTAAAGATAACTTAGGAAAATTTGATTCTAAAACAGATGAAGGAATCTTCCTAGGATATTCTAACCGAAGTAAAGCATATAGAGTTTACAATAAAAGAACATGTATTATTGAAGAATCAATTCATATTGTATTTGATGAATTTGAATCCTCTGACAAAACCATTGATGAAGAACAGGAAGTTGGTTTAAATCAAGAAAATGGTCAATCTATTTCTAAATCTCTTATTCCAGAGGTTGATGAAACTAAGGAAGAAGAGCAATCCCTAGGTCAACCTAGAGCTTGGAAATACAATAAAAGTCATCCCTTAGATCAAGTCATAGGAGATGTGAATGAAGGGATCAAAACTAGAAATAGAATTTTCAATGAAGTAAGTTTTTCTGCATTCATTTCTGAGATTGAACCTTCTAATATTGATGAAGCCCTATCAGACAATGATTGGGTTATAGCAATGCAAGAAGAACTAAATCAATTTGAGAGAAATCAAGTTTGGGATTTGGTGCCCCGACCCAAAGATCATCCGATCATTGGTACTAAATGGGTATTCAAAAACAAACTCGATGAATCTGCAATTATTGTCAGAAACAAGGCAAGATTGGTGGCCAAAGGCTATAATCAGGAAGAAGGGATTGATTATGAGGAAACGTATGCTCCAGTGGCTAGATTGGAAGCTATACGTGTACTCTTAGCCTTTGCATGCATCAAAGGATTCAAACTCTATCAAATGGATGTAAAGAGTGCTTTTTTAAATGGTTACATCATGGAAGAAGTGTATGTAGAACAACCTCCAGGTTTTGAGGATGTTACTAAACCTGACCATGTTTTCAAACTCAAAAAGGCTTTATATGGTTTAAAACAAGCTCCTAGAGCCTGGTATGAAAGGCTCAGTAAGTTTCTTATTGATCAAGGTTTTGTACGGGGAAAAGTTGATACAACACTCTTCATAAAACGAAAACACAACGATATTTTAATTATTCAAATATATGTTGATGATATTGTTTTCGGTGCTACTAATGAATCTCTGTGTAAGGAATTTTCTGAGATTATGCAGGGAGAATTTGAGATGTCAATGATAGGAGAATTGAATTTCTTTCTTGGTTTGCAAATCAAACAAAGAAAGAATGGAATCTTCATATCTCAAACAAAGTATTTGAAAGAGCTATTGAAGAAGTATGGAATGGATGAAGCAAATGGCACGGACACACCTATGAGCTCAACTACGTTACTTGATGCTGATGTCAAAGGAAAAGACTACAACATCACAAAGTATAGAGGAATGATTGGATCATTACTCTATCTCACGGCAAGTAGACCGGACATCCAATTTAGTGTTGGCATATGTGCAAGATATCAATCAGCACCAAAAGAATCACATGCTGAAACGGTCAAACGAATCTTTAGATACCTTGCTGACACACCCGAATTGGGTCTGTGGTATCCCAAAGGAAGAAGTGAATATCTTGTTGCATATTCATATTCAGATCATGGAGGATACAAAACAGACAGAAAGAGCACCAGTGGACAAGGACAATTTCTTGGAGGATCTCTTGTATCATGGTTCAGCAAGAAACAAAATACTGTGTCTCTTTCGTCAACGGAAGCCGAATATGTTGCAGTATCAAGTTGTTGTGCACAAGTAATATGGCTAAAACAACAACTACAAGATCTTGGTATTTATCTCAAAGAAATACCAATCTATTGTGACAAAACTAGTACGATTAGCTTGGCAAAGAATCCAGTTCAACACTCTAGAACCAAGCATATCGATGTCAGACATCACTTCATCAGAGATCATGTCCAAAAGAAGGATGTAAAAGTAATATTCATCCCTACTCATCTTCAATTAGCTGATATCTTTACAAAACCCCTTGCAAAAGATCAATTTCTTTACATTAGGAGAGAATTGGGAATGATAAATCCCAATGAGTTATAAGTAATTTCAGTATTTCATAATATTAGATGAAGTCACTTGTTAAAGTTTTGATGATTACTAACTTAAGCATCAGAGTATATAGAAATTTGTTTTGCAGGAAGAAAGAAACTCTGTTTTGGGAAACAAAAATAGAGATTATCAGAGGACACATTTACTGGAGTACCAACTTGAAGTTGTCACTAACAGAGAAGCATTACCCGAGGAACAACTTGAAGTAAAGAAGCACTTTACTCGAGTATGCACTCGAGTAATGGACTTCAAAACTAGAAGTAACAGATCAAGTTACTTGATTTTCAAACATAACGGTTCAGTTTCAAAGAAATGAAGAGTCAGAAGTTGAAAAGCAGTTTACTCGAGGCGGGCCTCGAGTCAACATGAAGCTTACTCGAGGAAGGCCTCGAGTAATGTCGGAGTTCAGATTCTCAAATTGATGAAAAATGACTGAAATGTGATCAAAATGGGTTATAAATGATCGAGGGAATATCCATGGATAATTACTATATTATTCATGCCAGGTACGCAATTTAAATGAATTATTTTAGAATTTTTCTGTATGAACACCCAAGGAAGGCCTCGAGTAAAGTCGAGGTCTAGGTCTTTATCTGTCGCAAACTCGGTCATTTCCATAAAATCTCCTTGAGTAAATCACTATTCTCTCTCACATAAACTTTTCACAAGTGATTCCTTACTTCATTTCCGTCAAAACCCAACCATTTTCATTCCTTGAAACTTCCTATTTTGCTCAAAATCTCTGTGCCCTAATTCGTGTCAGTTACTCTGTTTTTCTGAAAATCTCAGGTTTTCAATCCTTCAAAAAAATGAGAACCAAAAATCTTACTCCCATTGATTCCTCTGAATCTTAACAACCCTTTGATCCTTTTTCTTCTACTCCCAAAAAGAGAAGAAAATTAACTCCAAGACCAAAAGCTAAAATTCCTCTTCAACCTCAAACTCAACCGAAACCCAAAGGAGTGGTAATCAAAGAGCCTATTGTGACAAGGGCTCAATCCAAAAAGAGTACATCTACCGGAAGAGGCAAGAGTGCCAAATCTCCCTCACCTCCTCACTCTGATTCCTCTACACCCTCTTTCACTCCAAAGCCTACCAAAAAGCCTAAATATGATAAGAATGTGGCTAAGGTTATGGCTGGGATCATTGATCAAATGGAGAAAGGACAATCTTCCAAGAAATCCAAAGTGCCAGAAGAAGAGATCACCAACCCTCCAAAAGGGTTCAACGTTAACAAATTGGTGGAGTCTCCCAAGTATCTATCCCAATTCTCCAGGAGGAAAGTGTGCAAGACACACTATGTGGATCTCAGGCTACTTCAGGAGGTATTGAAACACGACCTTAGTCCATATCTAGATCCTTTTATGCCTTGGTTATCCATTCGATTGCCTTTTTGCACAAAGGTAATCACTCATTTTTATTGTAACTTAGAGATCATAGATGAGCCTAACCGAACCTCAGTAGAGGAAGAGATGACCACCACTGTGAGAGGCTAAAAGATACTTATATCTCCCTCTAGGATTAATTTGTGGTTGGGAATTGAGAACCCCCCAGATGATATCTATTCCCAACTTGAGCCAAATCAAATCTTCACTATCCTTAAACCCGGTGAGCTAGTTGGCCCTCTAAATTTTAAGCCCAGTGACATGTGTGATCATCATAGGGTCCTTTGGTACATTTACTCTAGGTCCCTAGTGAACAAAGCCAACAACTATATCCACTTCTCCGATAGGGACTTTAGATGGTTTGCTTCACTTCTCCTGAAGGAGCAGAAGGATCTGGGAGAGTATATTTTCTCGGAGATGAAGAGATATAAGGTGGATGGGAAGGCTACTACACCAATGCCATATCCACAGATTGTGTCATTGATTTTGAAAGAAAACAAGATATGGTACTTGGATAGTAAGGAGCAAGTTGAGAGGATGACCCCAGTGGGGAGAAATCAAATTGGAAAGTTGAATATTGACATCCCTCTCAAAGGGCCTTTGGAGTCTGGGTCCAAGAAGAAGAGGAAGACCACTGAGGCAGAGACCAGCAAGTTGGATGACACTCAGTCATCAGCCCCAGCTGCTACCACATCATCGCCATCCTTCCTCAATGCCACTCTCCAGTACTTCATGGAGAACATGCTCAGAGGTTTTCATGTGGACATCGCCAACACAAATGCAGAACTGATAACCCACATGAATACTAAGATGGGAGAGTTGGTTGACAGAATGGACAAGAGACATGAGGATTTGCTAGCAGAGCAACGTGCCCAGGGAGAGACCTTGAGATTGATTCTGGCACGATTGGACTCTTTGGGTCCTGGACCTTCTGCCGGTCCCTCCTCTTCTGCACCACCACCACCTCCAGAGAACCCTTCTACTGATACTCCTATTCCTGAGGCTGAACCATCTACCCCTCTGGTCTCTGATCCACTTGAGCCCCAAGGCAAAGATATTTTATTCACAGTGGATGATCCTGAAACTCATGAGACCACACATATCATCATTGATGATTCACCTCCCAAACCTCAACCAGAAACAGCTCCTAAACCTATTCCCTCTCCTACCCAAACAGAGGAAATATCTCCCTCTTCCTCCCCTGAACATCATACCCCTGAGGCTGAGACTACTCCTGAGATTCAGACCACTCCAGCAGGAGAAACCTCTACTATGGTTGTCTTCCAACCCTCTCCTCCCGGCGATGACATCCATATCCCACCAGTTCATCTGCCTGACCCAGTGCCCTCTAGCTTATTTGATTCTTTGGATTCAGATGATTCTATGGTCTTTCCAGTGACACCCATTTCCATGGTCAAGCCTCCTAGCCCTCCACTTGATTGATGAAGCCAAAAAGGGGGAGAAGAGCTTGAGAGTGATTTTGTGGATGTGTCCTACTTTATTTTGGGTATTTGGTTGTCCATGGGTTTTTAGGGAGCATTTTGAATCTTTTATGCTTTAGTTTGTAATTTGTGAATTTTTAAAGTTTAATACAAGTGTGTTTATGTTATGCATTTTAAGTTCATTAAAGTTTTGAATTATGATACATGTTTGGACTAATGAAGTTGTTGTGAATGCAAGGTGTATGCTATAAATTCAAACTTAATAAGCCATATTTAATTAAGAATCCAATTTGAGAAACATGTTCAAAATCACCAAGTTTTGTCATCATCAAAAAGGGGGAGAATGTTAGATCTCATGTTTTGATGATAACAAAAGAATGGTTTGAAAAGGAAATGATTAATAAACAAGTTTGAACAAAGTAATGACAGGAACAAGCATTACTTGAAGTAAGCATTGGACTAATGAAGAAAGGCCAAGAGAAAAAGCTGAAGAACTTGATCAGAAGCAAGTTTACTAAGGCATTACTCGAGGAGCTACTCGAGTAATGAGACAAAACTTGAAGTAACCAGAGACAACTTCCAGTAACCTGCCAATGTTACTCGAGTAGGTACTCGAGTAATAGTGCAAAAATTTTCAAGGTGCTCTCGGCCTGCCAATGTTACTCGAGGAGATACTCGAGTAACCAAGTAAAAACTTGGAGTTGCTCTCGGCCTACCAATGTTACTCGAGGCGCTACTCGAGTAACCATGTGAAAAACTTCCAGTTGCCTTCAAGTTACCAACGATACTTGAGGAGCTACTCGAGTAATCCTGTTTCTGAAAATGTGGAGCTCTCGGCACTTAGTACTACTGCTAATGTTACTCGAGGAGCTACTCGAGTAACGCACTAAGGTAAGTTAAAACTTGAAGGTAGTACCCGATTAACTTGATTTCTTTTTATCTCATTTTCCTCGAGTCCTTACTCTAGTATGCAAGTATCTAATGTTGTATTTTAAGTGGATTCCTCGAGTAAGTACCCGAGTATGCAGAAATATTTTTAAGGGAAACTTCCAGTCAGTACCAGGGTAAGTCATGCACAAGAAGTACAATTACTCGAGGTGGTACCCGAGTAACCTATGCAAAAATTAGTGCATTACTCGAGTCCATACTCGAGTAACAAGGTAAGTGCTCTCGGCCTTGAAATCCTGCCAACATTACTGGAGTAGGGCATTGAGTAATCAAAAGTTATTTGAAGCTTTACTCGAGTTGGTACCCGAGTAATAGACATTTCCAAAGGTTTGAAAATTGGTTATTCCATGCACTACCCGAGTATTCTTGTATTTGCTCATTGACTTGAAGTTAATTTAAGAATTCCCGATGATACTCGAGTAACCTTCATGTGATACTCGAGTAGCTACTCGAGTAAGCAAACCCAGAAAGTTTGAAATCATTCCAACGGTCGTTGTTCTGTTTCCTATTTGATTAACTTTTCATTATATTAGTGTACTTAGCATTTCAACAGGTAAATAATGAAGAGATCTTACCAAATAAGGAAAGTTAAAAGCAATGCTCAAATGTCATCGACCGTCACCTACCATAATGTATGTTTTTCAAAAACTGGAAAAGTCAATAATGGCTGCGCACGCTCCAACAGACATGAAGAAATATGTTCCAGCAATCATTACCAACGTATCTATATATATGTGGACATCTGAACAGAGAGATATACAAGAATACACTTACGAACGTATCATCAAGTTCATTACTCTATTTTCCATTATACTTGTGATTCTATGCCTCAGTGATTCTTATTTACTCTATAAGAGAGATATTTCATTCAAACTCAATATTTGTTATTGAGGTAACTTAAGGTTGTGGAACCTTGAGTTGGGATTGAATTACAACTTGTAAGGGGGAGCGAGTGTCCAGGTGTAGGAACTTGCTTGTACTGAGGTGCCAAGAACCCACTGAATCTTGGAAGTTATAATGAAACTCTCAGAGAAACTCTGAGGACTGGACGTAGGTCAAAGTGGTTGTGGCCGAACCAGTATAACTCCCGGTGTACACTTCGGTGATATTTCTCCTTACTCTTTCATGTTTTAATTTCAACGTCAAATTTTATATTTGCAACGAAATTTTTAAGATCACCCAATTCACCCCCCTCTTGGGTGAAACGCTTTCTCTAACAGAAGTCATTTCCGCATAAAAGTGAATTCTGTTACATCCCAAATTTTAGTTACTAAAATTACTTATATTTATTTAAGGGAATAAATTGGTGAATTAAAGAGCACATGAAATGACAATACCAACCAATATTTTAGCTAGAGGGAGCCTTTTAAGGTTTTATGTTCATATGATGATGATTATGAGGTTAAAAGAGATTTTATGATTATTTATGTTGATTTTGAAAGTTGTGTTCAAATCTACCTTTCGTTTTCTAGAGGCAGAGAACTTGTAACGTGTTTCTAATTAGTCAAACTTGATCTAAATGCTATGAAATTTTAGAGACTTAAAGTAAACATCCTAGACTTTAATTTGATAGGTATTATAAGCAATTTAGACTAGTGGATAAGTAATGGATTTTTGAAGTTATGCCCTGTTTCTAGAAATGTAATCTAGAACAGTATGGGAATCCATTGAATTATGTAATTTTGTGGTTGTAGATGGTTGTGGTTCATTTTTTTCCTATTTATAGGTCTTAAAGATCTTTCTATAAAACTTTGAATCACTCCATTTTGATATTTTGTAGATTTAGTTATGATTTTTTGGAAGTTGAGGCAAGAAAAAGAGAATTTATTGGCTGCAGCCAGAGAATTGCTTGGATGCGGATTAAAAGTTTCGGACCTTTCTTGGCCGTGGCCAAGGCCAACACCTCTATTTCATATTTTCACATTTTTTATAGGTTTAGCTTTCCTAACCCCATAGGCACTTATTTGGACTTCCATTGGTTACCTAAGTGGCTCAAAGGATAAACAATATGATGTGTTAAGCCTCCCTAACTTCTTGGACACTAATATACACATCAATGGCTATATATCATGTCTCTAATGATGTGATTATGTATCTAAGGTCATGAAGTGATAAGGAATGAGCATCTTCAATAGTTGGAGTAAAGGTACAAGAGGATGACTTAAAGACCAGAGGTACGAAACTTTCCTTATTTGCATGTGTTTGATATGTCTGCTTGTGTAGTGATGTATGTGATTGCTTTACTTGATTGTGTAGAGCATATTTGAATAATGAAACTTTGTTTCTATTTATACTGTGGCCATAGTTATGTTGCATGAAATATTGAGCATGCAAAAATGTCATTATAAGGCATGCATCTAGTTAAAGCTAACATGTCATGCACATACCATATATCATGCATGCATTATGGTAATTGTTTCCAACTGAGATTCTCTCGAATCTCACCCTCCCCTACCAACAATTTTGATAGGTGAAAACAAGAAGTGAGCTGAGAACAAAAAAGAGAAACGTCGCATAGGAACGCAGAGGTGGAATGAAAATAGGAAGGTGTCTATGTTTCACTGGAACGGGTTTAAACACCCTAGTAGCCCTGTGTGGCTACACCATTTGTAATTATTATGTATAATCCCTGTGGAGAATTTTTATAATCAAGTACTTATTATCAGTATATTTATGCTATTCTTGTGTGCCCACTGAACTACACAATTGCTACTCTGATTAATATCAATAATAAGTGGTATGTAAGGTGGTGTTTTACATTTTCGGTATTAGAGCCCAAGCTGTTCTGGAAGAGCCCCAAGCGGTTCTAGCAGAGTAACGATTATAGTAACAGGATAGTGTACTGATATGGTATTGATTATACAGTGATAGGACATATGCAGGGACGGGGGTACTAAAGGAGTGAATCCTCCTAGTTTGTGAGTCAGTGCCGGAGAAATAGCGAATATCCAAAAGGCAGCAAGTGGTGCAATATCGGATAAGAATGGTCCAAGGATATTGTGAAACTCAAGGAAGTGGGTACGGCTAAGGCCAGTGTGCAGTCCACACTCAGTATTTAGTCAACCAAAGGCAACTGGCACAATGTTTGAGATAAGGGTAGTCTCAAGGTACCGGTAGATAGGAGCAGATAAGGTTGATATCTGCCTGGTTGGCATGGGTACACAAAAGTTAAGTATGCTCAACGCAGAGAAATCTTGATAGGGGTGACCCCCTGGGAAGTCACATACATATATGGTAACACGTTATGAAAAAAAATACAAGCAAGCACATATTGTGCAATAGTTCAGAGGTCGCATGTTGTTGCAGGCTTTCTCTGACAACTATAAATGTCTGTGATATGTTATTTTAGGTGCATCTATATACCCAAAACTAGATGAAATGATAAATATGCCCTTTTGAAGGGATGACCTTTACCTCTTACTTGTTTCTAAATAGTGAAACACAAAGATGGTAAGGCTAAGAGGTACAGGTGCTGGGCGGGGTCAAGAAGCTAGAACCTAACCCAATATAATAAATCTTGGGCACGTTAACAGAATATCAAACAATGATCAATAATCAAGGATCATAGTAATGGGTTGTGATAGGTACAGTAAAGGTAGAATACAGATCACAGGAAGATTAGAAATCCAATATCATCCAGGAAAGGCCAATGTAGTGACACATTCTTTCCTACACTATGTGATTATTTATATGCTTTATATGCCATCTTTTTTAATATGTATAATGCATTCTCTAATTGGTACGAGAAAATCACAAGTACCATCCGGGGGAAAAGCACCAATACCCCAACAGCCCAAAATGGGGATCCAGTTATGAGACGCAGTGCTAGAAGGCACAGTGCTAGGGAGCACATTACTAGTCTATGGTTAAGAGCCCAGCTGAGATACGGATAGGTAGGGTTCTAAAAGTAGTTGGCCCTAGCCATATAGGCACATTCTGATGGTGATATAGTTATAATACATGGTACCAAGAAGGTACACTGCCCAGTTTGTGGTCGAAAGCCCAGTTGAGGTACAAAAGTCGAGGACTAATAGTAGTTGGCCCTTACTCGAGGTCTAACAGTAGTTGACCTTGAAATATGCACATTCTAAGAAACATTACTACAGTGCATTTATTCTATTGAATTATATGGTGCATGGCATATGTATTATCACATTCTCTATGAATGATCGTGTGTTAGTACGGAGGTCAAATGGGATCTAAAACCAGGCCAGGAATTGGCACAGAGGAATATAGATCTTGGGTGTAGTCGGGTGTTGTAGGAAGTTCTGGTGGAACTCCTATGAAATCATCCTGACATTATTAAAGCTTATGTAAAAAGATAGACATCAGTGTGGGTAGTAAAAGCATAGTGAATCCATGTGCAGTTTTTAAGGATAACTATAGAGGTTGATAGTCGCACCAATGTTGATCATCCCAACTCCTAATTAGATCTGTGCGGTCTATAGTGACAAAGCCTGTATGGCATATAGTGATTTGCTCTGAGTAGTGAGGCGATGTTGCTAATAGTATTACACCCATTGTGGTGAACAGTGAAACGACCCAAGTAGTCAATAGTATTACATCCTGTGTAGTGTACATTAACATACACTAATGTTGTTTACAGGGCATGACCTTTATAGTTGATAGTCACACAACCTATATGGTTGGTGATGACATATATAAACAGAGATGGGGTGAACCCGAGTGTAGTAGGGCGAAATGGTGGAGAATACTCTTAATACTATAGCCTCCTAGAATCAAATACCTACTCATGTTGGCAGTAAGCCCAAGATACATGCTTGTATAAGGCAGTAATACCTAATGGGCTGTATGCCTTAAGGTTGTTAGTCCTGATATGTATTCAGAAAAAATGATGGACTGTGTGTCCTGAAGCTATAAGACTTGATGGACATGTATGTTCTTAGGTTGGCAGAATATTATATATTTAAGAATGGTGACTAGTAGATGCTCGAGGCAGTAAGTCTAAGGTGCTTGTAAGCATAGGGGTGATTCCCTGGACTATAAGACTCGACATGCAAGATTGCATGGGGCAGTGTCCCTAGGCTATAAGATCCTATACATCAGTTATATGACAGTAGACCAGTATGTCCTTAGGCTGGCAGATGAATTCAGAAGTATTATGGGTAGTAACCTGAAGATTTGAGGGGCATAGACCCTCGACTATATAATCTTATATGCCAATTATTTATATTGCATATTGAATTTTGAATGAAAAATGTTGAATACTATATGAAAGCTATGTTAAGAATATAATGATGGTTGTGTTGCATGATTTGTGAGCTTGCACATAAAAGAGATAGATTAAGTGATAAAAATGGATTCCTTAAGGTATAGGTGATTCTATACGATGTTCAAATTTTGAAGACAAAATTTTTACTGAACGAGAGGAGAAATGTAACATCCTGAATTTCGATTACTAAAATTCCTTATATTTAAGAAAATAAAATGGTGAATTAAAGAGCACATGAAATGACAAAACCAAGCAATTGGTGATTACACACAACATTATTATGTGGGAACACAAGTTGTACAAGTTGAGGTTTGCTACCAATGGGTTTCCCTATGTGGCAGTCTGTTGTGCAGCATTTTTAAATAGGAAAATGATGCCTAATGCCTATGAAACTTTCCATAATGAAATTATACTTATCAAACTTTAATTTGATAGGTCATAGAGGTTATTTAGAGCTGTACACAAAATGTTATGAATTTTTGAAGTTAGCCCAGTAAAACTAGAGAGTTTCTAAGGCAGATCTAAAAACGATAATTTTGGGAATGTGGAGCATCTATTTGGCTAAAGGATATATTTTTTATTGAAAATAGGCTTAGTAAAGGTCACATAGCCTTTGGAATCATACCAATTGGATCTTTATAAATAAATATATGAATTTTCAAAGTTTGATGGAAATTCTGCCAAGTTTTCCAGCAAGTACGAAAATAGAAATAAATGTAAGGGTAAAATGGTCATTTGACTAATAAATCAAGAAGCCATTTATTTTTCCCTTCAATTGGGATAAATGTTGGCTAAAGTAGGAGGACTAAAATGGTTAGCCAAACCAATTATTATAACTAATTAGTTACTTGCTTTTTGAAGGAACCGTAAGTTCTTGACACTTGGCACATTACGTGCTAGGAGTTTTGTTTACATGAGACAATTATCCAACACTCCCTCTCTCCTCTAAATTTCATCTAGCACACATAGAGACAGAAAAGGAAATCTGAAAATTACAAGAAAATGGAAAAAAGAGAGAAGGAGAGTGAATAGTGGAAATTTCTGAGTTCTGGAGCCGATTTCACCTCCAATTCGGCGTTTCCAGCTTCCAGAGTCTTCTCTAACACTGTTCCTCTCATGGAGAGCAAAATTTCTATGGTTTTGGGTTTTCATTCAGAGGTGTTTGATTCTATCTACTCAGAAGAGGTGCTGCCGGAATCAAAAACATATCACAAATTCAATTTCTGGTAAGTGTATGCTTCGATTTAAACCGAATATTTTGTGATTTTGTTGAGTATTTCTTGAGATGTTCAAACCCTTAATTTTGGCGAGAGGGAGCCTTTTAACATTTTATGTTCATATGATGATAATTATGAGGTTAAAAGAGGTTTTATCATGATTTATGTTGACTTTGGTACTTGTGTTCAAATCTACCTTTCGTTTTCTGAAGGCAGAAAACTTGCAACATGTTTGTAATTAGTCAAACCTGGTCAAAAGCTATGAAATTTTACAGACTTTAGGTAGACATCCTGAACTTTAATTTGATAGGTATTACAATTAACTTGGACTAGTGGATTGAAAGTTATGGATTTTTTAAGTTGTACCCTATTTCTGGGAATGTAATCAAGAACAGTGCGGGAATTTATGGAATGTTGTAATTTTTTGTTGTATATGGTATCTATTCATATTTTTCCTGTGTGGAGGACTTTAAGAGATTTCCATAGAACTTTGAGTCACTCCATTTCAATTTTTGTAGATTTAGTTATGAGTTTTGGCAGTTGAGCCAAGAAACAGAGAATTTCTTGGCCCCGAGCAAAGAATTGATTGGCTGCGTCGTAAAAGTTTCGGACCTCTCTTGGCCGCGGACAAGGATTTTTTACCGGGGCTAAGACCCCTATTTCAGCTTTTCATATTTTTGATTGGTTTAGATTTCCTAAACCCATTAGCACTTGTTTGGACTTCTAATGGCTACCTAAGTGGCTCAAAAGATAACGAATATGATGTGTTAAGTCTTCCTACCTTCTTGGACACTAATATACACTTCCAATGACTCTATATCATGTCTCTAATGATTTGATTGGGTATCTAGGGTCATGAAGTGACAATGAATGAGCATCTTCAATAGTTGGAGTAAAGGTATAAGAGGAGGAATCAAAGACCAGAGGTAGGGAACTTACCTTATTTGCATGTATTTGATACGTTTGCTTATGTAGTGATGTATGTAATTGCTTTACTTGATTATGTAGAGCATATTTGAATAATGAAGCTCTATTTCTATTTATACTATGGCCATAGTTATGTTGTATGAAACATTACAACTCATTAGGATTAACTATTCCCAATTCTCTCCATATGTATAAAAATCATTATTTAGCAATCGGATTTGTGAATATATCGGTGAGTTGAAGATAAGTAGGAATGAATTCTACTTTGATAGCTTTCTTCTATACATGATCTCATATGAAATGGTGTCGGATATCTATGTGCTTGGCTCTTGAATATTGTACAGGATTTTTTGCCAAGCTAATTGTGCTAGTATTGTCATAGTAAATTGGTATCTCCTTCAAGTATATTCCCAAGTCCTAAAGTTGTAGCTTCAACCATAGTACTTGAGAACAACAACTTGCCATAGCAATATATTCAGCTTCAATAGAAGACAATGAGACTGTGTTCTGCTTCTTGCTGAACCTTGATACTAGAGAACCTCCAAGAAATTGATATTGTCCACTGGTACTTTTTCTATCAGTTTTATATCCTCCATGATCTGAATTTGAATAGGCCATCAAATATTTGTTTCCTCCTTTTGATACCATAAGCCAAGTTCTACAGTTTCTCATAGGTATTTAAAGATTTATTTCACAGTTTCTTCATGTGACACCTTAGGAGTAGATTGATACCTTGCACACATCCCAATATTGAATTGTATATCTAGCCTGCTTGCTATTAGATAGAGTAATGAGCTAATCATTCTTCTATATGTAGTAATGTTAAAGTCAGAGACTTTCACATCGGCATCCAGTAGTGTAGTAGAACTCATTGGTGTATCAACTCTATTAGCATTTTCCATTCCGTACTTCTTCAATAACTTCCTCAAATATTTGGTTTGAGATATAAATATCTCATTCCTCCATTGCTTGATTTGAAGTCCAAGAAAGAAATTTAACTCTCCTATCATGCACATTTCAAATTCTCCCTACATAAGCTTAGAAAATTCATGACGAAGAGATTCATTAGTAGCACTAAAGATTATATCATCAACATATATTTGAACTATTAAGAGATCATTTTTGTTATGTTTGATGAAAAGTGTCATATCTACTTTTCCTTTGACAAAGTTTTGATCAAGAAGAAACTTTCTTAATCTTTCGTACTAAGCTATGGGTGCTTGTTTTAAACCTTATAAGGCTTTCTTGAGTTTAAAAACATAATCAGGTTTTGTGTCATCTTCAAAACCAGAAGGTTGTTCTACATATACTTTCTCCATTATATAACCATTTAGAAAGGCACTTTTCACATCCATTTGATAAATTTTAAAACATTTAATGCATGCAAAGGCTAAGAGTACTCGTATAGCTTCCAATCTTGCCACTGAAGCATATATTTCCTCATAATCAATACCTTCTTCTTTATTATAGCCTTTAGCAACTAACCTAGCCTTATTTCTTACAATGGTTGTTGATTCATCATGTTTGTTTTTGAAAACCCATTTGGTTCCTATGATTGATTGACCTTTTGGTCAAGGTATCAAATCCCAAACCTGATTTCTTTGAAATTCATTTAACTCTTCTTGCATAGCAATCACCCAATCATTGTCAAAAAGTTCTTGTTCTACATTAGAAGGTTCAATCTCAGAAATAAAAGCAGAAAATATTACTTCATTAAGAGTTCTATTTTTGGTTTTGACACTTTCGTGAATATCTCCAATTACTTGATCAATTGGATGATCTTTAATATGTCTCCATGCTTTTGGTTGAGTATGATAATCCACACCTTTTTCATTTTGAAAATCATTTTGATTTGAAATGGTTAGATTTTTGGTTTTCTTTATTAAATCCATTTCTTCTTCTTCAAAAGACTTTATTTGAGAATGAAGTTCATAAAACACAACTTGAATGGACTCTTCAATAGTACATGTTCTTTTATTAAACAGTCTATATGCTTTGCTTCTATTAGAATAACCTAAAAATAAACCTTCATCAGACTTTGAGTCAAATTTACCCAAGTTTTCTTTATCGTTGTTGTGAATGAAGTACTTGCATATGAAGATGTGTAGATCAGCAAGGTTTGGCTTTCTCCCTTTATAGAATTCATATGGTGTCTTTCCAAGTGACTTGTGAATGTATGTTTTATTTGAGATATAGCATGCAGTACTCATTGCATCAGCCCAGAACACTTGTGACATTTCATTTTTATTTTGCATTGCCCTTGCCATTTCTGTGAAAACTCTGTTCTTCCTTTCTACTACTACATTTTACTGAGGCGTTCTAGGTGTAAAGAAGTTGTGATATATTCCCTCGTTGTTGTATAAGTCTTCAAAGAGTTTATTTCCAAATTCTCCTCCATGGTCTGTCCTGATAGAGACAATAGAAATACCTTTCTTATTTTTTACCTTCTTAGCAAACATAATAAATTCAATGAGCGTTTCATCTTTTGAAGTAATAAATATAGTCCATCTAAATCTTGTAAAATCATTGACAATTACTAAAGTATATAGATTTCCTCCAAAACTTTTTACTCTTAATGGACCTACCAAATCCATATGAAGTAATTGTAAATGTTTGGAAGTAGAAATCTCATATTTTGTTTTGAAAGAAGATTTAGTTTGTTTGCCTTTTTGACAAGCATAACAAATCATGTCATCTTTGAATTTAAGCTTAGGAAGATCAATAACTAAATCTTTTCTAATCAGTTTGTCAAGTTGGTTCATATTAATATGAGCCAGACGCTTATGCCATAACCAACTCTCCTCTGATTTGCTAAGAAAACAATTTTCAGAAGAATTTGAATTTAAATCAATAGTATAACAGTTACCGTCGCTTTGAGCTCAGATCCTTGCTTTGATGGATTCTTTGTTAAGTGGTAGATCCTTCTTGTTTACTATCAAGAATTCCTCTATCAAAGATTACACAGTTATCTTTATCAGTGCTTTGACTCACACTTAAGAGATTATGACATAACCCTGCAACGTAATGTACATCGTTGATTTGAACACAATCGAATTTTCCCATTTTACCAATTCCAGTAATATGTCTAGATTGGTTACCTCCAAAAGTTACCTTTCCTCCTTGTTTAGTTTCCAGCATAGTGAACTTGTCTCTATCACCAGTCATGTGTCTCAAGCATCCACTATCAATAGACCACTTGTTTGCTCATGATGCTTTGAGACATACCTAGAATAATATAATCAAGCTTTAGATACCCACACTTTCTTGGGTCCTTTATGGTTAGTATGAATTACTCTTGGTACATGAGTCTCCTTCAGAACCCATTTGTACATGCCAATAATCTTGCCCTTAATAAAATGACATGATGAAGTATAATGGCCTTTCCTATTGCAGTAATTCCATGATGCAAATGGATTTGAAGTATGCACAGAATTCTTAAAATATTTGAGGTATCCCTTACTGCCTTTCTTCTTCTTTCCTCTGTTTCTATTCTGAGCCAAATTATATCCAATTCCAGATTTATCATAAGAGACTCTTTCTGATTTCAAGATTACTTTAAGAGTTTCACTTCCTTTAGTAAATCTTTCCAATGTTTTTGTTAAATCACTTATTCTCTTCTCTTTTTCTTCACACAATACACATGATGAGATGACAGTACTTTCTTACTCTTTTACTTTTTTCTTATGACTAACAATTTCTTTAGCTACCTTGATGGATTCAATATGTAATGCATTATATTTAGATAATAACTCATCATAAGTAGGTTCAGAGGCACTTACCTCGGAGTCCGATTCTTCTTCCTTGTCTATGAAACATAGATTTGCAACTTCATCATTGTCGCTTTCTTCATTCGATGAGCTATCACCCCATATGGATGATATGTATGCTTTCTTTTTCTGCTTTTTCTTGTCTTTGTTTTTGAAGCATTCAAATTTGATATGTCTAGGCTTTCCACATTCGTAGTATACTATCTGTTGCTCCTTGTTTTCTTTCTTGCTTGGTCCACCTTGGTAATTCTTGAAGTTCTTTTGGCCTTTTCTATAGAACTTCCTAAATTTCCTCACGATCATTCCTATATCATCATCATCAGGGACATCTTCATTTTCTGAAGAATCAGCTTCATTGATATCTTTAAGAGAAACTCCTATCTTCTCTTTATCATCCAATTCTTCTAGTTCTTTCTTGAGGTTTAACTTTCCTTCATACTTAGAAAGACGGCTAAATAGAGCAGCTACATATCTTATTGATTTTCCTTTAGCTTCTTCGATAGCGATCACTTTTGCTTCCCATTCTTTTGTGAAGATATTAAGAATCTTTCTAACTTCCCAAGCTCTAATGAGCCAAGCTCCGACAATATCCCCTGTTTCGCGCCACCTTCTTCTTTTCTTACTTATTTCTTTTCTTTTATCATCAGAGGGCCAAATGTGTAATTTTATTTATATTTTGTAAATTCCAGTTCAAGCATTAGTACCTCTGTAGAAATATGCAAATTCATACCACCTTTATATCCTTTCACTATTTTAAAGTTCTTTTTCGGGAATTTTCTCTATAGTTTATTATATTTGATAGAAAAAATGTGTTTGATATATATTTTTAGTCATTTAAGAAACTAAAAATAACCAACAAGCTGTTGGTTAAGGTTGTAACATCCCAAATTTTAATCACTAAAATTCCTTCCACCTTTGAGGAATTAAAAGGGACACATGATGAATTTTGGCATATTTAAAATGGCTAAATAGTTCAATTAGTGGTCACACACAACATGATTATGTTTGAAACATAAATAGGACAA
Source organism: Inga leiocalycina (assembly GCA_963242795.1). Taxonomy (NCBI): domain Eukaryota; kingdom Viridiplantae; phylum Streptophyta; class Magnoliopsida; order Fabales; family Fabaceae; genus Inga; species Inga leiocalycina. The sequence goes on from OY725325.1 coordinate 49,963,302, forward strand.
GTTGGAATTTGCTGCCAGTGTGTTTTCCTGTATGGCAGTGAGATGTCATATGTTTTTGGATAATTAAATGATGTACAGTGAATGTGAAATTTTCCAAAATAAAAGTAGACATATCATGCTTTAATTTGATAAGTCATATTAGTTGTTTGGACCTGTACACAGAGAGTTATGTATTTATGAAGTTAGCTAAGTAAAACTGGCAAGTTTCTGTGACAGTGTCCAATAAATGGAAATTCTAGAATGTTGTGCAACTATGTGGCTAAAGGAAATATATTTCCTTAAAAATAGAATTAATAAGGGTTACATAGCCTTTGGAACCACTGTAATTGGACATCTATAAATAAATATATGAATTTTCAAAGTTTGATGAAAATTCTATCAGCTTTTAGGCAAGGTGCGAAATTAACAAAGTACTGGCAAAAATGTATGGGCAAAACAGTCATTTAGCTAAATAAAATCCAAAGCCAATATTTTTCCCTTTTCCTTGGGTGTTAGACGTCCAAACACAAGAGGCAATAAGGGAATAATATTTACTTGGTTCAAATTAAGCCAAATATGGTGAAATTATAGCCAAGTAAAAAGATGCTGGAAAAGTCAACAATTGTAAGTAAATGTTTTAATATTTGAAGAGGTAAATTTGGATAATTCAAGAAGCAATTATTCTCTTCCAAGAGCATCATTTTCATCCAACACAAAGAGAAGAGAGAGAGAGAGAGAGAGAGACTTGAAGAAAGCAATAGTAAAGAGAAAAGAAATTGGACGATTGAAGTCAAATCGAATGACATCTTGGTAATTTTTACACAAACCAAGGGCAAATTGGGGAATTGACTAATTATATCTCCTCCCTCTCTATTAATTTTGTTCGGCCACTCAAAAAGAAAAGAAAAATCAGAACAACACAAGAAAATGGAAGAGGAAAGAGAAAAGATGGATAGTTAAAGCTCTTGAGCTTCGGAGCTTATTTCACCTCCGATTCAGCATTTCCAGCTTCTGGAGTCTTCTTTAATGTTGTTCTTCTCATGGATAGTAACATTTCTATGAGTTTGGATTTTCAATCAGAGGTATGTGATTCTATCTACTCAAAGGAAGTGCTGTCGGAATCAAGAAAAGATCATAGATTCGAGTTCTGGTAAGTATAAGCTCTTATTTGAACCGAATATTCTGTGATTTTGTTGAGTATTCCTTCATATATTCAAACCTTAAATCTTGGCCAAAGTGATTTTTTAGGGTTTGATGCTCATATGATGATGATAATGATGTTAAAAGAGGTTTTATGATGATCTATGATGATTTTGGAAATTTGCGTTTAAATCTGCCTGAATTCATTTTCTGGAGGCAAAGAACTTGTAGCGTGTTTTTGATCATCAAACCTGGTTCAAATGGTAAGGAACTTTATAGGATTAAAGTAGACATCCTGGGCTTTAATTTGATAGGTAATATAAGCCATTTGGACTAGTGGATTAAAAGTTATGATTTTTCAAAATTAGACCTTAATTCTGGAACGAAATCTGTAACAGTCAAAGTTGGACGAATTTTTGGGAAATGTGTGGCTGTAATTGGGCCTCTATGATATTTTCATTGAAAGAGGACTCAAAGTTTGGTCAACAAAACTAGCAAATTTGGTTAACCTACGAATTTATGGCAATTGTGTTGAATTGTGATAAATATTGAGCCAAATATAAGAGACATGTCCTAAAGGCCCAAGTAGTCCCATTAGACACTCATTTATCATGGCTCTAATGATATGATTATATATCTTGGGTCATGAGATGACAAAGAAGAAGCATCCTCATTAGTTGGAGAAAAGGTATAAGAGGAGGACTCGTGACAAGAGGTAGTGAACTTATCTTATTTGCATGTATTTGATATTTAAGCTTGTGTAGTGATGTATGTGATTGCTTTACTTGATTGTGTAGAGCATATTTGAATGATGAAGCTATGTTTCTATTATGCTACAATCATGAGTATGCTACATGAAACATTCATGTAGAAATGTCATTATGGGGCATGCATCTAGTTAAAGCTAACCTGTCATACACATAGCATATATTTTGCATGCATTATCATAACTATTTACTACTAAGATTTCCCCAAATCTCACCCTCCCCCACCAACCATTTAGACAGGTGAAAATAGAAGGTATGTTAAGAACAAAGAAGAGGACTGCACGAGGAAAATATAGAAGGTTTTGGTTCAATCTAGGAGAAGCAGTTGGTTATCTGAATGCTTTTATTATATTTTAAGTCTGTAAACATTATGTACAATCCCTGTAGGGAATTTTTGTAATATAATCATGTACTTTATATTAGTATACGTAAACACCCTTATCTTATTTCTCACCTTTTACAGAGTACTTGCAGAAAACGATACGTGGTGCGATGGGCAACACATGAATAGCATAAATATACTAATATTATTGATACAATATACTTGATTATATACAGAATTCCCAAAGAAGATATTGTACTATAAATTTCATACCTTAAAGTAAATAAAAGGTCTTCAGATAACCAACTTCTCTACTTGTACTATCCCGAACCTTTAGTTGTCAGAAATTACGCTCCTACCCTTTTAGCTATTTCCTGCAGCTAAAAACTATATATTTGTATGGAAAGGGTGAGATTTGAGAGAATCTCAATAGTAACAAACTATCAATCATACAAAATACCACACATAAATATGCCATGCAACAAATCATGCAACAAAACCATGACATTGTGTATATACCCTACATGTCAGAGTACCACAGCTGGGTTTTAGACCACAACTAGGTAATGAGTATCTTCACTATGCATATCATAGAATATGGTATACACAAAGTATATAAACACTCACATAGTGTATGAGATATAGGTTACTACCTGGAATGTCCTTTCCTTTCCTAATTATCGGTCCAAAGCTGTCTATCCGGCTTAGGCTACTGATATATCCTAAAATTCCAAATTTAGGATAAATGAGTTATTACTCATTTATAAATTATTACAAACACACTTTGTTGGTTATCTATGTTTAAAACTGCAAAATTACCAAAATACCCCTTGGAACCCAATCTAAGTTCCTTTGTTCCCAATCCGATCGTACTTTTCCATAAATTTTGACCTAGGCTATTCCTACACAGTTTTTTGTGTAAAATCCATTTCTAACCTTGGTTTTCACAAAATCACTGCCAAATGATAATTTTGCCCTTGGCAGCCCCTAATTAGGGTTTTAGGGGCGTTTTGATCATTTCACTTTCTAGGGATTTTCTAAAATAATGTTCAACATCAACCCTACCTAATTTTCCCTCCTAAACTCAATGGAATCATTATATTATTGAAAATCATACTCCTTCCCCCTGTTCTAGCTTTGGCCAAAACTCTTGGATAAAAAGGAAAAAATGAAATCTTTGATTTTCAACTTCAAATCCTTGTTCCTTTATACTCCTAATCACTTGATTAACTATTTAAACACCTAATATCCCAAGATTTGAGGAAATTTGGACAGCATAACCCCTTAGGTTTAACACTTCCCAAATTTATAAATCACAACAAACAAGCCACAAAACCACCAACAAATCCAACAACAATAGCATCAAGGATTTGATGTTTGTGATGTTACCTTTGGTTTTCCTTCTTCCTATCTCACTTGGCCGAAACCCTCCTCCTCCTCAAACCTTGATATTTGCTTGATAAACACATGGAATCATGGAGAAGAGTAGGTTAGAGAAGGAGTTACACAAACTATAAACCAAATCACAAGAGAAATTACAACTTACCTTGAGATTTCTCTCTTCCTTCTCTCTAAAACTTCAAGCTCACTCTCTCTCCTCTCTTGTTCTTGGGCTGACAAAAATGAGATGAGAAATAAGAACGAATGAGTTTAAGAATATCTCCCATTTTCTCTAATTCACTTAATTACCAAAATTCCAAAATTTGACTTTTTATGACATAAAGCACTTTGACCTTATCTACTGGAATTAATGTCATAAACCCCATTCCAATTGAACCATAATTTTTTACCCTTCCTTGGCCCATTTTCACGTCACTTTAAGGTCCAAGTTAGAGCAAAAGAGGCTAATGGTAATTTGATCTATAATTATAATGTTGCCATCACATTTTTTCTCTCATTTTAAGATTAGTGGCAAATTCTAGCCGATTTTCTGCCCAACTTTGAAAAGTCACAACTTTATTTGTAGCCATTGAATTGGAGTGATTCTAAAGGGTATGAAACCCTTATTGAGTCTAATTTCAAGAAAAAATATAGCCTTTAGCCAAATGGAAGCTGAAAATTCCCAGATTTTAGGTTTTTAGATGTTGTTCTAGAAAATAGCCAGTTTTCCTGGGCTAACTTCAAAAATTCATAACTCTTTGCATACAGCTCCAACAATTATCCATTACCTATGAAATTAAAGCTTAGGATGTCTACCTTTATTCTATAAAATTTCATAATTTTGGGTCATCATTTGGTCATCCAAAACCATATGAAAAATTCACTGCCTCACAGGAAATTTCACTAACAACATAATCAAATATTTACCATTTGTGTTCCAAGCATAATCATGTCATGTGAAATCACTAACTGCTTGGTTTTGTCATTTCATGTGCTCTTTAATTCACCATTTTATTCCCTTGAATATAAGGAGTTTGGTGACTGAAATTTGGGATGTTATAGTATATTTATGCTATTCCTATGTGCCCACCGAACTGCGCATTGCTACTATGGTTAATTTCGGAATAAGTAAGGGTGATTACAGAAGTGGCATGGAGCTTCACCCTACAAGGATAAGAATACAAGCTCAAATCCTGGGAAACACACTTATTGGGAGAGGTGAGAACCCTTTGCCCGGAAAACCCTTGATCAAATAAAAAAACTAAAAATAAATAGGGAAAATTGCCCATAAATCCCTATTTGAAAATTTATGTGTTAATTGGGACCTAGAATCTTGTACAAGTGTGGGGTCCTTAAGTGTAAATATGTGTGTTAAGAGAAAGACAAAATTACCCTTAATGAAAACATTCCTTTTGTGCAATATATCTTCATTTGTATGCAATCTATCTTTCTTATATGCAATCCATACTCCCTTATGTTGTAAAATTAGTCTGATATGCAAATTACGTTATGTGCAAAAAATCTTCCTTTAATGCAAATGATCTTCCACATGTGCAAACAATCTTCTTTTCATGCAATCCGTCTTCCTAAGTGCAAACTATCTTCCCTTATGTACAAACAATCTTCCCTATATGCAATCCATCTTCCTATGTTCAAACTATCTTCCCTTTTTGCAATTTATCTTTTTGTATGTGCAATCCATCTTCCATTTATACAGTTCATCTTCCTTTATGTGCAGTTTATCTTCCCTGAAAAATCCAAGATTTTCAATTCTTTGACTCACAATTCATTTTTGCCCCTCCCTTTCTTCAAGCTTGTGGTCCTTCTACATTCATAATGTAACCCCCTGCTTTTAAACACGTAATTATAGTTCGATATCACTTAATTAAGTTGGTTTAGAGACCATCGAATAATTCAAAACTCGTTTAAAACTCCCTTTTATGATAGGGACTTTACAAAATTTTCAAAACTTCTTTCCTACTCCAGTCTCAAATTCAATTATCAAATATAATCGCCTGTGCAGTTAATTTACATTCATTCATATCAGAATATCTAATAGCAATCACGGCAACCCCCGGGTTCCATTCATTCACTAGAAGGTTTAAACTTCCCATATAGGGGATTACACAACTATAATCTGTTACCAATTACAGCCCAAAAATAATTTACAAGATCCCTGTCCAACAGGTTTAACCAACACATCCAAAATAAATGTCCTTACAGGGTTCTAACTGCTCCGGGTCGTACGCTTCTCCTTAGAGCTACTCGCCCTGTATGAAAGGTTAGTTAAAGGAAAGAATGAGATTCAAGAGAATCCTAGTAGTAACAAAACATTTATACCACATATAAGTACACAGCATGTAAGCAAATCATCATACAGCAGCAGCAGCACAAATCACACTCCACCCTCATCCCCTTTCTCCGCCGGGAAGGCACACTCTCCTAACCCGAATCGTTGTTAGCTACTCAGGGACTATTGGCGTGGCAGTGCATACACATAGCCTTATAGCTCATATAGCTATCTGGCTTTCACAAATGGCCCGTCGGCCTTCACAAATAGCCTTTCGGCCCACATAATCACATATATCACACCTTATCCTCATCCCCTTTCTCCGCCGGGAAGGCATACAACCCTTGCCTGATCTGTTGTTAGCTACTCAGGGACTATTAGTATGACGGTGTTTACACAGATTCACAATGTCGCAGCATATGAGTTTATCACAAATCAATGATAATACACACATACAATGCATCACATATGGTACGAAAGAAAAGTTACTACCTCATTCCTTTCTGACGTTTGCTGGCTCAGTGGGCTCACGAGGACGGCAAATGTCGAATCCTATAAACCAAATTATGGACAATAAATCAATCTCTTTTCCAAGTTCTTAATTCCATAGTACATAAGTTGGTTATCATTTAGACTTTTTAGGTGGCTATTAGAGGCCTAAACATATGCCCAAAGCGTTAGGAAAGGCTATACCAAAAATCACCTTTGAAAAGTGTAAAATACTGATTTTTAGGGGTGGGCCGCGGCCCACAATCCACGGGCTGCTGCCCAAAATTGCCCCGAAACGCTCAGAAACATTTGGGCTGTGACCCAAAATCCACAGGCTGTGGCCCAAAACTGCTCAGAGTCACTCAGAAACATTTGGGCTGCGGCCCAAGAAAATCCAGTTTCTTGGCTGAACTTCCAAAAATCATAACTAATTCAGGAAAAATTGAAATAAGGTGATTCCAAAGCCAAATGAAAGCTATTTAAGTTCTCTTTCCAGGAAAAATATTGGCCATAACTAGAAATCACTACAAAAGTCCAGATTTACCAAAAACCTAACATTGTACCAAAATAGGGTCCAGTTTTGATGCCAAACTTTGGACAGTTCAAACTCCCAGCTCACAAAGCGAAATGACACAAAATTTATGTCCATTTTGAAGCTTGAGATGTGAAATTTAAGACTAAAAAGTTTCATAATTTTTTAACATCATTTGCCCAGTCAAAACGTCCACACCATCTGATTGTCCAGAACAGACTTACATTGGACAGATTTTCCAGATTTTGCCAATTGGCTTCCAATGGTCCCTAATTTCAAATCACATACTATTCTCACACAATTTCCCTCAAGGAACACATTGGAGCCATCAAAATGACCATATTCATTATCCATGAGAATGTTCTAACACAATCACCACATGTCACCTTAACATCTCCAATCAACACACACATTGTAATCCATTCCAACCCAAAATTCCAAGCCAATTCCAAATGCACAAACACACTCTATGACACTAATTTCCACACTAAACACTAACCAAGTCATGCTTTTTGAAATTTACCAAAAATCAGGGCAAATTCCAAAGTCCTCAAGACTCAACCAATGATCAAAGCAACCATACCAAAGTGCATCAACTACTCACCTCTTATGTCTTTCAAAGCCAACTTCTTGATTCTTCAACTTTCCAAAATTCACAATCTCTCAACCACCACCAATGAAAATTCTGAAACCATAGGTTTAAAGCTCTCAACTTTTTGCATAACATTAGTAGAGAACATTTGAGCATATGGAGATGTTCACTTACCTCAACTCAAGCTTTTCTCTTTCTCTTCCTTGCTCAAGCTCAACGAAAATGGAAGTTAAATGAGAGAGAAAAGGAAAGATGATGATGCAGTTTTTTTCCTTCACACATACACACATATAGCCAACCTTGACAAGGAAAGAGAAAGGGAAGAATATTTGACTTTGATCCAAGGGTCCTTATGATGACACTTGGCAAAATCTTACTCTTCCTACCATGATTTCTCATAGATTTGCATGCACAAGATTCCACCTCTTGTTCTTTGAATCCTAGCCATTGATCTTGATTACTAAGGAGTGTTCTCATCGGTAACTAACAGTCAATCGGTAAATTTACTGTTTTGCCCCTGATTATCACAATGCACAATATATGCTTCAAAAGTGCTCAATTAATATTAATTACATTACTTTGAAGTTGCTAATCCTTGGTCACAATCCAGGATATTACACATAACAAACAACACGCTCATGACCACCATCAACCACCCCACTCAATAATGTCGCTGCCACCACTAGCCTCCCTAATCATTGGTGCCATCGTTACCATCAATGACCACCTCCATCAACTTCACCTATCTTTTCCTCTTTCATCTTCTCCACCCCTACCTCGAGATTAGGCTCCTTGTTGACACATTCACCTCTACCTCTATAAATCTAGGTCCTCTTCAATCTTTTTCGTCTTCTCCCTACTCCTCATCACTATCTTTATGGTGGAAGAAAGAGGACTTCTTTGCTCAATGGTGGCCTATTATGTAGATCTTCTTCTTAAGAATAGGGTCTTTAACTCAATGGTGACTTCTCTTATCATAGGCCTTTGATATATTAAAGACATGGTTTTTTAGTTTCATTGGTTATATGTGTTTGATATTATTGAGATTGATTATTTCTAGATTTAATTATACTGTGCTTAAAGATGATGATTTTCTTCTGTGGTTCTTCAAGCTAAACCTTGTTGAGGTTTCTCTGATGAAATCAGTACTAGTAAAGGAGAATTGTGTTATGATGAATGTTTGGTTCCTGGGTAGAGATTGCACAAAGGGAATGTTTCCCTTAAGGGCAATTTTGTCTTTCTGCTATCACAATTATTCACATTCAAGGACCTCAAATCTTTACATGATCTCAGGTCCCATTTCACAAATAAATTTTCAAATAGGTATTTAAGAGCAATTTTTCCAAATAAATATGGAGAAAAATTAAAATTAGAAATTTATAATCTCAAAATTAATAATTTTTAACATATTAAAAACTTTAAAATCTATTAGAATTAAAATTTGGTGGTATAATTTTTTTTGGCCCGTGTGTGTGTGTGTGTTTAAATAATTCTAACGTTAAAGAGGGGCATTTTAGTAAAATAAAAGTCCGAAAGTCAAACTTAATGGTCAACTAAAAGTTTGAGTGAATGGAAATAGAATATCAAAATATAAGGGAGGTTGAAGTAACATACATTTTAATTTTAAAAGATGTCTATATAAGTTTTCAAAATAGAAGGGAGGTCGGTGCAATTAAGGCAAAAAAGGTGGGTGGTTAGAGTATTTTACTTTTAAAAAAATAAATTTTGAAAATATGTGTATTAGAATTATTTTTTTGGTTCCCTAAAAATATTTCACAAATATAAATATTTAAATACTTCTTATGTTAAATAAGGATATTTTGATCAAAATAAAAGCTTAATGGGGTTAGATGGATGGAAATAAAATCTCATATAAAACCGACAAAATGGGTTAAGCTCATCGGACTAGTTTGTTTAAGCCTATTTAAATCAAGGGTCAGGCTTTCAAAACACATGATTTTAGGGTATTTGGATTTCAAACCCAACTCTTTTAAGCTCAAGCCCATGAAGGTCTAGCCCATTTAATCCTGCATAATTTTTTTTTTCCATTTGAGGTATTTTTAACCATTTTGATAATTATATTTGTTCAACATTTTCTTTAGTTAATATTTATATTAATTTTTTAATCCTTTATAAATTCCATGATCAACCATTATGAAAAAATATAAAAATGGTTTCGGTTATAGATCATTTTTCTGTTTGGGGTCTAGATAATAGTTTGATTTAATTTAATTTTAGTCAATTAGAATTATATTACTTCTCACTACTACAAATTTGCACATTTAAAATGCTTAATACATAATGGTTACAACTAATAAACATCATGTATGTCGAGGCGGAGGTCGCATAAGGATATATAATACTTAGTAACGGTTAATTTTGTGCACCATCATGTATTGTGAGGCGAAATTGGAAAAAATTCAAAATAACAGTTGTAGTTAATAACGGTAATTTATATAGTGACAAAAGTGATGGTTGTTTTGAAATAACCATTATGTATCACTTACAAACAATTTGATTTATAACCTTACATTAGCGAAACAAAAAAATAACAGCTATATTAAATGACCATAAAGTATGAATGACAAAAACGACCTCTTATGAGAAACAACTATAACACCCCATATTTTATTCACTAAAATATCTTGTAATTATTTGAAATATTCAATGAACAGGAATGGTGAATATTCATGACCATAGGAATTAAATATTGAAATTTGAAATATGAACAGTGCTGCCAGTGAAATTTCCTATGAGGTCATAAGTTTGTCATGTGGTTTTAGATAACCAAATGATTACCAAAAATTATGAAGGATTACAAGATGAAAGTAGACATACTAAGCATTAATTTCATAGGTAATGGATAATTTTTTATATCTATATACAAAGCGTTATAGAATTTTGAAGTTAGCCCAGGAAAACTGGCTATCTTTTGGAACAACTTCAAAAGATTTTAATTATGGGAATTGTGAACTTCCAGTTAGCTAAAGGCTATATTTTTTCTTGAAACTAGACTCAATAAGGGTTTCAGAGCCTTTGGAATCACTCTAATCCGATGTCTACAAATAAAGTTTTGATTTTTCAATGTTTGGTCAGAAAATCTGTCAGAATTGCCAACTATTCCGAAAATGGGAAAAAATGTTATGGCAATCTTGTAATTATGGGTTAAAATCCATTAGCCTCTTTTGCTCTTCTAATGAACCCTTAGACGTGAAGGGCTGACTAAAAGGGGGAAGAGTTAGTTCAATTACAACGGAGGTTTATGACACCAATTTCATGTACATAAAGCCAAGTACCAAAGGTGTCAAAAAGTCAAATTTTTGGATAATAATAATTAGGAAAAATATGAAGATATTTTAAAAACTCCTTCCTTCATCTTTCTTGCTCATTTCCGTCAGCCAAGCTAGGGAAGAGAGTGAGTGAGTGACCTTAAGAAGGTTTAGAGAGAAGGAGGAGAAAATCTAAGTTAAGTCTTAGTTGTTCTTAGTAATTTGGCTTCTAATTTGTGTAGTTCCTTCTCTAAGCTCCTCTTCTTCATGAAATTCATGGTTTAGCAAGCAAAACATCAAGAAAAAGAAAGGGAGGGTTTCGTCCAAGAGAGAGAGGAGTCAAGAAATTAAAAGGCAACTTCAAAACCTCAAATCCTTGGTGTTGTTTTTGTTGTTGTGGTGATTCCTGGCTGGATTTTGTGGTTTATTACTTGGATTTGTAAGTTTAGGAAATGGAAACCCTACAAGGTTATGCTACCCAAATTTCTTCAAATCTTGTTTAGTCGTTGATTAAATAGCTTAATAAGGGATTAGAAATAGAAAGGAACAAGTTTTTGAAGTTGAAAATCAAAGTTGCATTTTTCCCTTTTTGTGCATAAGTTTTGGCCAGTGCTGATTAGAAGGGTTAGAGCTGGATTCTCAATAATCTGATGTATTCATGGTGTTCATGAGGGAAAATTTGTAGGGTTGATGTTGAACACTTTTCTAGAAAAAACTCTAGAAAGTGAAATTACGAAAGTACCCCTAAAACAAACCAAAGCTGTGAAAGGCAACACTGTCATTCGGCAGTGATTTTGTAGAAATTAAGCTCAAAAATGGATTCTATATGCAAAACTATGGCCCAGGTCAAAATTTCTGAAAAGGTACAGTCGAACGGGGTACAAAGGGGGCTGGACCAAGTCCCAGGGGCATTTTAGCAATTTTTCAGTTTAGACTAATATAACCATAAAAAATACTTTGGAAGTATCTAAAGTAGTATATGAATAGGCTTTAACCTAATTCTTGTACATTTGGAAGTTTAGGACCGAATTAATTTGCCTGAGCCATTGGCACATAGTTCGAGGAACTATTTTCGTGCGCAAAAGGGACATAAGGCAGTAACTCTATCCTTCATACATTATGCCAAAGTTTATATAATTGTGTATGCCATTTTCTATAATTTAATTAATCAACATGGTTTTGTCGAGAAGGGGCAGTTAGTGTGAGAAGGGCACTTTTACCTGGTTGTTAATAATAACCTAACCGAAGTGTACAGATAGTGATGGATTGAGCCCCTAACTCATGTATACATGTCGTGATATTGTTAATCAATTTGTGTATAACATGGAGCATGACATATTTAATATTCGCATTTTATATGAATGAATGTATGTTACTATTGAGATTCTTTTGAATCTTACCCTTTCTCAAATAAATAAATATTCCAGTAGGAACCAGTGGCTTTAATGGAAAAACAGCGAATATAGACAACTAAGGTGTGTGGATCCTAAGGGTGGAAGTTACTTGGTTATATTAGTTTAATTTCAATATTTTGTATATTTTGAGATAATTTGAATATACACTTCCAAACTCTACGAGGAGACTTCTGTATACCTTTTGAACTATGCCTTTATTACTTTACGTATCTCGAAATGTTAAGGGGTTTGACATTTTTTGTATCAGAGCATAAAGCGATTCTTACATTATCAAAATGATATACTGGTATGGTCTCTTTTGCATGATGATAGGAAATCATGAGTAGAAGAAGCAAGCAGTGTAAGGAATTACAGGCGTCTGTGAACCAGAGTCCACCAGAACAATGGATTCCTGATGGACAGTAGTACATCAATTACTATACAGCAGGAGATCTCTGTGTGAGACCAACGGCTAGGAAGACTATACCAGTACTACCGGTATACGGTCCTAACCCGAGGCTAGCGTTACCGGCTAGATCGCTGTATGGAGAAACAGGACATCCACTAACGGATAACTCAGAAGAGGATCCAGAGGAGAATCCACGTGAGTTTGACGACTCCCAAGCTGAGACCTTATATGTACAGTATGACCTGCAGCCGAACCTGAAGTTGTGGGACTATATCCTTGGCAAATATCGCAGAGCATTGTGAGCCCAGACCACTCCTATTCGTAAATATCTGGCATTCTTAAGGGGTGTAGAGTCATTGTATCAGATCCTGGATCAGCTGGAGGTTGATTTACCTGATGAGTTCTAGGTCTACACTACGATGGACTTCTTCCTAGACTCAATATACTGGAACTGGCAGAAGATTAATGTCATCAAGAAGGGCCCAAATGTGAACTTCTGGGAGTTACGGGAGCACATAACTATCCTAGTACAGAGGTATATGTTGATCGGGTGATGTGGGACCCAGTCAGTATATTTTGGGTGACCGAAGGTAGCCAGTACGTATTTTGAGGTGAGGGCAGTCATATGGAACCAACGGATGAAAGTTGATAGAGTCGGTGTCGGTGTTTTAGGCAAGTACATAGAAAGTTAAGCTTGCCCAATTCAGAGTAATCTAGGATGGGTAACCCCCTGGGAAGCCATATATGCATTATGTTATATTATGTAAAAGGACAAATATGAGATGTACAGTAGTTAATAGGTTATGTAATATTTCTAGCTTTCTTTAACTATTGTAAATAGCTTATGTATGTTATATTTAACATATCTATCTACCCAAATTATTATGAAATGATAAAAATGCCCTTGCATCTATATGAAATTTACCTCTTCTTTATTTTCATGTACAGTGAATTATAGAGATGGTATGCGATAGACCATGAGGTAGAAGCCGAGGAAGAGGTAGATATGGGGTCGATAAGGAAAACGATGAAGTACCAGGTGCTAGACCAGACCCAATCCAGCAGCATATTTTGGGTATATTGACCCAACAACAGGCTACCATGACTGAGATTCGAGAGGAGCTTTGAGAGGTGCAATGGAGGCAGGATCATTTATAGGATCTGGTTAAGGGTGGAGGTGAAGAGGAACCTCAACCGGAGGATATTTTGCTTGATCTTGAGATAAACATACAAACCTAGGTAGGCATATTCAATAAGCAACAATCTCCTATCTTCTAGGGGAAGTTTGATCCATAGATAGCTGAAGACTGGCTGTCACACCTAGAGAAAATCTTCAATATTTTGCTATGCTCAAATGAAATCAAAGTCTCGCTAGCCATTTATAAACTAGAGGGTGATGCAGATAAATGGTGGAAGAACACCAAGTTGATCCTGAGGGGAAGGAATATTCTCGTGACCTGGGAGTTATTCCAAGAAAAGTATAATGAGAAATACTTTCCCCCTTCTGTCAAACGGGAAAAAGAGAAACAGTTCCTCAGCATCCAACAGCGAGATCATGAGAGCTTTAACGATTCCTTGGCTCAATATATCCGATTGTCTATGTACTCTAAATACCTCAAATATTAGGATGACAAGGGATGGAGTGCGGATATGATGATTGAGGGACTAAAGCCAAATTTGAAAGAAAAACTGGTTTCCAAACATTATATAGAGTTCAATTAGGCAGCGGAAGAATGTCGTATTATTGAGAAAAACTGGTTGAGCTTGTCTTCTACTAGAAACAACCAAAGCAAAGGGGCATCTGGTGGTAGTGGTTTATCCCAAAAATGTAAAGATCAGGAGGGATCATCTAGGGGTGACAACAAGAGATCAAATCAGACTGGAGGCTATGGGGACCAGGGTTTTTTAGGAAGCCGAACGTATTGGCGTTGCCATAAACCAATTCACCCTGGTAGATCTTGTAATGATGTTCTATTGAGACCAGATCTAAACAGGCAGCCTACTTGTTTCTCATGCAATAAACCAGGACATTTTGCCAAAGATTGCCAATAGAAACATTAGCTTGAGGAGATTAGGCCTAGGGTTCCAGGAAGGGTCTATACATTGATGCAAGAAGAAGCTAGAAAGTCTCTGGAACTGATACAAGGTATGGTTTTTCTCAATGGCAACTTAGTGCATGTCATGTATGATTCGGGCACTAGCCACTTATTTATTGCATATGACTATGTGAGATGGTTAAATTTGAAAGTACATCAATTCCCGTATGATATGGTCATATCTATGCCCACAGGTGTTAAAATTGTCATGGCTAATATTTATCTAAACTATGTGGTAAATGCCGAAGGGCATGAATTAACTATGGATATGATCTGTTTGCCACTGCAAGGTTAGAAGTAATCATTAATATTGACTAGTTAACGGCCAATGACGTGTTGCTCGACTGTAGAGGTAAAAGAGTTATCTATCCTACCTTGTAACCACATACAGGTACAGAAATCAATCTTAATCTTCTCTCCACAGCTGAGGCTGAGAGATGTTTACAGAAAGGTTGTTAGGCATACATGGTGTTCTTTTTATGCAATCAGAGACCGGAGTAGCCTTAGAAAGTATCTCTATAGTGAATGAGTTTTCAAATGTATTTCAAGAAGATATCAGTGGATTACCTCCGGATAGGGAAGTGGAGTTCTCAATTGATCTTAGGCTTGGAGCAGGTCCAATATCTAAAGACCCATACAGAATGGTTCCAAGTGAAATGGCAGAATTAAAGAAGCAAATTGAGGAGCTGCTAGAGAAAGGGTTCATTCGACCGAGTGTCTCACCATGGGGAGCTCCAGTACTCTTTGTTAACGAGAAAGATGGAAGCCTCAAACTCTGTATAGATTACAAGGAGTTGAATAAGGTAACTGTAACCCCCCTTCGATAATCAGGCCGGAATTAACGTTTAATCACATTTAATTATCGAATAAGAAATCCAGGACAATTAAAAACTTTTTAAAATGCCTGTACAAATGGATTTCCATTAATTTCATTCATTAAAACAAATGGCCTGTTTGGTCTGTTACATATACAATATCAGAGTAAGCACAATTCCCGACGTTCACCCGGGATAATAACATTAATCCAAAGGTTCATACAGGGCATCATTGCCCATCTCAGTAACCATACCGGGGATTACACAAAACTATAGTACTATGATCTATACAATATATTTACAATGATCCAAAATGATAACCAATTCGATATAAAGCCAAAATATTTAATTAAGACTACCGCTGGCAGTCCTAATCGTCCTTTGCCACTTGCTTGCTTTTCGATCCACTTGCCCTGTCTAAAAATGTTATTTGGAAAGAATGAGATTCTAGAGAATCCCAGTAGCAACAGTTTATTTATATGATGCATATGTTCAAAGCAAGTAAACATATATCACAATGCAGCAATCAATATTCGAGACCGGGCTTTCGCCACGTTCCCTTCACTTTATACAAGGTCGGGCTTACGCCACGCCCCATCACTTTATCAATGTTCGAGTCCGGGCTTTCGCCACGTCCCCTTCACTTTCACTGTAATCGAGTCCGGGCTTTCGCCACGTCCCCTTCACTTTCACTACAATCGATGACTAATGCAAACAAGCAATGCAATACACATGATATAGGATAAAGTGTCACTACCTTTGTCTTTCCTTCCTTGAGTAGGCACAAGCCTTCTATGCTCCGGGCAGATATCAAATCCTAAAGTCATAATTAAGGACGAAACATTATTCTCTATTCCAATACTCAATTAACTCTTCAACACTCAGATTTGGTTATCAATAATGACCCTTAAGAAGCCACAAATGCCTCTAATAAAACCCCTAAAAGTTTGGGAAACAATAGGGTGAAGATCTCTTTTCGAAAACAACAAGTGCTGGAATATAGGGGTGGGCCGCGGCCCACCATTCCTTGGGCTGCGGCCCAAATATGGTCAGAAGGCCTTGGGCTGCGGCCCACCACTCTTGGGCCGCGGCCCAAAACAGGTCAGAAAGGCTTGGGCCGCGGTCCGCCACTCTTGGGCCGCGGCCCAGAGATTTCCTGACACTAATTCTAGAAATTTCGAAACGGAGTGATTCCAAAGCCAAAAGAAAGGTATTTGAGTCCTATTTCAAGGAAAAATATGGCTTATAACTTAAAATCATCACAAAAATACAGAATCACCCAAAACCCAACATTACTCCAAAACAGAGTTCTGTTTTTGTACCACACTTTGGCAAAGCATAACTCTCAAAATACCAAACGAAATGACACCAAATATATGCCCATTTTGAATCTTGGGATGTGAAATTTAAGACTGGAAAGTTTCACAATTTTCTGAAATCATTTGGTCACTCAAAACGTCCACACAAATAAACTGTCCAGACAGAGTTCACATTGACAGCATTTTCCAACTTTTCTACCAAAGTGTTCAATGACTCCAAAATCATTAACCAAGCTTATTCCCATACAAAATCACTCAAGGAACACAATGGTAACCTCAAAATGACCAAATTCATACTCTAACCACATGCCCTGTTTTGACCAATACACCAAAACCAACACAAAGATCCCAAACTTTACTTTTAATGATTCAAACCAATCCATTTGTCCAAAAGACATCATAATACACCATTTCCATTATCACAACATACCAAACTCACTAAGATCCTAATTTTCGAAAATAGGGCATAAATTTCTAGAAAAATCAATGCTCACCAACATCCACAATATATATATCAAAAGGGAGATAACACTCACCTCTTTCACTTTGCCAAAGAGATTTCTTGATTCTTCAACTTTCACAATCTCTTGAGGTCATAAACTATCACCAATGAACACATTTCAACCATCACAATGAAGCTCTTCATTCAAGGATCAATATTAAAGAAGGGAGTTTGAGCAATAGGAGTCATTTTCTTTACCTTTTTGCAAGCTTTTCTTCTTCCTATTTGCTGCAAAAATGGCGAGAGAGAGAAGGGGAGAGAGGATGAGAGGGAGATGGAGGAGGAGGAGTGAAGAAGAAGCACAAAATGATTACAATACTCCCTCCATTCAGATTTTGCTGCGCACAAGAGGGAAGAGAGGAGAGAGAAACTATAAAAAAATTGCATTTGACTTTCTCTTATCACTCCCACATGTGAGCTTGCCATGTGTCATTTCCCCATTGGTTCTCACACACTTAATCACCAATTATCCTCTCTAATCCTTCCATTAGCCATTTTAATTACACTTCTCATTTTCTTTTAGTTAGTAATTAATTTCCCCATTAATTACCAACTTATGCCAATAATTCTATTCTTTCAATTTTCCAACAATTATGACATATTAAATAATATTGTCACCAATATACATTAATTCAACTTTAATCCGATAATTATCCTCAATAATTATCATTAGGCCTTAATCGAAAATTGGGGCGTTACAGTAACGGTCAAGAACAAATATCTACTCCCTAGAATTGATTATTTATTCAATCAGTTATTTAGTTCCTGCGTATTCTAAAAAATCAATTTGCGATTGGGATATCACCAACTTAGAGTAAAAGTAGGAAATGTACCAAAAACTGCTTTCAGCACTAGATGTGCCCATTACGAATTTTTTTTATGCCATTTGGGCTAACCAATCCATCGACTATGATCATGGACTTCATGAATCGAATCTTTCATCCGTATCTAGACTAGTTTATAGTAATCTTCATTGATGATATTCTGGTATACTCGTGGAGTAAAACCGAACACGAGCAACATTTGAGAACGGTGTTGAATATATTTAGGGATAAGTAACTCTATGCCAAGCTAAGCAAATGTAAATTCTGGCTTTTAGAGGTTAAGTTTCTGGGCCACGTAGTCTCACAACAAGGGGTCTCGGTTGATCCTAGCAAAGTGGAAGCAGTAATGAACTGGAAGAGGCCAGAGACTATCTTTGAAATATGCAATTTTCTGGGTCTTGCTTGGTATTATAGAAGGTTTATACAAAATTTCTTCAGAATAGCTTTGCCTCTGACAAAGTTGACACAGAAAACTCAACATTTTGTGTGGGACGATAATTATGTGAGGAGCTTCATGGATTTGAAGCAGAGATTAACAAAAACACTAGTGCTAACGATCCTAGATCCACATTTTACGTATGTTGTGTATACAAATGCCAGTAGGTATGGATTGAGATGTGTGTTGATGCAGCATGGCCAAATGGTGGCATATGCATTTTATCAGCTAAAATCTCATGAATTGAACTATATCACTCATGATCTTGAGTTGGTAGCTATTGTGTTTGCTTTGAAAATCTAGAGACATTATCTCGATGGTGCGACAGTAGAGCTGTACTGCGACCATAAGAGCTTGAAATATCTGTATGATCAGAAAGAGCTTAATATGAGACTGCGCAGATGGATAGAGTTGCTGAAAGATTACAATCTGGAAATCAAATATCATCCCAGGAGGGCTAATGTCGTTATTGATGCATTGAGATGTAAATTTGAGCAGAAACTGATCGAGGATTTTTGAGATCTCACTTTGTCCAGTCAGATCTTGTAAGCAACAATATTGTCAGTCAAGTGTATAATGACCTAAGAGCAGTATTGAAGAAGCATAGCTGCAGGATA
Organism: Inga leiocalycina; assembly: GCA_963242795.1. Taxonomy (NCBI): domain Eukaryota; kingdom Viridiplantae; phylum Streptophyta; class Magnoliopsida; order Fabales; family Fabaceae; genus Inga; species Inga leiocalycina. Next base: position 49,982,474 of record OY725325.1, read on the forward strand.
GACTAGTACTGTCTATCAAGGACATGATTGCTAGGGGTGAAACTCAGGAATATGACTTGTCATCAAGCGGGCTAGTCAGCTACAAAAACCAGGTTTATGTTCCTCTGCAACCAGAACTGAAATGGCAAATCCTGGAGGAAGCACACAAGAGTAAATATATTCTACACCTAGGGGAATATGACTTGTCGTTGAGCAGGCTAGTCAGATATACAAAAAGCGGGTTTATGTTCCATTACAACTAGAACTCAAGAATATGACTTGTCACCGAGCGGGCTAGTTAGATACAAAAAGTAGGTTTATGTTCTACTGCAACTAGAACTGAAACGGTAAATCCTGGAGGAAGCACACAATAGTAAATATATTTTACACCTAGGGGCTACCAAAATGTACCATAATTTGAAGTTCCTATACTGGTTGCAAGGAATGAAAAGAGATGTGACTAGATTTGTCGCTCGTTGTCTTATGTGTCAAAAAGTGAAGGTTAAACATCAGTAACCATCAGGGCTTCTGCAAAACCCTGAGATTCCTAAGTGGAATTGGGAAAGCATTACTATGGATTTCGTGATGGGGTTACCTAAGGTCAAAAATCATGATGAAATTTGGGTGATAGTCGACAGATTCATGAAGACAGCCCACTTCCTACCTATTAGTATCTACTATTCTCCTGATAAACTGGCAGAGATTTACATTAAGGAGATTGTGAGGTTACATAGTACTCTAAAGAATATCATCTCGGATCAAGATCCCGATTCACTTCCAAGTTCTAGAAGGCAGTTCACAAGGCTTTAGGTACTAAATTGAGATTCAACACAACATATCATTCTTAAACAGACTGACAAATAGAACGGACTATACAGACACTTGAGGATATTCTAAGGGCGTGAGCATTAGATTTCAAAGTTAGTTGGGACAAATTCCTTCCGTTGGCAGAGTTTTCTTATAATAACAGTTATCATTCGAGTATTCAAATGGCTCCATATGAGGCACTGTACAAAGGAAAATGTCAATCACCCTTGTGCTGGATGGAGTTGTCTAAGAGGTACTTACTTAGGCCAGACATAGTGGATCAGACAATCAAGCAGATAAAGTTGATCAAGCAGAGATTGCTGACTGCTCAAAGATGACAAAAGAGCTATATTGATAAGAGGCGAAAACCTCTCGAGTTTGATGTCGGTGACCATGTATTTATGAAAGTTTTGCCAGTCACAGGTATTGGTAGAGCACTAAAAGTAAAGAGGCTGTAACCGAGGTATATTGGTCAATTTGAGATCTTGGCAAAGATTGGGCCAGTAGCATACCATATAGCTTTGCCAACGAACCTGAGCAGATTACATGATGCCTTTCATGTTTCCCAACTGAAAAGTTATCAACCAGATCCAGAGCACGCGATTGAGTATAAAGATGTGGAAATACAGGATAATGTGACATATGAAGTCACACCTAACAAAATCATTGATCGATAGGAGAAATAGCTCTGAAGCAAGAGCATCCCATTTGTCAAAGTCATTTGGAAGGGGTTATCTCCTAGAAAGGCCACATGGGAAACAAAAGCATATATGAGAAAACGTTACCTGGAGTTTATGGCTATGTATATGTAGTAGATTTCGGGGACGAAATTTATATAAGTTGGGGACAACTGTAACACCCCAAATTTTATTCACTAAAATGTCTTGTAATTATTTGAAATATTCAATGAAGCGGAATGGTGAATATTGATGACCATAGAAATTAAATATTGAAAATTGAAATGTGAACAGTGCTGCCAGTGAAATTTCCTGTAAGGCAATGAGCTTGTCATGTGGTTTTGGATGAACAAATGATGACCACAAATTATGAAATTTTATGTAATGAAAGTAGACATCCTAAGCTTTAATTTGATAGAAAATGGGTAATATTTGGAGCTGTATACAAAGAATTATGAATTTCTAAAATTAGCCCAGGAAAACTGGATATTTTCTGGAACAGCGTCAAAAGTTTGGTCAGAAAATCTACCAGAATTGCCAACTATTCTGAAAATGGGAAAAAATGTTATGGCAATCTTGTAATTATGGGATAAAATCTATCAGCCTATTTTGCTCTTCTAATGGACCCTAGGCATATATTTTGGTTGACTAAAAGGGGCAGAAGTTAATTCAATTACAATAGAGGTTTATGACACTAATTTCATGTACATAAAGCCAAGTACTAAAGGTGTCAAAAAGTCAAATTTTTGGATAATAATAATTAGGCAAAATAAAAAGATATTTTAAAAATTCCTTCCTTTATCTTTCTTGCTCATTTCCATCAGCCAAGCTAGAGAAGAGAGTGAGCTAAAGAAGGTTTAGAGAGAAGGAGGAGAAAATCTAAGGTAAGTCTTGGTTGTTCTTGGTGATTTGGCTTCTAATTTGTGCAATTCCTTCCCTAAGCTCTTCTTCTCCATGAAATTCATTTTTTAGCAAGCAAAACATCAAGGAAAAGAGAGGGAGGGTTTTGACCAAGAGAGAGAGGAGTCAAGAAATCAAAAAGTAACTTCAAAACCTCAAATCCTTGGTGTTGTTTTTGTTGTTGTGGTTATTCCAGGCTAGATTTGTGGTTTATTGCTTAGATTTGTAAATTTGGGAAATGGAAACCCTAAGGGGTTATGCTGCCCAAATTTTTTCAAATCTTTTTAGTCGATGATTAAATAGCTTAATAAGGGATTAAAAGTAGAAAGGAACAAGTTTTTGAAGTTGAAAATCAAAGTTGCATTTTTCCCTTTTTGTGCATAAGTTTTGGCTAATGTTGATTGGAGGAATTAGAGCTGGATTTTCAATAATCTAATGATTCCATGGTGTTCAGAAGGGAAAATTAGGTAGGATTGATGATGAACACTTTTTCAAAAAAAAGCCCTAGAAGGTGAAATTACAAAAATACCTCTAAAACCCTAAACTGGAGCTGCCAATGGCAAAACTGTCATTTGGCAGTGATTTTGTGAAAATCGAGGTCAAAAATGGATTCTACATGGAAAACTGTGTAGGAATAGCCTAAGTAAAAATTTCTGGAAAAGTACAGTCAGACGGGGTTCAAAGGGGACTGGACCGAGTCCCAGGGGCATTTTAGTAATTTTTTAGTTTAGACTAATATAACCATAAAAAACACTTTATAAGTGTCTAAAGTAGTACCTGAATAGGTTTCAACCTAATTCTTGTACATTTTCAATTTTAAGACTGAATTAATTTGCCCGAGCCATTGACACGTAGTTCAAGGAACTATTTTCGTATAGCAAAAAGGGACATAAGGCAGTAACTCTATCCTTCTTATATTATGCCAATTTTTATATGTTTGTGTGTGCCATTATCTATAATTTAATTAATAAATATGGTTCTGCCGAGAAGGGACCGTTAGTGCGAGAATGACACTTTTACCTGGTTGTGAGTACCGAGGTGTACAGATAATAGGGGATTGAGCCCCTAACTCATGTATACATGCCACGATATTATTAATTAATTTGTGCATGATATAGAGTATGACATATTTACTATTCGTATGTAATATGAACGTTTGTATGTTACTACTGAGATTCTTTTGAATCTCACCCTTTTTCAAATAAATAAATATTCCAACGGGAACCAATGGCTCCAATGGCAAAACAGTGAATACGAACAACAGAGGTATGCGGATCCCAAGGTTGGAGTTGCTTGTTATATTAGTTTAATTTCTGTATTTTTTATATTTTAGGACAATTTCTATATTTACTTTCAAACTCTGCGGGGAGACTCTTGTATGTAAACATGAACTAATATCAGTATATTTGTGCTACTTTTGTATGTCTGTTGAACAGTGCCTTTATTACTCTGCACATATCAAAATGTTAAGGGGTTTGACAACAACAGTCATTTAAAGAATAACACTTAAAAGCACTACCGCCTCCTTCTCCAACTACGTATTCTTTCCCTACTTGCCAACTACTCTTATTTTAGTTACATTTTCATAAATCTCTTATTAATTCTCACACTCACATACACATACACACACACATGCATATATATATATATATACCCCAAGGATCAGAGCTCTTCCATCACAAGCTCTTTTTCCCCGTAGTCATGATATTCTCACTGGTTGTGAAAGGAATTCATGATGATTGGATATGTTTGTTATTACAAGTTTTGCATATCCAGCGTCACGAATTCCATAGACAAATATTTACAAAACCAAACACGTTTGGCTCAAAAACATACCTCTTTCATTCTCTATAACTCTTTTATGGTTTGTTTGTTTTTTTTCATTGTCTTTTTTTTAATGTTTTTCTGTAATATTGTAGTTGATTATGTAATTAAAAGTACACACCAATAAATTAAAAAATATTGTCAAAAACTGTCACTTATTTCAAACTCCTAACAATTATTAAAAATTAATCATCACCATTTATAAAATATAATGATTTAATACTAAAAGACGCAACGGCTCGATAATCCACAAAACCCTCTCTATATAAACATCCAACAACTAAACTCTAGTACTTTTCTACTTCCATTTCAACTTCTCAAAGCCAACTTCTGATTCACCAAAAAATCATGCACAAACACAAGTTAACTTCTGATTCATCATCTAGCAAAAATCTAAAAGATGAACTCCTTTTGCCAACAAGCATTGAAGGTCTCATCCACGCAACCTATGATCTCCATCATATGGTCCAGGTTTACGTGTGAGATCAAGGACACATGGACCAGTGCTTGAAGGAACTTACCTCTCTTGTTCACTCTTTGAACAAGAAGGTGGACAAGTTACTGGATAAGGACTCCATAACTTTTCATATTTAGTTTGTTTATTTACTTTGTCCTTTTTTTTTTGGTAAAATGGTAATCAACCACCAAAATTTAAAAAAAAAAAGTAATATACATTACAGTTATCAAATAACAACCGTCACTTAGTAGAATACCATACAAATACATAACTGTTATAATTTGTAACCATCATATATTATATCATTAGAGTGATGGTTCTTATTGTAAAACTGTCATGAAACATTAGATGAACAAACAAATGATTTGTCTTTCAACTTTATATCAGCAACAAAAACATAACAGTTTCTCTTAGATAACCGTCAATTAAACGGTCGAAATCTTTACCCTTCCCCATGCTTATGATGAGAATAGTTTGTGCTTCTTTGTTCTCCAATGATCAGCATAAGAACCAAGTACCTTTTCATTACCCACTACTACGCGGGATTGCTCCTATTCAAATTCCAACGTGTGCAATGATAGTTCAAACTTGTCACTTCCAATCTATATAAACTCCCCATTTCCTTATATTTATTATACTATTTCTTCATCATCCTCCTCTATTCTTTCAAGTACTAAGATGAAATGCCATGCTAATGAGTAATGGCGCTAGAAAATTCACGGCATCATCCTCCTCCTCCACAACCTTCACCACCTCCTTCTTCCCCTTCTCCTCCTCTACAACCTCCTACTCCTGCTCCCCAACCACTGCCTTCGCCTCAAGTGGAAGCAATGATGCAGCATGCATAATACATTGACCATACTGTGAGGAGGCTGGCCGGATATTTGTTGAGTATGAATAAGAAGGCCAATCTCATTCATAATGAGTATGAGGTTGGAAACTATGATCCTAATGTACTCTCAGATGATTGAGGTCACTCCTTTGGTGATGAGTAGCGTGATGATATGAAGTTTTCTGCTAATTTATAGAACTTTTGATTCATTTAAATTGAAGGAAAAAAAAGTTCCTAAATTCACAGCATACCTTAAATCGTCTATCACGCAACTAGTCACCACTCACTAGAGAGTGATAGTTTTTTGTGTTATTTTTATAAAATATAAAAATATAATTATCTAGGCACTAGTTGCCAAAACAATTTAAAAATAATAATAATAACAAACCTCACAGTCATTAACTAAAAATCGTTATTAATGAATATATTAAAAACAGAAACATACCTTACAGTTATTAACAACAAGCCGTAATATATAATCAAATAAATAAAAGTTGTATCAATACAACCATTATTTATAGTCTTTGGCACGATCTTCCTCTTCTATTCAAATGTTTGAAACAAAACACACTTGATACTTAGTCTATTAAAAAAAACTCACTAACATCATAATCCTACTACTCCTGTTGTCTTTTGCATCCTTCGAGAGTCGTTTCCAGTCGAACCCCACCATAAATTTGACTTCTCAATGACAGCTACGCTAGAGAATACCTTGACACTTGTCTTAATGACTGGCGCACGGTTGCTTTCACTTGCCCTAACTCTCGTTTTCATCGTTTGTGAACCCTAGCTAAGTCACATTCCTTTGATGCTCTATTCTCCTCATTTGATTGAGGTGCTTTTGTGAAGTCACAACTCGATAAAGCATTCAAGGTAATATTAACTTGCTTTTGTGAAGTTATATTTTTTTTTGTAAAATCTATTATTACTCTAATTGAAGGTCCATTTCTTGTTACAGGAAGTTGTCAACCCATTGCTTTAACTAAAGGTTCCTACTTTTTATTGATTTTTTTAATCTGATTTCTAGAGATATGAATTCTTAAGTAAAGACATCTCCTTTTTTAGAGGTATTCATATCTCCGGAAGTTACTTCAAATGATCAATAGGGATGTGATGAATAAACTAGTTCAGTCGTAACGATGAGAGTCATTCATGAACAAGCTCTGTAAGTAAACTAGTTCAATTGTACCGATAAGATTCATACATGAACAAGCTCTGTTAATAAACTAGTTTGGTTGTATCGATGAGAGTCATACATAAACAAGCTTGATCTATGAATAAACTAGTTCAGCATATTGAATTATTGCTTTTGTAAAGTTATGTTTTTTTTTTGTGGAAATCCCATATTGCTCTAACTGAATGTTCCTCTCCTATTTTTCTATTGAGTAGGTGGTATTAAGTTAAAAGCTATGAAATTCAACATTGTGATCAGTCCTAGACTCTTCAATGTGAGAGTTTCTAATATACTTAGTCTCTATCTATATATATAATAGAGTAGTACTTCCCACATCGAGTAGCCATGAAATTTGGATAGATCAAGATTGTCTAGGCTTTGTGGCTAGAATCAATCACATTCTTGATCTATATATAATAATGTAAGTGTTCACATATACCTTATATATCTTCAACAATTAAGCCTAGCAAGCAAAGGAAGATGGGGTAAAAAACAAATAATAACCCTATCAGAAAAGGTGTAGGGGCTATATAAACCCTTGAGTTCAAGGGTTTCCATACCCCCTTCGCCCTTTTTGATAGGGGTATATGTTTTTCCCCAAAGTCCTTTGATTTCCAAGGGCTAATTCCTGTGAAGAAACACAATTACATATAGGTCACTAGATACATTATCACTTATATAAATTAACAGTTGCCATTGATTCTCCCCACAAAGCCTAGAATATCTTGATTCATTCCAAATTACTTAGCCACTCAATGTGGAAGATATTGATGTTCTATTATATATAGAGAAGAGATCAACTAGCTCAGAAACTCTCACTTAAAAGGTCTTATATCCACACATCACGATTATTATATAAAAACCATCATGTATTGTAAAAGTTCACAGTTCTTATTTGTAAATCATTATTTATGTACTAAACACATAACAGTTGTCTACATGAGACTGTTATTTATTCTTATTAAAAGTCACAATTCATACATAAAACCATTATCTATGTTACTACATAAATAATGGCTGTAAAATGAGACCGTTATACATTAATATATATTATGACGGTTGTCTTACATATGCCTGTTAATTATTATTACAGCAATAGGCATAATATCTTGACACCACCAAGCCTCAATACATAGCGGATGTTATATTATAACCATTATAATACGTCAAGAATAAATTAAGATTCACAACCGTAATGTATCCATACCGAGCTTTTATAGCACCTGTATATATGATGATTCGGAGCCGTAATGTGTGATAGTTAATAACTATCATATATGGCGATTTTTTTAGTAGTGTCTTTAGTTTGCTAATAGTTATTATTTGAATTAGAAGTTTTATGAGATTTTTCGTTCTAATTATGTCTATTTGAAAATAAATAAAAAAATACTGAAAATGTTAAAAGGGCCTAAAACTTGCAGGCCAAGCCCTTACCTGTGAGTTTGAGGGCTGGACTTCAATTTTAAGGGCATTTTAGGTAGATTAGGTTTTCAGGCCTAGCCCTGTAGGCCCAAGCCCGACAGAGATTGACCTATTTTCCCACTTCTAATCTTAGATATATGACTATATAAGGGGGGGTCATCATACCAAACATAACGTTACCTTTTTATTGCTGGAAAACATAAGGTTGCCTTGTACCCATATTATATTAATAAAAGGCTAAAGTATACGTTTAGTCCTTAAGATTACTTTTAGTCTTTTAAGTTTATAAAATACATTTTTAGACCTTAAATATTAACACCGTTCGACAAGACCTAACAGCAAATACTAAATCATCAAAATCATGTTATTTTAAGGGAAAATCCCTATAAACTACCCTCGAAATCGCTAAATTCCGTTTTAGTACAACGAATTCCAAAAACCCGAATTAGTCATGTGTCAGTACGGAATGAACAATGCAGGGGTGCCAAAAGACGATTTTGCCCTTCAGCCCTTATTCTCGCCACTTTCATAATAACAACACGAGCCTCTTAATTAACAACTTTGGGTTCTTGATTAACAACTCTACTTTATTCTTTCACATATTCGCATCTTCAAAATATAGTGTTGTTAATGTAAAATATGGTGTTGTTAATAAAGAAAGAGGTGTTGTTATTGACCCTGAAACTTAAATTACGAAGTTGTGAAATAAGAAATAAGAGTTGTTAATGTAGAATATGATGTTATTAATAACAAGACCGGTATTGTTATTGTGAAAGTAAAAAAGATGAAACTGGAGTTGTTAATCAAGAAGACAAAGTTGTTAATTAAGAGGCTCGTATTGTTATTCTGAAAGTGGTGAGAATGAGGGCTGAAGGGCAAAATTGTCTTTTGGCACCCCTGCACTGTTCATTCCGTACTGACACATGACTGATTCGGGTTTTTGAAATTCATTGCACTGAAATGGAATCTAGTGATTTTGAGGGTATTTTATAGGGATTTTCCCTTATTTTAATTCTAGCTAACTGCCACGTCAATAAATATCCTAATGTTCATGGACGCGCGCTTCTCTCTTTATTAACCTTTTCTCTTTATCATACGAAGGGTACTTGAGTAAACACGAAGGAAGAAAAGTAAACATAAATGGGATGAAAAATAGAGAAAGACATTTAATTAAGTGAGTAAGTACGAACCTGCTTTAACAGCACCAAACAACTTGCCTTCTTTTAAGTCTTTCATCATCATATACAGCTTCATTTCAAATATCCGTGCAATAATTTCAGGATGATCTTCTATCTTTGCATTCTTTTCATCCAAATATCTAGTAATTTCAGGCCACTTTGGATTACAAGTGAATGTTATGAACAGATCTGGATAGCCAGCCCATGCACATATTGTCATTGCATCCTGATAATTTCCTATAGTATATCTGGCTCCACCGGTAAATGATGAGGGAAGTATAACTCGTTTACCTCTAGCAGCAGCTGCTGTTTCTCCAGCAAGCACAGCATCTGCAAGTCCTTTGTATAATTCCACCCTGAGTTGTTTCTGGTGTGTTCTTATGTACAAAAGCCTATAAGATTCAACCATCATATATGCATCAACAATAAATTGCTGGAATAATTTTCCTCCCAATAATATGGTCGATATTTCGTTGTCTCGGTCTTGAATCTTATAGGCAAAATATTCTCTCATTGTCACCTTCTTAACTGTACCTCGGCTATTCCCTGCCATCCTTTGATGAGGTATATCCTCTCTATAACCACCTGTACCATATGAAAATAGTAATGGATATTGTAAAGGAAGAAAGTCTGGATGGGTTTATGTTATTCTTTCAAGCAGCCCTGTTTTGTAGTGCACTACTATATCTCTGCCCTGACCTGCATCTCCAATATCTCCAACAATCAATGCAGCTATTTCATTTTGTCCCGACGGCATATTATATCTACGGCTGTCCGTGCCCCTTTTATGTATAAGCTTGATTTTTATTGCATGGGCTTCATGTGTGTTGACAAAATCTCTTGCCATTCGAAATGTCTGTACCAGGATGTTATGATTGTCTAGTATGGTTTGAAGTCTTTGAACAATATCAGCATTTATGCCAGTCAGAGAGTTGTCTTGCCCACTAGAATAATAAAACTTTCATGATCATAAAACAATAAAATAATGATAATATATAAATGTCTTTATTTAAATTGAATGCAAAGAAATGAAGATTATGTTTGTTTTATATAATTACCTGATAGCTGAAATTATATTTGATACTTCGTTTTCGGTATCATAAATATACAACTGTGCAAATTTGGGAGCTTGTCCATCAGGGGGGAGGATACTACCTATCAAGTGCATATTCTGGCCACTCATTCGATATACATAAGGTCCACGTCCATCATTGATTTGTCGATCAATTCTTCCTCCCATGGATGTAAAGGCGTACATAGAATTATAGGTTCTAATATTGCTGCGGAAATGCTTACTCTCTAAACTTTCTCCAGATAAAAGCAATGATAACTCAAGTGGTGGTTCCAGTTCGGTAGGGAGCTTGACCTTTCCTTGTAGGCAACACACGCCAAAGTCTGGATTGTTGTCATTGTGATGCTTCTTTAGTCGTTCATTATACCATAATTTAGCTCCACAGTGTTTGCAAATATATGTTGGATCTCCAAGATCTTCATACTCTGGAAATTCTATTGTCAAACAAAATTACTAAGATCAAGTACTTATAAAGCAATAAGAAACTACTTAATATTTGTCGCATGGCACAAAGGCTGCAGTAAAGCTGTCTATAAGATAATGCGGTAAAATAAATATAGCTTAAAGATAATTACCAGGTCTCTCATTGCAAGATGTACGTGGTTTACGTGTTCTAGCTGATGTCCTCTAGCATGACAAATGTATATGTCCTGATTGGGAAAGACGATGGAACTGGAATTAATATATGGTTTACATTGAAAGTATGATTAACTTAGAAATTGAAGCAATTGATAAAGAAGACATTATTAGGGAAAAAATGTGGGTCTAAAATTTTAAAAAGATACAGGGTCAACCCTTCTCCTGTGGCTTTTTATTACTTGATACAAATTTCAAGCTTCCAAAGTTGCAAAGGTAAATTCAATAAAAAGATAAACAGGGAACTTTGGTGGTTTGAATATAGTCGCTGGGGAGAATAATGATTATGTTGGGCAAACCTAAATTAAGTTAATTATTAAAATATTGGAACACATGCAACACATATATGATCTCTCAAAAAGTTTCCAAAATATTTGCCAATTAAATATAAAATCAAACATTTAAACAGTAAAATATTAAGAAGATCAAAACAACAAATAGGTAATGATTACGAAAAGGGGGAAAAAACTTAATACAAAGTCAAAAACTAAGATGATGCATTTGAAAATGAGATAATTTGAATAAGAAGACAATGAAATAATAATAACAACGAAAAAAGAAAACAATAAACTGGTAAACAATGTTTTGAAATTTTATCAAGGCCATAAAATGCTTTAACCTAGCTCTGTCCTTAATCTGTCAAAGTCGTTTGACATCACAACCAAATATCGATGTTTTACCTTTGAGCTATAGGTAGTGGATTTTTCAAATAGGCTAAGTATCACATGAGACTACTATTCTACGTATACACTTGTTCTAATGAACGCCATCATAGCTGATACAACATTCACCCAAATGTATGCAGTTGCAGGTCGCATTCCAATTGAAAATACGTTAGGTATAGGAGGAGGGAAAAATGTTTAGGCTTCTAATCTTTTCAAATGTAAGTTGGGTTTCACCAATATATTCGTTTAAGAACATTCCAAACGCACCTATTGCAACAGCAAAACTCCGACCACATGGATATTTTCAAAATAACCAAAAGAATGTACATGAATATTTTCAAATTAACCAAAAGAATTATTTAAAGTTTCTAAGTAACCATTCTAGCACAAATTCAGAAAAAGAAAAAAAATAAATAAACGAGGTCGACGTGTTTTGAGGGGCGGCAGGTGGGGGTTCCAAACTAATAATCTAAAAGCTACTCCTCTCCACTCTGCCTCATGGACTGATCGAGATTTTAGTTGGGAACCTATCATTAGAAAATATCTCACAGCGGTAATGATTATATGATTAACCTTTTCAAGCCCAAAAGCAGAACCCTTATTTTGACATCAAAAAAGACCATACTATCAGAGGAATAATAAAAAGGAGTCAGGAGAATAAGTGGAAAGTCAAGATTTGATAGGCTTAACTGAGTGGTGTTGTCATAGGTTGTGAGATACTCGTTAAAGTTTCCTTGTTTATTTTCCTCTTCTGCCTTATATGCTCACGCCGCCTTGCCCTTGCTGGTAAGTGAGCAGAAAGTCAGAAAATGAAACAAAAACCAACTATCTGTGTAGGTTGCATGTTAAACTGAAAAAAAAGGACCATGGCCAAACCATCTTGATGTATATATATACCTTCCTTCCCAGACATTATTTTGCGTGTGTTGTTGATTTCAATTTGACAGCGTTCCTTCCTTTTTGCTGTGTGGGATTTTCTATGATCTGGTATTTCTGAGAAATCGATGGTATTTGTGGCAAGACCGAAATGCAATGAAGTGAAGGTCAACCAGAAATTTTTAGTTCCTTTTCGAACTGGAAAATCTTCATTTGAACTATTTGTGGTGGCATTCTGAACAGGGGATGGCAGTTATTTGACAGTTTTGAGGCCAATGTACAGCTCTCCATAGATGCTGTGTTTTGTCCGACAGTTTCGTGCCTACAGCTAATGTCAAAATGTGTTTGTATTATATTTTATAGTAATTTTTTGGGCCAAAGTTTTTTATACTAATCTTTTTTTTTCTAAAGATTTTGATAATATTTAATGATAACAAATCGAAATAAATTAAATGTGCATTGCTAAGATTGGATGCGTGTTTATTTAATATGCGTCACAGATTTTCACCTCAAACTATAAACAGATCTATTTAAAATTTTAAGAATAGCCATGATTGTGTTCTCATATTTAATTTTACAATCTTAACTTTCACCCAGAAAAAGGAAGGATGTTAAATATTTACCTATCTCCTTATATCATGGCATTGACCTGATTGATTTTGTTTTATAGTATGAGATTGCATATCTTAATGTTATTTCTGCCCACCAAATCCTATCGTAGTTAAATGTGAAATAGTTAATTTTATTTAATCATTAATTTTATTTTCTAAAATCATAAAGCTATTTTCGTAACTAATTCTAAAAGCATAAGGGTCAGGAAATATAATAAAGATTAATTCGAAATCATAACTAATGCAACAGGTCAATAATTAGATATAGAGAAATCATAACTACTTTATTGTCAGAAAATATAATTTTAATTCTGAATAATCTTATAACTATATAAAAGTAGAGTAGTAGGCAGTTAAATATTTACCTGTCTCCTTATATCATGGCATTGACCTGATTGATTTTGTTTTATAGTATGAGATTGCATATCTTAATGTTATTTCTGCCCACCAAATCCTATCGTAGTTAAATGTGAAATCGTTAATTTTATTTAATCATTAATTTTATTTTCTAAAATCATAAAGCTATTTTCGTAATGGGGAAGGCATATACAAAGTATTAAGTAAATAATTATTTAATATGAAAAAAGATAATAATGCGAGGCAGTTATGACCCATAGATAATGGGGAAGGTGGTTACACAATATTTGGTAAATTAATAATGGGGAAGGCATATGCAAAATATTAAGTAAATAATTAATTTAATATGAAAAATAATAATAATGCGAGGCGGTTATGACCCATAGATAATGGGGAAGGTAAAATGGCAGGCTCAAAACTCTGAAAAAAAAAGATAATAATGCGAGGTGATTATGACAGATAGATAATGGGAAAGGTAGTTACACAATATTTGGTAAATTAATAATGGGGAAGGCATATAGAAAATATTAAGTAAATAATTAATTTAATATGAAAAATAATAATAATGCGAGTCGGTTATGACCCATAGATAATGGGGAAGGTGGTTACACAATATTCTGTTAATTAATAATGGAAAATGTATATACAAAAGTTTAAGTAAATAATTAATTTAATATTAAAAATAATAATAATGCAAGGCGGTTATGACATATAGATAATGGGGAAGGTAGTTACACAAGATTTTATAAATTAATAATGGAGAAGGTGTATACAAAATAGTAAGTAAATAATTAATTTAGCAAATAGATTATTGCCTTTGAGATCTTTAAAAGGAAGGAATATAATACTATAATTATAAATATAAATATGAGTAAATGTGCAAATTTAGGGTATTTACTCAATAGAAAACATAGGGATTCTAATAAATTAATTACGACTTTTTATATAGAGAGTTTTGAGTATTTTATGTACATGTTGAAAAATGAAAGTCAAAATTTTGATATCACCTCTCCATCTATGTATATCTCTATATAGGTCAAAATGTATAATTTTAAATCTAAAGTGATTTTTTACATAATAACACATTAATAATGACCCGGTTTCTCACCCACGCATCACGCGGGCCTAGGCTAGTTAAATTTAATGGTAGCATAACTAACTTAATTGTATTTACTGTAATTATTCAGATTAGATTTTATGGAAGCATATATGTAAGTTATTTTCTCCTTTCATAATGGTAAAATAACGGGCAGTGTAACAATTATGATTTCCTTTTTTTTTTTACATTTAATTAAATCCATACGAACTGTAAAACGTCCTTTTGATCACCTGGCTTCCATCAATGATTTGACCATATGACTTAAAAAGAGTTATAAGTCATAGTTTTACTTTTCTTTTCATTATAATTTTCATTAGTTATAAGTCATAGTTTCACTTTTCTTCATCTCCTTTCTTTTCATTCAGCTTTAAGAATTACAAGAAGCAAACAAATGACCACTGTTGCACGGCAAGTTGTCCACTTTAAACACTTTCCAGCCATTGATAATTAATATACCTCTCTATTGGATCTTCAAGGATGACTTTGTCCCCAAAGAGTTTGATCTACAAGTATTACAACGAAGAATGACTATAGAGAGAAGACAAAAGAGATTTTCCCAAAAAAAAATTAATATAACAACCAACACTGATAATCTGTCATACAAGGACAGAGTTGGAAAGGAACATCATCATGTCATATATTAAACGAAACCGATACCATTTTCTATGACACTTGAAATGAAAAGTTGAAAAAGAAGATCAATTCTGATTGCACACCACAGGTGGATACATTAAGGGAAATCCAACAACAACATAGAAATCTTGAAATTATAAAAAAACATAGGAAACTAATGAAAGTCCACACCAACTAAAAAAAGGCTAAAATAGCGACACCAAACCACCCCAATCATCAATGAAAAACTAATGTTTCTTCTTTCCCTTGGCCACCTTAATAGCTTTATCTTCACGTTTTGGCCTTTTTGAAGTACCACCCAAATAATCAGCTAAGCATTCATCATCATCATGAGCAGACTCATCCTTTTCAATTTTTACTTTGACACCCACTTTTTCACGCGCAATCACTGATGAGCTTGCGCCCTCAGAGTCAAGAAGGGAGCTGTCAACATCCTACGATGTTAGTACCACAAAAAAGGTGAACATCAGTTATGAATTCATAAATGTGTTCAGAGAAATATGTAGTGCTATGATCAAATGAGCCAAATGATACAAACTCACGGGGTCATCTTCTTGGCTAGAAGACACCATAGTAGGGGAGCCAGTTGGAGCTTCCTGTTCAGCCTTAAATGCTTCAATGATTTCAGAGTCTGCAGTCAAGCGTGCCACGATGCACGAACTGGAAGACCCATCCACATATTCCTCAGGAATTCTTAACAGGCAAAGGAATTTTTTGCCTACAATCTTGTTCACAACATCCGCTGGGAGAACATTGTCATCTTCAACATCATCCTGCGCACACACGACTCAAATCAGCAACATGGACCTCCAATAGATAAGTGGTAGGTTATAATTATGACATCTTAATGGATTGCACACACTCACATCATGGTGAACAGGTTGATGAATCACTCGATCTATCATCTCAACTGCAGAACAGCCGGCTAACTTTGAAAATTCCCTATCAAACAACACAAAGATGCAAGTGCCGGTATCATCCATAGCATCGAACTTCACTAAGAACCTAGCACACCAGACAATCAAATTTAGGGGTCCCATTAAGGCATGCTAATTTTGAGTTGACAGATTGGTAAGAGAAGGAGAGCATATCACCTGGTAATCACATTCTTCACTATCCCTTTACACTTGTCACAAAAAAAACCATCCCCATCCGGAACTACTTTCTTTCCATCCGCCTTACATGAGTTCTAAAACCAGCCATGCTCATAACGAATGTCAACAATTTCAGCTAACACCACGGGCGTTTCCGTCTAGCGATTAAATAACCAAAAAAATGAGCATAAAACCCAAAAACAGAGCTGTTAGATAATACCTTTGATATAAACAATAATAAATGTAAATCTTAATCACATGTGAATGTTTGGATTTTTAAAGAATAAGATTGTTTTTAATCTAAAGCAAGAGTATATTTAAAGAAATTATTTTGTTACAGAAATCTTAAATACCCACACACGTGCAACATTAACCTATTCTTAATTGGATAGAGACGTGAAATCAAGAAATTAATAAATTTAATTTGTGTTAATTAAAGTCAAGGTAACTTTAAGATATGACATGAGAGCAATCTTATCAATACACCAAGGCTCACCCTCTCAAATATGTATGCATGCATGCACGTAAACTATGTCAATTGATGAAACAGTTTGACCAAGAAAAAAATGTGCAATTTGTGCAACAGAGAAACATTCTAGCCATCAAGAATAGATACTGTGCAAATTTGCAATATGCAAAATCAGATACTCTCAACCTTAAAAGAATGGACGTGGGCATACTTCCCATGTGGCTGGATAGTTTTCAGCACATCAGGTTCATTATCCCCAGTAAGTTTTGGTTCACATTTGGTCATTTGGAGGAAAGGCCAAGAAGAATGTAAAAATTTTGTTTAGCAAAATAATCCCAAGGGCAACATAAAGCAAAGCAATTAATTCCAGAACCTAGTAATTCCCTACGATGAAGAAGCCATCCTGATTGCCATCAATCTAAAAAGTCAAGACTTGATAACTTTGAACTCTCTCTTCAATACCCTAATCAAACCAAGTAATTTTTTTCCGAGGATGCCACTTACCGAACTGCAAACTACCAATTATCCCTAACGAATAGAGTTACAAAATATAAGGCATTCCTTAAACAATGTTTTTTTACCATAACTTATTGAACAAACTTCGATTTTTTCAAAACGTTTCCAAACCAATCAGATATAAAATAATAGCATACTGTATTTTGAAAATTAAGATATCCGAAAGTTACATTCAAACAGTGAATATTAACGTAAATAAAAACCATAACACATTTAACATGACGTGATAGTGGAAGATATTTTGAAAGTAAAATTAAATTAATCATTAAAATATGGTAACACTAAATAAATACGGTGTAGGCCCTGATGGTGGGAGATATTTATATTGTAATTTCGGATATTACCTTCCAAATGAAAAAAGAATAACATTTCGATAATTGTTTGTTTTTTCCAGTGATTACTATGAAGAAAAAATAAGTTCCACAGGTTACTGAATTAAAACAGTATCACAAACCGCTGGCCCTCTACGTAGTCCTGCGATCTTTCGTCTGTCCGGGTTTCCCAGCAACTCTTCAGCGAGAGTCAAAGTCCGCTGAGGTGTAATACGGTCTGGTGCCTGTGAGACATCAACTCCTGCTACCTTAAATCTAGTAGTGCATAGAATTTGTTAATTAATTATATAAACACACTTGGTGTTCAACTTATATAGGCAGAATTTTAAACCAAAGCATACGTAGGCAGAGCACACACCTTGCAATGAAATCGCATACTTCTGGCAGTTCAGGGTGTATGAGCAGACGGGATGTATACATAGAGTTGGAGATCTTATTCCTACCTGGATGCAAGAAATTAGCATAAAGTATTTGATTAGTCCATGCCATGGGCTTAAAGAATGAAACCAAGGGAATGCTAAAAATAACTGAAAAACACCAACGATTAAATTCTCGCGCCTTGCACCACTGGAGGATGATCACGACTGGGCCAAACTTGTGAGAAGCCATATATGACAGAAGGTCATCTGCAAATTCACCCCAAAATGTACACTGGAGCCGTTCTAGACTGCAAAGTATCCTCGTGGTTATTGGAATAGCCATTGAAGGTCAACAACACGATATAATAAAAACCATCTCATGCCAACTTACTCTTCATTCGTTAATTCTATGTCAACGCGATGTTGTCGTCGTCCTTGGACAGTACACTCTTCTAGTTGGCCCATGGCAGACACCCTCCCAACAACGTCTAGTAAATGTTTTGGTAGTGAGTACACGCTTACTGGCAACAAATTAATTAGGAAGCATAAAACAGGCAGACACTAAAACGTCACTTACCAAACAGGAATCGGTCATCCAAGTCAGTAGAGAGAATGTTAGAGAAAGTCTTGAAAGCAAAACAAAACCATAACGTGGGATGCTATGATCATCCTTGCGAGGTCGCACAACGGTGGAAAACTGGAAGTTAACACGATAAGGGTGAGCCGTTGGCCGGTACGACCCTGTTGCAGCAACGACGTCGAAAGTGGAGACCTCTACAACCGCGCCTTCTTCTAGATGTTTCTTATGGCGACGAACAAAGCCACTTCGCACAGAAGCATGCACTCGATCACCCTGAAAAAGCATAAAAAAAATACAAAGAAGGAAACCAAAAATTAATAAAGGGACAACTGCAAAAGGAAGGAAGATGAAAGGGAAAAAAGGGCCAATAGAGTGTCTAAAAATGAACCCCTGATATGAATATCCTGCATCACCAGCTCCATGGACACAGCATCACCAGAACCGTTCCGAGAGGGCATATTCCATATGCGCACAAGGCGAACACATATGCGCCAGTTGTGCCGTTTAGGATTCAAGGCACGAACTGGATCAAAAATGGTTGCCATGTCTGTAAGTCGGAAAAGTGGAAGAAGAGTGAAACATGAAAGCGCAGGAGAAAGATGAAACGCAAGAGATAGAGCGTCGATTATAAGTGCGAATCAGCTTTTAAAGGAACGGCAGAGACGAAGGGTTGCAAGTTCGTGTTAGTCAGTTACTGCCTAGAGTGAGTAACTTCCGAGTAACTTCCACCACAAACTGTAATGGAAGGAGGACGTGCGTGTGCCACAACGAATTAATCTGGTAGAAAAATAATTATGTAATTGTTTTTCTAAATAAATAGATTTACTGGAATCATTAGCAACTTTTTTAGGCAAAGGAACTATAATTCAGAATCCACAAAAATTAAAAGGGGAAGGGAAAAAAATGTTGTAGCATGAAATGCAGAACAGAAGAGGTTGTTGGAGGGAAAAAAAGCTGAAGCATAAAACGCAGAACAGAAGAGGTTGTTGGCGTCAGCGCAGAAGAACCATTTATGACGGCTTGCTCTCTTCTTCAGCTCGATCTAATTTCCGGTGGTCTCAACAGAAGACCCACTCCACCGTGAAGCTCGTCGAACCTGGGGAAGAAGAGATGAACCAGAAGATAATAATGCCTCCCCAGGTTCCACCTTTGACGATGCTCTCTTGCTGCTGCTCCTCTCTGGTTCACTCCATCGTCGAAGATCGCTGCTCTGTGAAGCTGCCTCCGTCTCTCCATTTGTTGGCTGCTCTCCTTCAGCAATTGCTCTGTTCCTTTAGGGCTCGTTTTTCCAATTTCATTGAGTCAAACATTGGCCCATTGCTATTGTTAGCAAATTCTAATTGGTTGAAAGACCCTTCCATGTGGCCCACGCATTCTCTCTGTCAGTAGGAAATTGTGAAGCAATTTCTTCTCATCCATAAAGTAGAAACCATTAAGTAGAAACCACGTCACTTGTTATACATTCAAATAATAGGTAAGACAATAAAATAAAATTCCTATTAAGCGTTTTTTTTTACCGAATCAGAAATATATTTTGCGTAACGCTTTCATGTTTCACTCTTCTTCCACTTTTCCGACTTACAGACATGGCAACCATTTTTGATCCAGTTCGTGCCTTGAATCCTAAAAGGCATGAAATCATAGGTTCCCATACCTTTTCTCTTTATACATGACTCGCCATCTTACTGGCCTTCACCAAACACACAAATTTCCGCAGATTATTCATAGAAAATTTGCAGAGAGCGTCATCAATAGCAGGAAAGATTGTGTTTGAAAACTTGCTGCCTGTGATGGATAAATTAAATTGAAACGATGATAAATAGGTTCATTAGATTATACCTCCATGAATATCTCAACACACTGGACGCTTCTAACACTACTACAAAAAGGGGTTTTAACCTCCCAAATTTGGCACTTTTAACGTCCCAAAACGGGGGGACGTATATGCTGGGGGCGTAGTAAGTTGAAACAAAAGACGTCCCAAATGATAGGGACGCCCAAAGTCTGACTTTAGGCATCCCAAATTAAAATTTGGGACGCCTAAAGTCCCCCAGGGTGGGACTTTAGGCCTCCCAATTCTTAATTTGGGACGTCTAAAAGTTAGGTTTTTTTATACCATAATTTACATTCTGTATTACCCAACGAATTGAAACTGCAGAAACAGAATAGAAGATGGATTCATAAACCACACTGTCCGTTACAAACTGGTAAGGACATCCAGCACTACAATATTTACTATATATACATACAATAACATTTCATACAACCTACTACTATATATATCAACAAAAAACAACCAGAAAGTGTCAAAACGTTGTCATCACACAAGTACAAACTGATATAAAATAACAAGTTTACTGCTCTATATGTTGAAGAAGATGTCCAGCCAAAAGATCTCTGATCAAATCAAGGTCTTCACGTAGGTAGGCATCTTCATTATCAAAAATCTGAAAATTAGAAAGTAATAAGCTTTGATGAAATGAATCTCAAGCAAATGAATTAATTAACATTTCGATTAGAACACCAAAAATATTATCATTTGAGAATGAAGAAGCGATTACCTTTTCAAAATCGCTAGTAATTCCACTTTGAATTATGTTATACATATAAAGTATAACATAATATCCGCATTCAGTGTTGCCAGGTTGCCGAGGGCACTTTTAATCAAAGGGATGCAATTGGTTGTTAAAATCAATAAAGGTATGTCTAAAAGGACCGTCAATGAAACAATTAGGTAGGATCGAATGTACTTACTATGGGATAAAACCACTTTGGCTTTTTAACAACTGCACCCTCGCGTGACCCACCTAGGATTCTATATGTTTGACAAGCACTATCATGAAAAGCAAAATGAACAGAAATTAGAACCATTCATTTATTGAAAATATTTAGATAAAAATCATTTAATGAATATTGGGGTTATCGTTTTCATTTTAAGTTTTGGCTTGAATTATTCTTCATAATTCAAGAATTTGGAATTAACAAAACAATTGTGTGTAATTAATACAAGAATTTCTTTAATTTAAATAAATCATATTTTATTTTATTATATATACTAATTAATGGTGCAGGAACAAGACCAATGAAATGGGGTGGTGCCACTACGTGTGTATGGATAAATCTCCATTGCCTTATAAAAGCTACATTTCCCTAAAACTGAACAACAGGGATCTATTATACTTTTAGAAAAGCCGTAGAAACGGCTTTGTATTAACAGGGTTAACATATTGAGCTTATTATGAGGTTTCAAATTAAACGGGGTTAAAGATAACAAATGGTTTCGCCAAATTCATGGTAGGATTTTAATGAGAGGTTTTAACGGTTTCATGAACAACTATAAATTGTATTGGTTTCATGTGGCATACACTAATCAATTATTGGAAGAAACTTTTATGAGCCACTTTCATTATGTTACACTTGAACAAATAAATAAATAAAAGTTCAAAAACTTTGTCTTAAAATTTAATACTCTACTTCTAATCGTTCTTATAAGTAACTTTTAACATGATCACAATAGTCAAAGAAATCTTTAAATCTCATTAACTCTACCTTTAAATTTAAAACCTTTCTAACTACATCCCTATTTAATATAACATTTTATCTTATAAGAACAAAGTTTACTCAATAATTAACGAGAGGCAAATTGAAACAGGGGAGTAAACCATATTCTGTTACAAAAAAAAAACCATATTCTAGGGCCGACGAAGAAAATAATAAGCACAATCTCAATCATTTAATTTATTTTTCAAACACCAAATAAACCATATTCTGTTACAAAAAAAAAACGAAGAAAATAAACCAACCTGATCAGGGCGCCCCCTAGCTACTATGTTTGAGAGGTAGAGAAGACGTTGGAGCTCCACCCACGCACAACAATGGAGGAGAGACCAAAACCCACTGTGGAGGAGGTGAGGTTGCAGCAGACACGGTTTGCAGCCGTGGAGGAGGTGAGGTTGCAGCCGTTCAAGAGGAAGAAGAAGAAGGGAGGAGGGAGGAGTTCAACAAGCTAGGGCCGACGGTGGAGGAGAGAGCTTGAACAAGGGAGGAGGGAGGAGTTGAAGAAAAAAAATACACAGGAGGAGGGCCGACGGTGTGGGTGGGGAGAGGAGGAAGAAGAGTAAAGTTGTTGAGAGGATGTGAGGTGAGGGTGTGATGGTAGATGAGAAGACCGCATGTCTGACAAGTGTCTGCCATTTGGGACGCCTAAAGTCCCACTTTAGGCGTCCCAAATACCATTTGGGACGCCTAAACCCAACTCCTGGCGCTAAAAAAAATTTATGAAATTTATATTTCGCGCCAGGAAGCACTTTAGACGTCCCAAATTCAAATTTGGGACGCCTAAAGGTTCCCTTACACATATATAATTACGAAAATGCCACCGCCTCCCTTTTTAACCACCCAATTTTCAATTTGGGACGTCTTTGGGGGTGGTTATATCTCAATTCTGTAGTAGTGTAACCCTCTCTTTTGCTTCTCCTTAGATAGATGCGTGGCCACTGCTTGTGTTTTCTCATAAAATACTACTCCTACTTAACACCCTCTTCACGGTACCCTCCAACTACATACCCAATTAAATATCAACGCTGGGAATTCAACCCTGCCAACGCAAATGAGTGTTAATTACTGCGACAAAGTGGTCAGATTTAATATGTTCGATGCTGGGGATTGAGGTAATTAATAGAGTAATTTTGGTTTAAAAGAAGGGGGTAAACTGGGAATGAATTTGGGAAGCAAAGGGGTCTAGGGTTAGAAACCACAGCTAAGTGCTTTAGGAGATTCAGGGCAGAAGAAAAGTGCTGGCCGCAAGAGAAGGGTTTCCGATGGGGAAAGGGACATGAAAACAATTGATTAAAACCTGAGAATATTTTTTATTATTAATAATAATAATTTAATCAAAATATGAATTTGTTAAAAAAATGGAAGAATTACACTCAGGCCCCAAAGAAGAAAAGAAATGAAAAAATAATCCCTGGAGATTGCAAAATAAAAAAATGGTCCCATGGAGTTGTCAATACAGCCTCATGGAATTGTTAACGAGTTATCAATACATACTCGTGGAGTTGTTAATTGGACCATTTTTTCATTTTACAATATTTAGGAACCATTTCTTCATTTATTTTTTTTCTTGGGACCTAAATATAATTCTCCCTAAAAAATAGAGTTGACGTGACAACCAGGATTGAAATAAGATGACTTTGATAATTCAGCATTTTCTATTCAAGGCTAACGGTATTTAATATTTAAGGACCAAAAATATCTTTTATAAACTTAAAAGACTAAATGTAAACTTGATTCAAATATAAAGTACCAAATACATACTTTAGTCTTAATAAGATTTAGATCATGCTCAATTGTCACACAAAGGAGTAGAAATCTACAGCATATGGCCCTCCCTCATCATATTTCGTAACCTCAAATAATAGAGTCATCAAAATTTTGGTAATGCTGAAAGTAAATACTCGCATGTCTATAAATTATACAAAAAGTTTTAAATTCTTTTATGTCAAAAATTTAAAATCTCTTAATGCTGATTAACATTATGATTTTCAATTGAAAGACATTAAATTGAGAATTTTAAATGCTGAAATTTTTTTTTTTGGTGAAACAAGGGCATTAGGGCCTTCCCCCCCCCCCCAACACGTACCCCCGGTATCTAATGTTTTTTTAGGCCCTCGTCTTTTTAATTGGGCTAGGTATACCCGAACAACCGATTAATCCAAAGTCGACGTGATGTGATGCACATCCTGTAGCACTTTGGGTCAAGATATGTATCACCCTCTACCTACAAGCACGCTTCCAAGGATCGAACTTATGTTCTTACCCTAGGAGGGTTAGCCGCTTAATTACCACCGTGCTCAACGCTTGTTGGTAAATGCTGAAATTTTTGTGTGTAGGAAATTTTTTACATATTAAAAAATTACTTAATTGATGCAGAGTGGGGGACGCATCTCCACTGGACTCGAAATATTTCTGTCGCGTGAGGCACAAAATTTTAAAGACAAATGAGATTGTTTACAATTTTTGGACAATGCAATTTCTCATAAATTTTGATATGGCGGGATCAAATTAGGAGTTTGTGAGCAGAATACTATAAGCTCTTTTTACATAATTCTACAGGAAAACAAATATAAAAGTAGGTAAAAGGACAAAGGAAAAAAAAAGTAAAACTTTAAATAAAGGGTCATCTATTAATGATTATGGAGGAAGAACGTTGTAACAACAACATGTAATAATTAAGTTGGACCTTCATAATTAGTTACAGTTATAATAAGTTTCATACCTCACAAAATGTTTACAGCCTTCTGGCGTCTCTTTAACTTCGAAATATCTTAAAAGGAGAAAGAAAATTTAAATATCTCGAGGTTGTTTGAATTATTTTATTTATTTGGTTTATGAAGTTTAATTTTTATCAACAAATCCCTAAAGCTTCATAATTATACATAATTAGTCCTTAAAATTTGAAAACATGTAATCCTAAACACACATGTGGGGTAACAATTCGGTTTTTCAAGACCTTTATTAGTCTAAAAGGTGAAAAAAAAAACACCTCCTATTCTATCTTATCTGATCATTAGCTCACGTCTTTGGTTTTTTTTTTTTTTTAATGGAGTCGTTTTTTGGATTTTTCCTCTATTCTTCAATATTGTTATTTTTTGTTTTAATCTTTTTCCTTAGTGCTTTTATTCTAATATATAATAATAATTTGAAGTTGCTGAGTAAGAAAAATTAATAATTTAAGTTGAACTTGTATAAAACATTTAATATATAATTATATAAACATATAAGTATTTCATGGTAAATATATATATATTTATTAAATTTTTATTTAATTATTACATCACCGGCTCACTAAACGGTCAGACTGTTTCAACTATGACCCGCTAGCTTTTCCGGCTCAATATCCGGTTTGGCTTTTAAAACACTGCAATTAACATAAGGAAGGCAACCTCTTTTTGAATGGTAGAAAAAATTGTTGGTTCGATGAGATGGAATAAAAATATAAAATCATGTCTAAAATTTTAAATACTTCATAAAAACTAGAAGGACAAAATCTGGAATAAGCTTTTTTGTAAGGAAAAACGATAGAAAAATACTGTTAAAATATGTAAAAGATGAATAAGGATGGTAAATTTCAATAATTCCAAATCGACTAACTTTGAATTTAGAAATGTTGATAATTGTGTGAAATTGTATAAATGCCCTTATTTTTTATTTTTTAAAAAAATTCCTAAAACCCCTTGCAGGCGACCTCCAATCCGAAGGCATCCCGTCACCGACGCTCCAAAGTTCTTGCTTGCAACCGGCCATTGGAGCGCCGCCGCCGGTGACTGTGAACGGAGTTCCCGTGGCCTAATATTTTTTTTTTTTTGGAATTTATCTAGCAAACGTTGTTAACATAGATATTTGAGTTATTAATAGCGATATTAAAGTCGTAAACAGTAACCTAATATAGTTTTTTGAATTTTTGAGGTAAAACTTGTCAATATGAATACTTGAGTTGCTAATAGTGATACTAAAATTGTAAACGGGTATTTGTTGAACATTTTCTAATAATTTTCACCGGAGTTCCGGTAGTCCAATATATATATATATATATATATTGCATTTCTTAAGCAAAGTTCATCAAAATTGATACTTGAGTTATTAATATCAATACTAAAGTTGTAAACGGGATATTTGTTAAATATTTTCTAATAACTTTTACCGGAGCTCTGGCGGTCTAATATTTTCTTTGGTATTTCTCAAGCAAAAGTCGTCAATATTGATACTTGAGTTATTAATATATAGTGATACTAAAATTGTAAACGGGTATTTGTTGAATATTTCATAATAAATTTCAACAAATATCTCGTATACAACTTTAGTATCACTATTAATAACTTAGGTATCTATATTGACAAATTTTGCTTGAAAAATTCAAAAAAAAAAATTATTAAGCTGTCATTTACAACTTTAATATCTCTATTAATAACTCAAGTATCTATATTGATAGTTTTTCCTTGACAAATTCAATATATATATATATATATATATTAGGTTGTCAGAGCTCGCTGGCAAGGACACTGGAGCTCCAGGGATGGGTTGACGGTGTAGAAGCTCCGGAAGCAGGCAATGAGTTTTAGGGATTTTTTAAAAAATTAAAGAATAAAGGCATTTATGTAATTTCACACATTTACCAATATATCAAAATTCTAAATCAGTCAATTTAAAATTATTTAAATTTACCACCGTTACTTGTCTTTTACATATTTTAACTGTATTTTACTACCATTTGCCCTTTTTTGTTAACATGGGCCTCTAATACTCTCAAACATAGCATTTATTACTAACATTTGGGCGAAGTCATTCCATCATATAGAACTAGAAGTTGAAAATAAACAATAATAATAGGCCTTTGACCATAGAACTATTGGGAGATTTACCATTCATTTATCTTAGGAATTGCAGCACAAAAAATTATTATCCCAAAACAAAATCTGTGAGCCAGTCAAGGCTACCAACTACCAAATGCTATATATATAACCTAAGAGTGAGCTACATTTTACATGTAACTACTAATTATACTATAATACATAGCAAGCAAAAAGTTTTAGTTCAAGTTAATTCTAGCTGGAAGGCACACTCCAGGAACTTGCTCTTCCACAAGAATGCCTTCACAGGGAACCAGTTTCATTCCAAACTTAGTTGAGGGGTGATATTTCTTCTTGGCTTCATTGAAGCTTTTGACAAGCACATGTTCAATCCAATCCTCCATTGCATTTTCCTCATCCGATAAACAGGAGGCTGCGAGTATTTGTGTCATTACTTCGAAATCGATTTCCAGCAGAAATTGCGATCCAAATGCCCTTTTGAATTGTGTGCTGATGCTTTTTAGTATTTTCTCGGCAAGCATGTCGAAATTTAATGGCTTGAAATCCACTTTTTCATCAGTTCGATCACAGAAATCATTTAACCAGGCTTGAGAGCCTTCATGTCTGGATTGACTCTCATTGTCATTACGATCCATGTCATCTTCAACCTCCTCTACAGGCATATTTAGATCCAAAAAGGATCTCGATGAGTCTCGGACTTGTTTATGTATCTTGCTGCTTGCTGCTTGCTCTTGGTCGTCACTGATTTCAATCTGTTTTCTTTTGTTCAGAAATGTCTGTTTAGAGGACCATTTTCTTGGTGTAACAATAACATTTGGACCACAGCTTCCTTTTGCATCCTCAGAAATATCTCTCAGTAGTAATTGCATTTGAAATCTTTTAGCTTCAAGGATTCTTTCCTCAGAAAACATTGCAGGCTCCTTTTCTAAAAGGAAAGTACCATCATTACCTTTAGAGACAGTTGAGCTTACAATAAATATTGCATTATGAATGCTGATTTTCCTTCCATGAGAGTCTGGAAATTTACCAGTTCTCAGTGCCTGAATCAAACTATCCTGCACCAACAGATCAGCTTTATCTACATTTTCAAGAAAGACAACTGCATGGGGTTTCTTACTCAACTCCCCAGCAATAAAGCCCACATCTGTTTTCCTCCTGAGGTCGTAATAATTCGAATTCTGGCTTTCAAATATTGAGTTTATTCGGTAAGCCCTGTCCTGGGAATTCAAATCCAAAGAGATCAGGCTTTCTGTGTTTCCAAATATTGTCTTTGCAAGTATTGAAGCAATTTTTCTCTTCCCAAATCTATCAGGTCCGAGGAAAGCAAACCATATATCTGCTCTAACACGTATGCTATGATGCTTTCCTCTGCCAGACTTGCAAAGGGACAAGGTTTGAACGATAGCAGATACGGCCTCATCTTGCCATCCAACCCTCTCAGCGAGAACTTGACTAAGAGACTTGAAATCTACTGAGTTAAAGTTCCCTTCCAAACTGGGATCAGAGCATGATGAGGATCTGGCAATTTGGTTTATATCATTACCATTCAAATCCTGAAGGCGCTCTTCATGATTTTGGAGTTCCTGGGTATTTGGCTCCCGAGCAGCTGATGCATATATTGTCCCCAATCCCAAATCTGTGGTCACAGAAACAAGGGAAGAAGATGATCTACCGTCAAGCATGGTACTGGCCTTAGAGGAAGGGTTAATCCAAGGGAGCTTATCAGTGTGCTGAATCTCTGAAACTTTAGCAACCTGGTCAGATGAACTAGGAACACTAGCAACATCATGAGAATGTTGGCTTTCATTAAAAGATGGATGCTTACAGCTACTTTCTTTTAAACTTGAACTAAATGGAAAGCCCCCAAGGATTGGAACTTTAGACATTGTTCGGGATGTACCAACTTCAGGTACTGACTGGGTTTGATGAAGTCTTTCACAAAAGTCATTCCATTTCTTTTGCAATCCAAAGATCTTGGCACCCATACTTGCAGTTTCTTCATTACTCTGCAATAGATGATGATTGAATCAAATATAGTATGTCAACTGATACAAAATGCAATTACAGAGGATGACCCAAAAAAACCTAGCGGGTTAGCCGTTAGTACAGCAATTCGCCAGACAATGGATCCACCGCTGAGTAATCATTCTGTGTCTTCCTTACATGGGTAAGAATGAGAGAATTCAAGATTTTACATGCATTGTACAAGAATCTAATCTTAGTAATCATAACACACCTTTTCCATGTCCAATCCTTGATCTGTCTCCATACTAGCTTTTTGTAACCAAGGCAGGCTTGTGGGGGAACCACATGCCGAAGTCATTGGACCAACTTTTAGAATATCAGCGACTTCTTGTTCATACTTTTGATCACAGGAGTGACATCGCGTAAAACTTTGATTTGTACAGCTTAGCGGGCTTTTGAATTCAGAAGGTGCAGAGAAGAACCCACCAAAAGGAACAAAGGACCCCATCAAGCTGTAAATTTATCATGAGCAGGGACAATGAGACCCATTGGCCACAAGAACAATCAGAAGGTAAAGCAATCACAAAAAAGAATTAAGGCATCACCCCAAGGAATGAAATAATTATAGCTAATACATATAAACAGACTATTCAAGCTGATCGAGTCAAAACAAGAGTCGGGCAGGAAGTACAGCATCTATACAAAACAAGAACTGCTTGGGCTTCACAATATATCTCCTAAAGTGGCATTATATGCACCAACAGATAACAGTAATGTAACTGTTAAGGGCCTAAAAGATTGACACTGCAAATAAAGAACAGTCAAAGTGCAGCTGTTTCTTGTTTAAGCAAATAGCAATTACAGCTGAAGCACTCAAAGGGGATAAATAATAAATGAAATTACTCTCTTTAAATTTAAACTTCATTGCAACAAGTCCCCCGTCTAAAAAAGTAAGGATAAGATAGAGGTTTCGTAGAACTTAAGGGGAAAAGTTATAGAGTTCGTCAAATGAATAGATATGTAATCAGATATATAGAAGAATCAAGAAAAGCAAACCAAGAAATTCTCCTTTTCTGTTTTCACTTTAAGCAAGCAACCCTACAAAAAGTACTACCGCAAGTGTAAATGAACATACACAGAAACAGACCAGAAGAAGGAAACGAAAGGGAAGAAAACAACCCCCAAAAAAATAGGAATTGGATCCCATATACCAGTGACGAAAAAAGTTAAAAGAAATTCAGTAATAGAGGCCAGTAAGAGTCATTAAATATTTCATCTGATCATTTATTTGCCCATGACCTGGGTATTTGTCAACACTTTCGTGCCAAAAAAGTCCATCTTACACTTCTAAACACCGTTGCCTTTACAATGACGCATACATTTCATATGTTAGCAACGTTTAAAGCTCTAGATTCTACACATTATTTCACTTCAACCCAATGACGACCAGTAAAAACTTGATTAAATGAAGCTAAAATAAAACACTCACCTGGACTTAGGGTAGAGTCCTTCTATTGAAGGAGTGGTAGATGTGATAGTGAGTAGATATAGATCCCAATCCTTTTCTATAGTTGGAAACAGAGCTACAAACTTAGAATACACATCTGAGGTTCCAGCTACCCCAACCACCCAAATTTTCTCACCATGAACTTTCAATAACCTTGTCAACTGTGAAACAACAAAGTTCGCAGCACCACGAGGCACGCCGTCACGAACGAACTCGTCAAGCTGTCCGAAGTTCACCGCAATACCTGGACCAGAGCATTGATCCAATGAACGACTCAGTTCCTGAAATTTCAAACCCATCTTCTCCACGCTTTCAGCTTCACTAAGAGTCTCAGAAATTTCCTTCTCAATGCTGAGTATATTCAACCCAGCTATTTCAGCTGGCAACGCTCCCTCTCGACATTTCTGTACCGATTCTGTAAAACTCCGGAGAGCATTTTTCGCGTAAATGCCCATCAACAAAGGGTTTCTCCTCGTTTTTCTAACAAGAACCTCCCTGATTCTTCTACAATTCCCATCCAAGCCTTCATTTCCAGAATTTCCCACGAAAGGAAACTTGAAACCGGACGGACCCGATTCGGAACCGGGCAAATTGCACAAGAAAATGGGCGGGCACCGGCTCTGGGAAAACCGAGAAGTTTGGGTCACCGGCGGCTGAAGCAACGAGAGCTTGATATCGCAACTCCTAAATCCGGCGTCGCCAAAAACCCTACTCACAATTGGATCATCGAGAATCGATAAGACGAAGTGCTTGAGTTCGACTTTCAATAACGACGCCGTTGGCTGCTGCTGATTCTGCAGACTATGCATATGAAACAAATGGAAGTTCTCCGGATGCCTCCTCTGGTTAGCTTGGGACCGTTTGATGGCGGCCATGAGAGAATTCGACACTGGAGGATCTTCCTCGAGTTCTTTGGAAGTAGATAACCGGTCTAGCGAGATACCGACGGAAAGTTCTAGAGCTTTTAACTGGAGCCGCGGCGAGTAGCAGGAGCTCCCGGCGCGTGTGCAAGCTTCCCGGAGCTTGGATGACGGCAAGGAGAGCAAGGCAGATACAGCGTGAAGCGAGGTAGTCTGCGCGTGGTTGCGGCGACGAGCAACTGCCACCGCATCGTCAAGAGCACGCGCCGCGTCCTCCGTCAAGCATTGCCTAGCTGCGTTGACCGGCGTCGGCATCGCCGGCGAGCATATACAACTTTACACAACCACTTTCCACACTTTCCACACAGAGAGTATAATTATTTTATATATAAAGTATAAACACAAATAAGATGAAGTTTGTTATAGACGGTTATAGAGTTTGGACTTTTTGCCTTGAGCGATAAAAAATTGAGGGAAATGAAAAAGAAGACAAAATCAAAGAGACAAGAATGAATAATTTAATCAGAGTATTATATTATGAGTGAGATGAAAAGGGAAGAAACACAAAGCCCGGGGAAGAAGGGGTAAAGAGGTGCAGAGAGGAAAAGGTCGTGAGAGAGAGTGATGAAGACGACGATCTTTGTGGATTGAGATGCCCAGTCGGACTTGGAGTGTAGTGGTGGGACCTGATTGATGTGTGAGGGAGAGAACGACATGCGGGGCCCTTCGATCAGGCCATTGAAGTGAACACTCGTACACATGCTCCGTTTTGATTTATTACTCTCCCTAAACTCCGCAATCTCCATGCAAGGTCCTCTTGTCCTTCTCTTTACTGCAAATATATACTGTATATTAACACAGCGTTTGAGGGGAGAATGATTGGGAGGCCCAAATCAGGAAGAAATCCCACAAGTGAAGAGTAGCATGTATATCAAGTTCCGGTCCAGATAATGATAATAAATTAATCATAATAGATTGATACTGTTTACTTGTTATTGAGTTTTTGCAAGGTTCTAAAATCCGGATCGGCCACTGAATCGGTTGGGGTACTGAGTTAAGGGTCAGTGGGTCAGATCGAAGTCAAACATGAGATTAGATAAGAAAAATTTTAGGGTTATTTATGTGAAATTTTGAATAAAATATTAAAAGAATAAAAAAAAACCTGTCAAACAATGTAAAAACTGGTCGAACCGAGGTTAATTACTAGACCACCGATTCGCCGATTTTTTACTCAGATCGGCCGGTCCGGTCCTTTCCTCAAAATCATGAGTGTGTGTAAATTCATTCTTTCAATAGGATTAGGGCCAACAAAATGGGTTGGAGCCCATGATCCCAACCCATCAGGCTGCCAAAAAATTGGCGGGCTCATGCTAGCTAAATGCAAGACCGCCAAGGCATGCCTCATTCAACCCGCGGGCTACAACGAGCTGGTCCATTTAAAATTATTTTTTAATTTTTTTTCAATTTCTTATAAACAAATCAAAATACCCTTATCGTCTGTTCTTTAATGTTGTGTTTACTACTTCCTCATACGTTTTATTTGACAATTTTATTTCATATTATATCTATTTATTCTACTATTATTAAATTTAAGAGAGATGCGTTTATAATTTTTGTGATATGAGTAGATGAAAAAAAGAAGAAAAGTGATAATGAAATTGGGTTCCTAATGCAAACGTATAAAAGAAAAAAAAATATGATGTGAGTGGTTGAAAGAAAAAGGAAGTGAGAATTAGAAAAAAGGGAGTGTAATAATTTTTTTTTTTCGGAAAAAAACCAATTTATAGGTGGGCTGACGGGCTAGCCCACTAACCAGCCTTGGCAAGCTCGAGCTGGCATTTTTCCAAACTCGTTTAGCCAGCGGGCCAACCCAAATTACTAGCTCTAATTAGAACCTGAGTGATTTTCCTATGATTTTACTCTATCCCACCCATATTATCTTAGAACAAAGGTTTTTGGAAAGGTTGCTTTATTTTTTTTATTATATTGAAGTTGTAAATTATGTATTGAGCTGATGTGATAACAGTTGTCCCTTTAAGGATGTTATTGAAGATATTAGGTTGTTACATGGAGATTTGCATGTGACTATATGTCACGCCCTTAGGAAAGAAATTAGGTGGGATGATCAATTAGCTAAACTTTTTCCCAAGTTAAATAGACCTTGGTGTCTTTTTTATTAACAAGCATCTTTCATTCACGAGGTGGGAGTTGATGAAGCATTTGAGGTGACTATTAATTGTTTTATATTGGCCACAAGAACCTGTAATGGGCCATCCAAATAGAGGGTGCAAGGTTCTCCATGCTCTGGAGTGGGAGAAGGGGCGCCAAGTGGTACCTCTGACGGGTTATAACTTCCTTTGATGTTGCGGAAGGCTAAGGATTCCTGAGTTCTATGTGACTCAATTTCCCTCTACTGCAAATCAAATAGAGATTTCATTTCACCATGTAGCTCTTTCAACAACTCTTCTTAAAGTGAATCGCGAAGTTTTTCCTCGAGCTCTTGTCAAACTTCCTCTTGAACCTTGGCCACAAACTCCCGACTGGGTTCACCTTGTGACGAGTATTGTGAAGCTCGTCCAAAATACTTCGTAACACCAACTCCCTTTGGCTCCCCTCGATCGCTACCAGCGTGATCTTCCTTCCCAATCGCTATTGATAGGATGTCCATTTTTTCACTTCAAGTGAAGGAACCTTGGCTGC
Source organism: Inga leiocalycina (assembly GCA_963242795.1). Classification (NCBI taxonomy): domain Eukaryota; kingdom Viridiplantae; phylum Streptophyta; class Magnoliopsida; order Fabales; family Fabaceae; genus Inga; species Inga leiocalycina. The sequence goes on from OY725325.1 coordinate 50,016,427, forward strand.
TCTACTCTTCAAGTTCATCCTGTAGCATACAATTTATCATAAATGAAACTTACACACTCCGAAATATGAAATAATTCCAAAATTAAATCTTTATTTTTTAACTACTTACGATGTTTGCGGTGACCTCAATAACAGCCAAATTCATGTATTTGCTACCATTAAGCCTTCCTGCTTTCCATTTTTGTGATGTGGAGGAGGAGTCGAGGCCTGGACAATAATGTTAGGATCTAACTTGGCAGCTTCCTTTAGTTTCTCCAACTTTTCTTCCATCATCCTTCATTCAAACTTCCGATAACTACCACGAGACATTTAATGTTGATATTCATTTCTTGCTTGCCTCTCTTTAGTTGCTTCACTTACTTCCTGTGAAAGGAAAACAAAGAATATGAGTCAATAATGTTAAGTAGATTCAAATAAAAAGGTATATACTATGATGAAGAAAATTCACCAAAAAATTGAGGATTTTTCCGTGATGCCACAAACAACCTCCTGTCCTTTGGAGACAAATACGAATATTTTGTACAAATACGAATGTTTTGTACAGCGAAATTGATGGTTTTCCAGAACAACATGGAAAGATTGAAAATTTGGGAATTTTTTGATTCCAGCTAGCAAAATTCTATATTTTTCCTTGAAACTACACTCAATAAGGGTTCTATAGGCTTTGGAATCACTTCAAAACGAGGTCTACAAATTTAGTTATGATTTTTCAAAATTCAGGCAAAAAATCTGCAAGAATTGGCACTATTCCGAAAATTGGAAAATAAAATGTATTGCCAATTGTATAAATTGTGGAATAAAGAATATAGGAAGGGAAATAATTATTTGGCTTATAAACATTCCAAGTGTCACTATCCTAAGGTAAAGGATTAGTTTATAAGTGTTAAAGTTGAGCACATGCTTAATTGTGTTAAAATAATATTTCTTGTATATGGTAATTATTCTTATGGTACAAAACTTGAGCATGTAGTTAGACAAGTTGGATGAAGCCCATTTGGTTTGTGAGGGCTTGAGCTAGGCGTTACTTTATGTGCCAACTAAGGGAAGCAATTAGTTCTCATGTAAAGGAATGGTATGACAAAAGTTGGAGGAAGATAAGATCAAGTACAAGTGTCATCATAAATTGGAATTTTGGGATAATAAAAATTAAGGAAAATGAGAGATATCTTAGAAACTCTTCATTCATCTTTCCTATCCCATTTGCTTGTCCAAAGCCAAAGGGGGGGAGAGAACCTTAAAAAACTTAAGGTTAGAGAAAAGGAGGAAGAGAAAGATCAAGGTAAGTTTGTGACTTCTTAAGATTTTCTTCCAAACTTGCATAAGCTTCTTCTCTATGAAATCTATTGTTTAGCAAGCTCATCTAAAGCTCAAGGAGATAAAGAAAAGGGCGTCTAGAGAGAGAAAGTTCAAGAACTCAAGAGGTAACTTCACAAAACTCAAATCCATACTAGTATGTTATGGTTGTTGATGTTTATGGTTGGATTTGGTGATTTTTTATTGAGTTTGTAAATTTGGAAAGTCCTAACCCTAAGGGATTATGCTGCCCAAATTTCTTTAAATTATGGTTAGCATACGTTTAAGTGACTTAATAAAGGATTAGAAGTGAAAAGGCATAAACTTTAAGGGTTAAAACACAAAACTCCAATTTTTTCCCTTGTTCTTGGTTAAGTTTCGGCCAAGTCCAGATCTGGGGGAAGGAGTTGGATTTTCAATGATTTTAATGGTTCCATTGAGTTCAGAAGGGAAAATTAGGTTGTGTTAAAATTGGTCACTTTTTCAGAAAAGTCCGAAAAAGCATAATTACGAAAAACACCCCTAAAATCCTAAAAGTGGAGCTGTCAAGGGCAATTTCTTAATTTGACACTGAATTTGGTAATTCGAGCTTGGAAATGGATTTCTTGGGTGAAAATAAGTTAGAATAGCCCAGGTAAAAATTTCGGGAAAAGTACAATCAAACCGGGTATGATGCAGGCGGGGTCCTGAGGGCATTTTGGTAATTTTTCAATATAGACTCATATAACCCCCAAAAATACTATGGAAGTGTCTAAACTATACATTTGATGTCTTAGGACTGAGTAGAGAGCCCAAGGGCTTGGCATGCAAATCAAGGCACGTTATTCGAGGATCAAGGAACGACGATTAAGGTAGGGAACTTACCTCTTCTGCATGTATTTGATATTTACGCTAGTGTATTAATGCATGTTATTGCTTTGCTTGATTATGTGAAACATATACGAATGATCAAAGCTCTATTTTTGTTTATGATGTGGTCATAGTTTTGTTGTTTGAAACATTGAGCACGCAAATATGTCATTGTGTAAGTATGAGTTATGTAATGCAAGCATGTCATGCATTATGCACTTATCTTGCATGCATATTAGTATTGTTTTCCTACTGAGATTCTCTCGAATCTTATCCTCCCCTACCAACAATTTAGACAAGTGAAGACAGAAGGTATTCTGAGAACAAAGAAGAGAACCGTATGAGGGGATTGCAGTGATGGATCAAAGACAGGAAGATGTCTCTGTTTCACTGGGACGGGTTGTCACCCAAGTAGCCTTGCGAGGCTACATAATTTGTACGTGCTATATACAATCCCTTAGTGGAATTTTTGTAAACGTGCACATAATATTAGTATATTTATGTTACTTCTATATTGCCCACTGAACTACATATCGTTTTCCACATATGCTCTGAAATAAGTTGAAATAAGATAAGGTTGTGACACAAATAGCCTAAATAGCTAATGAATAGTCTTCCTCAGGATCAAATAGATTCATATTGGCATCGAAGTCCATATGCAGGCTCTCCTGTTGATGTTGATGATGTGCAACCAATGCTCCTATCTTTGTGCTGCCTCTAACCCTTCTCACAATGGTTTCACCTCTATCCATTTTATCCTCTCTATCACTTTGTAAGTGATCATAATTGTCCATATTCTTGTTAAGACAAGAATCATTGTCAGATAAGGAAATAAATTGCAATTAAATGAATATAATAAACTAACTAGAATTACAACAAAAAGAACAAGTACTATTTTCTAACTTAAGGTCTTACTCTATATAGTTTCCCGGATTCCTTCACAATAATAATTTCTTGTAGCATATTCATCATCATATACCAATTCTACTTCACGTGCTTTAGGTGAATTTATTGTGAAAGGTGGTGTGTCATCAAGGTTGAAGGTTGGATCACCATACTTCTGTTTCTTACTTTGAAGTACAATGAACAATTTTTTTCTTTGCAAGATTTGTAACATAAAACACTTGTTTCACCTGGTTTGCTAAAATGAAGGGCTCATTTCTATAACCAACTCTTCAAAGATCAGCTAAGCCAAATCCAAATTTTTGATCTATTACCACAGCATTATTGCTAACCCACTTACATTTAAATAAAGTAACTTTGAACTTGTTGTAGGTAATCTACCATATTTCTTCAATAACTCCATAATAGGTCATGGGTGTTAATATGGGGTTTTTGTTTTCAAACTGGAAAAGTACATGGCTTCAGCTTCTCCTTCTCTGGTTAATGCCTTTAGAGCCATTCTATGCTTCGGTAAGCCGTTAAAATGCTTTCTTAACCTACGATATGGGTGGAACTGATGAAGAAACCTCCTGTGACCAAGATAGACCATTTTTTTCTATGCTTAAGTTGATAGAAGTGTGTGTCTGCTTCACATATTGGATATGTTTTATATCCCTTCACACTGCACCCTAACAAATTTTCGTAGCAGGGAAGTCGTTTATCTTGGTGACAATTATTGCACGTAGCTTGAAGGACTCCTTCTAATATGCATCAAACACATCTACGCCTTCTTCCCAAAACTTCTTCAAATCTTCAATCAAAGGTATCAAGTAGACATCAATATAATTTCCTTTCTATTTTGGTATAGAAATCATCATAGAAAGCATCACATACTTGCGTTTCATACATAGCTAGAGAGGTAAATTGTATATTACAAGAACAATCGGCCGCGAACTATGTGTGCTAGTAAGAGTTCTATACAGATTGATTCCATATATACAAAGCCCATGTCGAAGGTTTCTCGTCTCACTGCCAAATTGAGGGAATATTTCATCTATTTTTTCCATTATGGAGAGCCAGCCAGGTGCCAAAGATATTTTCCGTAAGATATTCTCTCATCAGAATACCATATCAACTTCTTCACTTTTGTTACACTCACAAACAAATGTTTAAACCACGGTATTATTAGAAGATACTATAACACCTTTAAATGTTGCCTTTTGGTTGTCTCATTACCACAACCACCATCTTTCTTCACTTTGTGTCATGAAGTTTTACACTTAGAACACTCAATAAAACCTTCATACTCCTTTTCGTACAATACATAGCCATTAGGGCAATCGTGTATCTTTTTATACTCCATACCCATTATAAACAAGATTTTCTTGGCCTCATACGTATGATTTGAAAGTACATTATCGTTTGAAAATATATCACATTACAGTTCAATAGGATGTGAAACTACTATCGATTTATCCACAAGTTGCCTTAAGTTGACCAAATGCAATGTTCCTGTCAACCGTGTATACTTACTCCCTTAGTACAACAGTGTCTTTACATCACTCCACAGGCTATCATATTCATGTGATTGTGCAAAAAATTCTAACTCAACATACTTAATTAATTTCTCCATTCAATCTTCATCTATGACATCCACAGCTTTCTTCTTGTGCAACGAATAATCAATTACTTCCTCACCATGCTATATTCTCCTTGTGTATTGAAGATTTATTCCATCACAAAGTACATAATCCCTTATAACATCATCATCTCGTCGACTCTCATTTAAACAATTGACACAAAAACAAAAATATATTCCATTTTTTGTTGGAGCATTCGTTCTAGCAAATTCAATAAACATTTCCACCTCATTCTCATATTCTTCAGTAGTTCTCAAAACATTCATCCAACTATGATCCATTTTATTACCATCTAAGCCATTTCCAATAACAATCAAGTTTAGAACAATTGTCAACAAAGGAATTGTCTTTTACTAAAATGTTTTAAAAAATTTCATCAACATTTTTCCTTAAACATAAGACATCTCAAAATTTCAATAACAAACTATTTCTCCAATTTAAATTTACAAACACAATTTTGCATAACTATGACACAAATTAACAAATTAATAAACATTGACTATAATATTTTTTTCCAAGATGAAATCAAATAAAAGCAAGCCATATTATGAGTGAGGGACGAGCAGGGGGAATAAAATGGACCCGCCATTGGCCGTCCCCCATTTCAAAATCAAATATTACAACTCACAGTCACAAGTCACAACCTGCAATTTGGACCAATGAATTTTTAAATTCAAAAAACAGAAAAATAAGAGCCAAACCTCGAGCGGTCCGGGTTCAAATTTTTTTTAAAAAAAAATTTTATATTTTTTTTTTAGAATTTCAAACTGTAAGCCTAAAATTTTCATTTTCTTATTGGTTTGGTTCCGATTTAGCTTCGATTTGACCCATTGACCCTTAACCCAGTACCCCGACCGGTTCAATACCCGATCCGAGTTAAGGGTATGTTTGGTTGAGCGATTCGATTGCTTATAAGTTGCTTTTTAATAGTGATTTACGGTATACGAAGTAAGTATGTGAGAGGAGTTGTGTCTCGATTTACGTAAAAAGCAACTTATAAGTTTTTTTAAGTCTAAACAAACATGCTTTAAATATCTTGCTTTTAAGCAGCTTCTCAATTAAGGGCTTTGGGAGGCCAGGCAGGAATCTAACTACCAATCTTCAACCTAAAAACAAACAATTTAAAGCACATAATTTAAAGATCAATTGGCTTTTCTAAAACAAGTCCACGTAAAAGTAAAACAAGTTTTGGAGCCACGTGCTACTTTTATTGAATAAAAGTTGATAAACTCCGCAAACCACGACCTTAAAAGCTACAAGGTTGAGGGCCAATGAAAATTAACAAATTGAAAGCACAATAAATTCCATTTTTGACAGTGTAAGCATTCAGTGGCGGAAGAAAGAAACTAATAAATATATGACCCGGCATTCCAGAGATAAGGGAATAAGGACCTCAACCTTCCAATCCCATAATGACTTACTTTTGGGGTAATAGGTGATCTAATCATTTAATTTGATGTTAGATTTTACATTCCATCACTCATAAAAAAGAAAAACCCCGCCAACATATGTAAATAATAAATACCCTGTATTTGGCATTTTCACTACATGCGAACCTCAAAAGTATAACTAACTACATGTTCACTAAATAAAGCCTTAATTAACTACCCTCAGGCCCAAAAACTGGGCCTAATTTGAAAGGTGTCGGGCATCATTAGAAACAATAACAATGATAAAAAGATTCAGCAAACATTCCCCTGGAAGTCATGTTAAAGGCGCTCAAGTTCCTTGAAAACCAAGTACAACTTCACATACTAAATTACTCACATATCAACTGCAAAGACCAGGAAACTATATTATATTGTTGACTAAAACACAAATTATTTTTTTATTTAAAACATCACTTCTGCAAATTCCCAGATAGTTAAACTCTCAATACTCACGATTCAGTCAGTAAAGAAAAATAAGCCAAGCAAATTAGTAAAATGAACTATACGAACACAAAAAACATCGCAAACAAGGGGGAGAGGTTCTGATTAATGAAATTCACAAGAAAACGTAACATTCAATGCAGGAAGAGAAGAAAGAAAATGATAGAACAAGCAGTACCCTATGGAAACCTCTCGAGTTCACTAGCTCTTAAAAGAAGATGAGCCACGGTGGTGCGAGGGAGAACAATGGCGGTGAGAGGGAGAGAGCAACGATGTTGAGAGGCACAGAGCAACGGTGGCCAATGTTGGAGAGTGATAGAAGTATGACAGGGAGGACAACGGTGAGGAGCGATGGTGTGTGTTTGGAGAGTGATGGAGGTATGACAATGGAAGGAGAAGATCAGAATGAAGTAACGGAACTCGCGGAAATATTAGAAATTGAGTAAAGGGCATTTTTGTCATTTCATTTGAGTCATACTCTTTCTTGTCTCCCTTTACAACATCTTTAAGGCCTTCAGGGTATGGCCTTTTATTTTCTTTCTTCCTCTTATTTGTTCCATGAACTTCTTTTTCTCTGCTTGAGTAAACTATGAGTGGATGGTATGGTAGGTATGGCCTTTTGTTTTCTTTCTTCCTATCCTTTTTGTCACGCTGGAGCTCTTGCAGTGAATTTGAAAATAACAACTTTGGATATAGAAAATAACAACTATATATTTAAAATGACCACATGTGAAAATGAGAAGGCAAGCATAAATTAATTCCTAAAATTGATATGGATTTACCAAGTTAGTATTTGAATATAAGAACTCTGGATATGGAAATGACAACTATCCATTTAAAAATTATCACTTAATAGATATGAGTTACCAAGTTTGAATATGAAATTAACAACTCTGGATATGAAAATGACAGTTATCCATTAAAAAACGACCACTTGTGAAAATAAGAAGGCATACATTGATTAATTCCTAAACTTGATATGGGTTTATTAAGTTCAAATTTGAAAATAACAGTTCCAGATTTGGAAATAACAACTATCCATTAAAAAATGACCACCTGTGAAAATAATGTATATATGGATTAATTTGTAAACTCGATATGTGTTTATCAAGTTTGGATTTGAAAATAATAAATTTGAATATGAAAATGATAACTATCCATTACTTAAAAATAATCAATTATTCTCACCAAAGCTTCGGTGCTAGGGGCAGGCGGGCACTGGAGCTTCAATGGGGTACGTCACCGGCCACTGGCCAGCAGTCGATAGTTGCCTGCGGTGGTAGGGGTTACCTTTTAAAAAAATTTGGGTGAAGGACATTTTTGTCATTCCCTTTTAATTTCACAAAAGACAAATAGAGCACTAGCATGTTACCAGAATCTTGAAATTGGAAGCACTATTTACTATTTATACTAGTTTTTATGTGTTTTTTCCTAAAACAGAAAAACGTTTATTGATGAGAAGAAAAGAAGAAGAAAAAGGGACAGGCATGAGTCCAATAATTAAAATCTCCTTCCATGCTCTCCTCTCTTTTCTAGTTCCTAATTTGGGACATGTGTTTTTAAAGGACAAAAACATGATTTTCTCTCTTAGGTCATAATCCCAGCCTTCCCAGTTCTCGCAGTGAGTGATTGAGTGTGTTTATGGGTGTAAAAGATCTTTATATGTAGTGGGGATGTGCTTTAATAATTTTTACTGTACTAAAGTTTGGCAAGGCCACTTGTGTGCTTGCGTCTGCTTCATATTCTTTGCTTTTTAGTTCTGATCTCCTAAATATAAGAGTTTAATAGTTAGTTTGTATATATATTAAAAAATTAATTAAATTAGTAATTTATAAAAAAAATGTGTGCTCTATTTAATTATTTAATCAATTATATATTGGATTTTTCCATCTCACAATTATCTCCCCATTGTTTGTTCAAAGGCTGTGATTTTGTCAGAAAGGAGTCGATTGTAATTAACCAGCCACATGCACATTTTACAACATTGTGGCATGTTGGGGCTCCATATTTTTTGCCAACTACCTTTACCGTGCGTGTGCCTGCCTTCCTTATAACTTTTGTTCTGATATATTTCTTCTTAGGAGTTAGATAACTAATTCATAAATGTTGAAGAAATTAATTTGAATAATTATTTGTGAAAAAAATTAAAATTGTGTTAATTTTTCTAAAGTATGTATCTCATTCAATTATTTATATTAGATACTATTATTATGATATAAAACTCTCTTAATATATGCAATCAATAAGAAGAAATAGGGAATGAAATTATAAATTAGAAATTAAGAATAGATTAAGGCCTTATATTTTAGGATAAAATAAACTCATCTACTACTTCTTACATTTAAAATTGGAGGGAATATATTCTTTTGGTTAATTTGTTGATTTGAAATATTAGAAATTTTATTCATATAGAATACATTTTAATAAGATTAGACCTAACCAAAAACATTTAATAACATTAGAGATGTGGGCAGTGGGCTTGTTAGATTTTGTTTCCTATTTCTATGTTCTCAAAATAATTATGCGAATGAGAAATTTTAAATATACATATTGAAATAATTTTCTGGGAAATTCATATCAAAAAAATTATTTGGAAAACTTAATTTGAAAAGTAATTTAAATATAACAATAGAAAGATAGCGGCAGCCAATAAACAAGGGTGGTTGGTGACTTTTAATTAACAATTGTGGCAGTGGGAAAAGATAGTAAACAAGTCAGTGAGAGCATCGTGACTCGTTAGGCCAAATAATGTTCTAAAAAATCGTCCAATTAATAACTTTTTTTCTTTTTTAGCCAGCATCAATACTTTTTTTTTTCTGAGGGAAAGAAATAAATGTTTCTTACAGATTTGAAATATAATTGAGATCAATAAAAATGTTTGAAACTAGGGTTTCTTCCCGTGTGATGGGTGTCTCTATTATTTTTTATTTTTATTTTTATTTTATAATTTAAAAATTACATCAAACAATATTTGGGATGTACATATTGGTGTATGTAATATGTTATTTGAATTTTGAGGTATGCCTTAATTTTAATGAGCTTTTGAAATCTAATTAACTTAAATTCTACATGTAATTTCTCTTGCTCTATTTATAAAGCAGGGTCTTTTTTTTATAAGCCGCAATATTGAATATTTATTAAAATTCAATTTATTCCTTTTACCTCTATTCAGTGTTAACATAAGAAGTTGATAAAAGTACACATTTAATCATCTAACTTTTTATAAAAATTCAGTATCCTTAATTTTATAAAGTCATTTTCCACTCATCTAGCTTTATGTTTAACATGATAAGTTTTGTTAGACGTTATGTTTTGATGATAACAAACTATAGGCTAAGTGATTTGAAGGATTTAAATATTTTAGAAAACAGGTATTGTTTCTGAGATAATTTGATATGCAAATCATTCGAGTGATATAATTGTTCTTCTCATCACCAGCAAGTTTCCAAAACTGTGACTAAGGGCATCTGTCAAGATCTAACAGATCACTCAAGTGATGATGTTGCCACTCAAGTGATAGCTTGAAAAACTCATCACTGCATAGTCACTTTATTATAGTGATCTCTTCAGAAATTGGAAGGATCACTTAAGTGATATCTTATTTCTTCCATATTACTATCAAGTCACTTGATAATGATGCAGCAAATTTGGTGATCCTGTGTACCATGATCACCCAAATGATGAAAGGTTCACTCAAGTGATAATGATCATTATCAAGTAGTCACTCTGTAGCAATGAAAGTACTAATGTGATCATTTGTGACAGATCACTCAAGTGTTAAAGATTCACTTTAGTGATGTTGATTACTATTAAGTCGCTCGAAAGTGATGGGTCACTTTTCCAAAATTTTTGAAAAGAATTACTTGAGTATTATAATGACCACTCAAGTGATGATAACCAATTTTGCTTCATCACTATGAAGACACTTGATAGTGATTCACTCATTTTCAAAGGGAAGAGTGTAGTGCACTTGAGTGCTATTAAGTCACTGAGTGATACTGAGCATCACCATAGAGTCACTTGATAGTGAACTAAACATTTTTCAAATACTTTCACATATCACTTAAGTGGATAGCAGTCACTCAAGTGATTTTGCATTTTTTAAAAACTTAACTATCAAGTGCCTCGCTGGTGAAATGGTTGTTAACACTTGACTACACTCAAATGGTAGCTTGTCACTTGAGTGATAAGACAACACTATTCGATCACCTCGAGTGATATTCATACTAGTTTTTTAAAACACTATCTCGGAGATTTTGATACTCATTCTAAGTTTGATGAAACTATATAACAGTGCTTGCAATTGATCATATTCATTACTAATTAAGCTTATATACAAGTTTCAGGTGCTTAAACTTTGATTGACATTAACAGTGTGTTTAGCTGAAAAAAAAAAAGTGCTTATGGTACCAAAACAAAGGTTTTGAAAAATATTACCCAAACATTCAAAAAATATATAGAAGCTATTTTCTGTCTAAAACCATCGTTTTGGGCTTCAAAACCATGATTTTGGAGAATCTAATATTTTCGATTTTTCCCTTCTTGAAACAAGAAGCTTATGCTTGTGCCTCGGGAGAGGGAAGGAGAAAAAACTTGTTGAATAGTCTTATCATCATCATGTTCGGAAATGAACTGTGCTTGCGTTGGAGAGAGGAAAAAAGGAAAAAGGGAAGAAAGAAATTAAAAAAAAAGAATTCAAAATTAACATTTTACATGTACAGAAATGACAAAGGAAATATATATATATATAGAGAAAAATTTAAAAAGAATAAAGAAATAAAAAATTAAGAAATGGAATAATTTCATATACATGAAAATTTTATTTCATTTTTTTATTTATTATAAAATTTAATGTTAAATAATACATAAAATATCATCTTATCCTTTATATGTAATTATCACAAAAGCTAATATCCTTTTTAGTAATTTGACAATGAAAAAAGTGATTCTAATCACAATACCCAAACACTATCATTTTATCAAAATCATTTTTTCCCCCAGAATCTATTCTCTAAAATCACTTTTATCACTTTTTTTTTTCAGAAACTATTTTCAAAAAACTAATCCAAACACACTCCTAAGATTAACAAAAAGCACTTTTATGTCGAAAGCATTTAATGCACTGAAGCTTAACCAATCTAAATGTTGTCTTTCACCAATGACTATCTCTTCTCTCTAACGGATATAATCAAAAGCTTCAACAATCATCAATTCATTTCAATCTATAAATATAGAAGCATTCAAGACGGAGCCAACAATCTACGACAAGCACTTACTGTGACAAGCACTTACTGTGCATTCAACTCTAAGTATTGTGTTATGTTTTATGATATCTCTATACTCGTGTGTTCATTACATTTACTTTTTGAGAGAGTTTCTAAAATTTCATTTAATATCCTTGTGGCGGGTTGTTCAAAGTAGTGGGACTTGGAGTGTGGATATTGATTATAAAATGTAAGGAGGGAGCGAGTGTTCTTAATGAGGGAAACTTACTTGTACTGAAATACCAAGAGCCTGACGAATCTTGAAAGCATAGTGAAGCTCTTAAAAGGATTTCTAGATATTGGATGTAGGTAAATACTCAATAGGCCTCTTTAAGGATTTCCAAATTTATTAATTTTACTAATATGTCCTTATGCTATATCCTCTGCATGTTCTCTTTCCATATCTTTTTTTTTTAATAAAATAATTGTACACTCCCCTGCTCTCCTTTAAGTTCCTACTAGAGATTTTACCAACCGATTCACCATCATATATGGCTATATCCAACATCCATCTTGTCAATCATGTTCTTCCTCATTATTTTCTTCCAGTCATATCATAGTGGAAGTGAAAAATTTATTCTCTTATCTAGTTCTCTGATTTTGTCGCTCAAAAGCCTTAGTTCACCCCACCCTTCTCTGTTTTTTTTTTTTTATAATTTCCTAGATGATTCATAATAGGATGGGATGCTTGGTCATTGTTTTAATTAGAGGGGCATTATGATCTTTTAAGAATATTCAAAAATCCATAATGAGGTCTTTTGACCTGATTATGATTTTTTAGAAGTGTTTTAATTAGAGGGGTATTATGTCTTTTAAGAATATTCAAAAATCCATAATGAGGTCTTTTAGCCTGATTATGATTTTGTTAAAAATGTATGTCTGAATTTGTATTTGAGTATTATTTTGAATGGATTTGAGTGAGATTATCTCAAAATAATAAATAGACAATGTATAAAACTAAGAGACCCAAATTAAAATATGGTACGAAATTAAATGATCAAAGCTATATTTTTATTTATCAAACTAGAAAACTTTTAAGAATGTGTTTTAACATGGATAAAATAGAAAACTTTGTGCAGCTGTTTATGTCAAAGTCTTCGCCTAAAAAATAATGCAAAAATAGAGCTCGCCAGCCACACACACATGTTGGCTTTGAAACTAACAGCAAGGACGTCAATGGCGTTTCCTTTATTTTCTTCTTCCCTTGTCGAATAATAGGCCATATATATATACACCTTTAAAATTGAGATGCAGCTTTTCATAGGTGTGTCTTCAGGATTCTTGAGTTTCGAGGGTGGTTATGGCACAAAATAGTGTCCTTAACGCCCTCGATGCCGCCAATACGCAATGGTACCACTTCACAGCCGTCATCGTCGCCGGCATGGGCTTCTTCACCGACGCGTACGATCTCTTCAGCATTGCCAACGTTACCAAGTTGTTGGGGCGTATATACTATACAGAAGAAGGGTCTAAGAAGCCAGGGAGTTTGCCGCCTAACGTGGCTATGGCTGTCAACGGCGTCGCTCTCTGTGGGACGTTGGCTGGTCAGATTTTCTTTGGGTGGCTCGGTGACAAGTTGGGGAGGAAGAAAGTGTACGGGATGACTCTCACTCTTATGATTATTGCCTCGCTGGGTTCTGGTCTATCTTTTGGTGCCACCCCAAAAGGTGTCATCTCTACCCTCTGCTTTTTCCGATTTTGGCTTGGCTTCGGAATCGGCGGCGACTACCCTCTGTCCGCCACCATCATGTCAGAATACGCAAATAAGAAGACTCGTGGAGCGTTCATTGCCGCCGTCTTTGCCATGCAAGGTTGGTTTTGCTTAATTACTCGATCTCCTTAATTTGCTCCAATAAAAATAAATTAATTAAAGCATTTTCGATAATGTCATTTATGATTCTTCAGGGTTTGGAATTTTGTTTGGGGGAATTGTTTCTCTCATAATCTCCACGGCGTTTGATCACGCGTATAAGGCTCCGCCGTACAATGTGGATGCGAAAGCCTCTCTTCCGCAGCAAGCTGACTATGTCTGGCGCATAATTCTGATGTTTGGAGCAGTGCCGGCAGCCATGACGTTCTACTCACGAGCGAAGATGCCAGAGACGGCGAGGTACACCGCTTTGGTGGCCAAGAATGCAAAACAAGCAGCTCAAGATATGTCAAAGGTTCTTCAAGTCGAACTCAAAGCTGATGAGAGGCCAAAATCATCGGAAAGCTTCGGCTTGTTCAGTAATGAATTTGCTCGCAGACATGGGCTTCACTTGCTGGGAACATGTGCAACCTGGTTCCTACTTGATGTTGCATTCTACAGTCAGAATCTTTTCCAGAAAGATATTTATTCAGCAGTGGGATGGCTTCCTCCAGCGGCTGAGATGAACGCCATTCATGAAGTTTATGCGGTGGCAAGAGCACAAGTACTCATCGCACTATGTGGCACCGTGCCGGGATACTGGTTCACAGTGGCCTTCATAGACATATTGGGACGATTCTTCATCCAGCTTATGGGTTTCTTCTTCATGACTGTCTTCATGTTCGCTCTGGCAATTCCTTATGACCACTGGACCCAGAAGGAGAACACAATAGGGTTCCTTGTCATGTACGCATTGACCTTCTTCTTCGCCAACTTTGGCCCTAACGCCACCACTTTCATCGTGCCGGCAGAGATCTTCCCGGCGAGGTTGCGCTCGACTTGCCATGGGCTGTCAGCGGCTACCGGAAAGGCTGGGGCAATCGTGGGCGCGTTCGGGTTCTTGTATGCAGCACAGAGTAAGGATCCAAACAAGGTTGACAAAGGGTATCCAACTGGCATTGGGATGAAGAATGCTCTGATCATGTTGGGTGTGATTAACTTTGTTGGAATGTTGTTCACTTTCCTAGTCCCAGAAGCTAAGGGAAAATCATTGGAAGAGATAAGTGGAGAAAATGAGGACCAAGATGGTGATAATTCTACAACGTCGGATTCAAGGACTACTAATCCAACGATCCATGATCATCTATGGATGTGAATTCTATTAGCAATTAATTTAAATGTTTTCTTAATCAAATGACATCCTTTTGCTGTGGGTTACTTTTCCCTCCAATTCATCTCCATATATTATTTTTAGCATTGAATCATCTTCCAATAATAAACATTTAATACATTATAAAAATATTATTATAATATTAAATAAAGAAAAACACACATATAAATTTAGGTATTAAAATTAAATATGAATACACCAACACGGTAAAATTTTATTAAAATATTTTTAGTTTTTGTCCTGTGCAGTTTGTATCTTTAAACTATATCTGTGTAGGTCAAATTTAATAAGAATTGCTAGTGTATGAAACTATCCCTTTCAATACCAATCAAGCCATTGCCAACTAAGACTTCATCCTGTAAGTTACTGTTATAAAAAAGTTACAGTGGGGTTACACTAGAGAAAGCCATGTTTGATTCTCATTTTAAAAACAATTTTAAAAAAAAACAAAAAAACTAAAACAACTTTTATATGTTTTCTTATGTTTGTTTTTCTTTTTTCTATTTTTTGTTTTGAAAAATGAGGAAACTCTTTCTTCTTTGTTAAACACTACAAAAAAGTATCAAATTAGTGATGAAATTTAGTGACAGAAATTCCATCACTAATCAATCTAGTGACAAAAATTAGCAATGAAACTAGATTAGTGATACAATTCTGTCGATAAAAATACCGTTACTAATTGATTATTAATGCAATTTTGAATTCCGTTGATAGTTTGCAACATAATAGTGACAAAATTTTCCGTCCCTAATTGGTTATGAAAAATTTTTGTCACTAACATTACTACAAAAAGGGGCTTTAACCTCCCAAATTTGGCACCTTTAACGTCCCAAAACGGGGGGACGTATATACTGGGGGCGTAGTAAGTTCAAACAAAAGATGTCCCAAATTACAATTTGGGACGCCTAAAGTCCCCCAGGGTGGGACTTTAGCCCTCCCAAATGTCATTTGGGACGTCTAAAGTCCCACCCTGGGGGACTTTAGGCCTCCCAATTTTTAATTTGGAACGTCTAAAAGTTAGGTTTTTTTTTATACCATAATTTACATTCTGTATTACCCAACGAATTCAAACTACAGAAACAGAATATAAGATGGATTCATAGACCACACTGTCCGTTACAAACTGGTAAGGACATCTAGCACTACAATCTTGACTATATATACATACAATAACCTTTCATACAACCTACTACTATATATATCAACAAAAAACAACCAGAAAGTGTCAAAATGCTGTCATCACACAAGTACAAACTGATATAAAATAACAAGTTTACTGCTCTATATGTTGAAGAAGATGTCCAGCCAAAAGATCTCTGATCAAATCAAGGTCTTCACGTAGGTAGGCATCTTCATTATCAAAAATCTGAAAATTAGAAAGTAATAAGCTTTGATGAAATGAATCTCAAGCAAATGAATTAATTAGCATTTCGATTAGAACACCAAAAATATTATCATTTGAGAATGAAGAAGCGATTACCTTTTCAAAATCGCTGGTAATTCCACTTTGAGTTATGTTATACATATAAAGTATAACATAATATCCGCATTCAGTGTTGCCAGGTTGCCGAGGGCACTTTTAATCAAAGGGATGCAATTGGTTGTTAAAATCAATAAAGGTATGTCTAAAAGGACAGTCAATGAAACAATTAGGTAGGATCGAATGTACTTACTATGGGATAAAACCACTTTGGCTTTTTAACAACTGTACCCTCGCGTGACCCACCTAGGATTCTATATGTTTGACAAGCACTATCATGAAAAGCAAAATGAACAGAAATTAGAACCATTCATTTATTTTTGTTGTCAATGAAATACAAACAGAATAACTTATGTGTCGAAGACGGATTTTGTATCTCTGTCTGGCTTTTTACTCAAGGGATCAAACCAATAGACTACGTTGCGGCGGGGACATATAACACACAAAGTCCAGTGGTAACTTTAACAACATGTACACATTAAAATGAAGTTAGATGAGTGAGAAGACAATTATTTATTAAACTTCTTAAATTGACAAAATGTAAATACGAACCGTTGGACAATGGGTGCTAGATAACAACGAAGTTTGGTTTGTGCCATTGCGTAGCCAACATAGTGAGTCCTATGCGCCATAGTACAAGTATCCCCTGTCGTATTCGCAGGACATAAGAATCCATACCAATTACTTCTTTCCATGTTTGTGCAGAGATCGTGGAAGGTGCTATAATAGAATTAAAATAAGGAATCAATTCTTGAATGTATGAAAACAAAAAACCACTAAATGAATTCTATGGGAAAATTGAAAACAAACTTACCGGATTGCAAATTTGACCCAGCCTGCATCTATCTCCTCCTACCTGATAAACTGCTTGAGATCTTTATTGTCAATCGTGTAGGGATACTCCACTTGGCCCACAATCCCTGGAGGCATCTTCAAGTCAATCTGTTTAATGCCCTTGTAGATTTGTTGCAGCCGTGCTAAGTAGGGCCATTTGCTCGCAGCTTCGTCATCCTTTTAGAACATCAAAAAACAAATTGTTATTAGGATGCCAACAGATTTTCAGTAACAGTAAGGTAATTCCTACCATTGGAGGTGTTGCGTCTGAACCAATAAGATTGCGAGGCCAAAGGATGAAAGATCCTATCGCTTGACCTAACGTGCCAACCTCTGGATCAGGAACAGGGATGGTTGTACCTTCTTCCCCCTTTCTAACACTCATCACATTCACCCTACGAAAATCCTCCAGAATTTGCTGATTATGGTGGGTGGTAGCACGTGTGTGAACGAGAGCATCAGCAACAACACGCAACAGTGGATCATCCAAATAGAGGGTGCAAGGGTCTCCCGACACTGGAGTGGGAGAAGGGTCGCCAAGTGGTTGCTCCAGAGGGTTGTAACTTCCTCTAGTGCTATTGAAGGTCGGGGATTCCTGAGTTCTATGCTCGTCCCTTGCCCTTTGTGCTTCAAACATCTTTGCCATTTCAAGTTGAAGCTCTGGCAATAGCTCTTGTCGGAGCTTGTCGCGAAGGTTGGCCTCGATCTCTCGTTCGAGCTCCTCTCGAATCTTGGCCACAACGTCCTTACTAGGTCCAGCTTGTGACGAATAACGTGGGTCTCGTCCAAAATACCTCGCGGCACTAATTCCCCGTGTCTCTCCTCGAACACGACCAAGGTCATCTGCCTTCCCAATAGCCGTTGACAAGATGTCCATCCGTCTACTTGGATTGAATGAACCTTGGCTACTCTGCTCGTCCAGGTCATCCTGTAGCAGGCAGTTTATCGTAAATGTATCGAAACCACTCACAACATGTAAAAAATTAGGTACTTATGGTATAACTACTTACAATCCTCGCAGCAACCTCAGCAACAGTCGGATTTATGTACTTCCCAGCCTTAATCCTCCCTGCTTTCCATTTTTTGTGACGTGGAGGAGGTGCCGGTGGCTGGATAACAATGCTAGGATCAGATTCCGCTGCTTCCTTCATTTTCTGTAACTCTTCTGCCATCATTTGCCGCTCAAGCTTCCGATATCCACCGCGAGACATGAAATGTTGATATTTATTTTCTGCTTGCCTCTGGGCATTTGCTGCACTTAATTTCTATGAATGAAAAACAACAAAAAATGAATCAACGATATAAAGTATAAGAAAATTACAAGTTCTATATCATGATGACAGAAATGTTACCAAAAACTCAGGATCTGCTCGTGATGCCGCAAACAACCTCCAGTCCTCTGGAGATGAATATGTATAATCCGCACATGGATCCTTACCCCTAAGGGCCCCTCGAATGTAATGTTTTGTTAGCTTGTTCTTGAAACCTTTCCATCATATACGAACCTCATCCATCCAGTGCCTATACATCTCCGTGGTGTCTGGGACATCGTATGTTTGCTGCAAGGTAAAACATAAGATTATTATATTTGAAACAATAAGAACAAAGCTACAATGCATCAAAACTTACATACCAAAAGTTACTGCCAAATCATGTCTTTCGTTTTTGGGGGAACCAATCTCCAATTATCGTAGGTAATGCGCACTTTGCTTCAAGCTAAAAGCCCTAAGTAGCTAATGAAGTGGTCTTCCTCAGGACCAACTGGATTCAGATTGTCATCGAAGTCTATATGCAGCCTCTCCTGTTGATGTTCATGACGTGCAACCAATGCTCCCATCTTTGTACAGCCTCTAACCCTCCTTCTTGCAGGGGGTTCAACTCTAGGCCTTTCGTCATTGCTAGAGCTTTCGTTATCTCTACGCCCCTCGTCATCACTAACGTTGTCCATATTCCTGTTAACACAAAAAGCATCATCAGAAACGTAAGTAAATTGCAATGAAAATGAAATATACTAAGCGGGAAGTAAAACAGAAAAAACACAGTTCTCGTTTATAAATTAAGGTCTTACTCTATATTGTTTCCCATAGTCCTTCACCATGGTCATTTCTTACAGCATATTCGTCATCATCTAACAATTCTACTTCATCTGTTTGAGGTGTAGTTGTTGTGAAAGGTGGTGTGTCATCAAGGTTGAAGGTCGGATCACCATACTTCTGTTTTTTACTTTTAAGGACAATGGACATGTTTTTGCTGGCAGGATCGGTGACATAAAACACTTGTTTCGCCTGGCTTGCTAAAATGAAGGGCTCGTCTCTATAGCCAACTCTTCGAAGATCGACTGAGACAATCCAAATTGTTTATCTATTACCACGGCATTATTGCTAACCCACTTACATTTAAATAAAGAAACTTTGAACTTGTTGTACGTCATCTCCCATATTTCTTCTATAACTCCATAATAGGCCATAGACGCTAATATGGGGTTTTTGTCTCTCGAACTGGAAAAGTACATAGATTCAGCTTCTACCATGACCCCACTATTTTGCATGGTACTTTTGTCATCTTGCTTTTTGGTACAGAAAGAATAGCCATTTATATCATAACCGGTCCAAGTAATGACCTGAAACGAAGGCCCCCAAGCTAGCCACTCGATTGTCTCAGACACACCGATCTCGTGCAAAACCTTTTCCTCGAACAACTGCATGAATGTCTTGTTTTGCTCAATAGCAATCTGCATGTCATTCTTCCTTAGATTCTTGTTCTTCAAAGTGTTTCTGTGTTCATTTATGTAAGGTTGAACTTCTTCCATATTATTCAGGATATACACGTGGGCTTGCAACACCTCTTCACGAGGAATAATCTTCACTTTCAGTCCTCGTGTTCCCTTGCTTCTCCCTTCTTCATGCCGAGATTGTTCCTTCTTCCCTGACATATAATCTTTGCAAAACTCCATAGCCTCCTCAACTACATATCTTTCTACTATTGAGGCTTCTGGTCGATAAGGATTTTTAGAATACCCTTTTAAGATCTTCATGTATCACTCGAAAGGGTACATCCACCTCAGGTAAACTGGACCGCATAGCCTTACCTCCCTCACCAAATGAACTACCAAATGCACCATTATATCAAAAAATGAAGGTGGAAAGTGCATCTCTAGTTGTGACAAAATAATGTAACCCTCATTTTCTAGTTCATCCAACTTTTCAGTGTCAATGACTTTGTTACAGATAGCATTGAAGAAAACGCACAATCTTGTCACTGTGTTTCGTACTTCATCTTTCATTATGCCTCTAATAGCTACTGGTAATAGTTGTTGCATCAACACATGATAATCATGGGACTTCATTCCCACTAACTTCAAATCGTCCATTGAGACACATCTTCTCACATTTAAGGAATACCCTTGCGGCACCTTCATTTCATGCAAACACCCACACAAACTACTTTTCTCTGCTTTTGATAGTGTATGCACTGCTGGCTCCATGTATGCCCTCCTACCATCATCTCTTAGTTGTGGATGTAACCGTTCTCTTATTCCCATATCGACAAGGTCTAATCTCGCATTAATCCCATCCTTAGTCTTCCCTGGTATGTGCAAAAGTGTACTGATAAGGCTATCACAAACATTCTTCTCCACATGCATCACATCAATACTGTGTTTCACGTTAAGCGAACGCCAATATGGAAGATCAAAGAAAATGGATATCTTCTTCCATATGTTCTTCTCAGCTGCAACCCTCTGATTCTTACCAAAAGTGACATGGATATGTTCCACTCAACTGTAGACTTCCTCTCCGGTTAGTGACTTTGGAGCCATTCCATGCTCTGGTAAGCCGTTAAACCGCTTTCTTAGCCTACGATACGGGTGGAACCGATGAAGAAACCTCCTGTGGCCAAGGTAGACAGTTTTTCTTCCATGCTTTAGTTGTTGGAAGTATGTGTCTGCTTCACATATTGGGCATGCTTTGTGACCCTTCACGCTGTACCCTGACAAGTTTCCGTACGCAGGGAAGTCGTTTATCGTTGTGAAAATCATTGCACGTAGCTTGAAAGACTCCTTCTTATAAGTATGAAACACATATACGCCTTCCTCCCACAACTTCTTCAAATCCTTAATCAAAGGCGCCAAATAGACATCAATATCGTTCCCTGGCTGTTTTGGTCCAGAAATCATCATAGATAGCATCATATACTTACGTTTCATACATAGCCAGGGAGACAAGTTGTATATTACAAGGAGAACCGGCCACGCACTATGTGTGCTAGTAAGAGTTCTATACGGATTGATGCCGTCTGTACAAAGCCCAAGCCGTAGGTTTCTCGGCTCGCTGCCAAATTGAGGGAAGATTTCATCTATTTTTTTTCATTGTGGAGAGTCAGCTGGGTGCCGAAGATATTTCCCATCAGATATTCTCTCATCAGAGTGCCATCTCAACTTCTTCGCTTTTGTTGCACTCGCAAACAAACGTTTAAAACGTGGTATTATTGGAAGATACCACATAACCTTTAAAGGTTGCCTTTTACTTGTCACATCACCACAACCACCATCTTTATTCACTTTGTATCGTGTAGTTTTACACTTAGGACACTCACTAAGACCTCCGTACTCATTTCTGTACAGTACGCAGTCATTAGGGCAAGCATGTATCTTCTTATACTCCATACCCATTATAGACAGGATTTTCTTGGCCTCATACATACGATTTGGAAGTACATTATCCTCCGAAAACATATCACACAATAGTTCAAGTAGCAATGTGAAACTACTATCGGTCCACCCACAAGTTGCCTTTAAGTTAACCAAATGTAATGTTCCTGTCAGCCGCATGTACTTACTACCACTATACAATGGTGTCTCTGCATCACTCTGCAGGCTATCATACTCCTGCGACTGTGCAAAGGATTCTGCCTCAACATCGTTAATCATTCTCTCCATTCTATCTTCATCTATGACATCCACAGCTTCCTTCTTGTGTGACGGAAAATCAGTTACTTCCTCATCATGCCATATCCACCTTGTGTATCGTAGATTTATTCCATCACAAAGTAGGTGATCCTTTATGACATCAACATCCCGTCTACTCTCATTCAAACAATTGACACAAGGACAAAAATACTTCCCATTTCTTGCAGGAGCATTCTTTTTAGCGAATTCAATAAATTCGTCCACCCCTTTCTCATATTCTTCACTAGTTCTCAAAGCATTCATCCAACTATGATCCATTTTGTTACCACCTAAGGCATTACCAATAACATTCACACGTTTAGTACAATTCTCAAGGACATATGATGGGATTGCCTAATTAAGTTATCAACTCAATTTAGGATTTTAAAATATGGGCTTAATAACTTTATTGCCCCCTCCTAGCCTCATCTCTCCTATTAAAAGGGTTTCAGTGCTATGTAACTTATTTTTTTAATAAGTATATGTATATAAAATTAATGTATAATAAAATAAATACAATAAGATTAAATTAAAGAAATTTTTTGAGGTTTGGAAGAATTAAAAACAAAACGAGTTTCATATTAACAAAACAATTTTAAGTTGAGTTCTTCCAAAAATAAAATTGTTTTATTGAAAATATTTAGATAAAAATCATTTAATGAATATTGGGGTTATCGTTTTCTTTTTAAGTTTTGGCTTGAATTATTCTTCATAATTCAAGAATTTGGAATTAACAAAACAATTGTGTGTAATTAATACAAGAATTTCTTTAATTTAAATAAATCATATTTTATTTTATTATATATACTAATTAATGGTGCAGGAACAAGACCAATGAAATGGGGTGGTGCCACTACGTGTGTATGGATAAATCTCCATTGCCTTATAAAAGCTAGATTTGCCTAAAACTGAACAACAGGGATCTATTTTACTTTTAGAAAAGCCGTAGAAACGGCTTTGTATTAACAGGGTTAACATATTGAGCTTATTATGAGGTTTCAAATTAAACGGGGTTAAAGATAACAAATGGTTTCGCTAAATTCATGGTAGGATATTAATTAGAGGTTTTAATGGTTTCATGAACAACTATGAATTGTATTGGTTTCATGTGGCATACACTAATCAATGATTGGAAGAAACTTTTATGAGCCACTTTCATTATGTTACACTTGAACAAATAAATAAATAAAAGTTCAAAAACTTTGTCTTAAAATTTAATACTCTACTTCTAATCGTTCTTATAAGTCACTTTTAACATGATCCACAATAGTCAAAGAAATCTTTAAATCGCATTAACTCTACCTTTAAATTTAAAACCTTTCTAACTACATCCCTATTTAATATAACATTTTATCTTATAAGAACAAAGTTTACTCAATAATTAACGAGACGCAAATTGAAACAAGGGAGTAACTTTTAAACTTTAATCATATTTAACACAATGGAATGGGTGAGAACTAAGAAGACTTGTTTCTATTATACACAAGTAAATTTATATTTAAACAAGAAAATAAACCATTCCCGAATAAATGCAATTTAAACAATATAACCACACCAAACACATCAGGCTAATCTCAACTATCTCAATATAAGCAATATATAATAAGCACAATCTCAACCATTTAATTTATTTTTCAAAAACAAAATAAACCATATTCTGTTACAAAAGAAAACGAAGAAAATAAACCAACCTGATCAGGGCGCCCCCTAGCTACTATGTTTGAGAGGTAGAGAAGACGTTGGAGCTCCACCCACGCACAACAATGGAGGAGAGAGCAAAAATCTACCCACTGTGGAGGAGGTGAGGTTGCAGCAGACACGATTGCAGCCGTTGAAGAAACAAAGAGGAAGAAGAAGAAGGGAGGAGGGAGGAGTTCAACAAGCTAGGGCCGACGGTGGAGGAGAGAGCTTGAACAAGGGAGGAGGGAGGAGTTGAAGAACAAAAATACACAGGAGGGCCGACGGTGTGGGTGGGGAGAGGAGGAAGAAGAGTAAAGTTGTTGAGAGGATGTGAGGAGAGGGTGTGATAGATAGATGAGAAGACCGCATGTCAGACAAGTGTCTGACAAAGGCGTCCCAAATTCATTTGGGACGCCTAAACCCAGCTCCTGGTGCTAAAAAAAATTTATGAAATTTATATTTCACGCCAGGAAGCACTTTAGACGTCCCAAATTCAAATTTGGGACATCTAAAGGTTCCCCTACATATATATAATTACGAAAATGCCACCGCCTCCCTTTTTAACCACCCAATTTTCAATTTGGGACGTCTTTGGGGGTGGTTATATCTCAATTCTGTAGTAGTGTAATCTATTACAAAGTTGAAATAGGCTATTCTTGAAAATAGTGACAAAAAATTCTGACTCTAATTTGTCACAAAATTGGAATAATTAGCGACAGAATTTTTGTCACTAATCCCTCACTATATATATATTTTATATAATTTAAATTGTCATATGTCCTCACCACCAACCTCTATATGTCCCTCACCAATGGTCGTCATGTGTACCCATCGCTAGCCATTTGTCCCCGTTAGCTACTGCCACCTCGCTGCCGATGACCATGTATCTTTGTTAACCGCCACCACCTCATTGTCGGCCATCACGTGTCCCGGTCAACTGCCACCACATGTCACCCTCCATTGTATGCCACGTGTCACCGTTTGTCACCCGCCATGTATCCTTATTACAAATTGGTTGCATTTTGTGACCAAACTGGGATTCGAAGCAATGACCTCTCATGCGCATGCTAGTGCTTTTCCTAGTTGAGATGAGCAGAACTTGCGTAATTTATATGCAAAATCATATATATATATATATATATCACTTTACAAACACAAATAGAAATATAATTTTTAATATATTATTAAATATTTCAATTTAGTTTTCTTATTTTATTTTGGGTAACTATTTTAGAAATAAAAATATTATATCTAAATTTTTATTATTAATATATTTTTTAATTCATTTTATTATATATTGAATTTTTAGTTTGTATTTATAAAATTTGTATTTGTATATAATATATTATTAAAAATTCACGTATATTATATTATAATTTCAATTTCAATAATAAATATGAATTAATAATTTTATATACTTATATTAATATTTATATTATAATTTTATAATAATTTTAAATTTGAAATTTAAATTATTGAAGATCTTTATAATTCTGAAAAAAATATAATTATTGAAAAATTTAAATATTATAAAATTTAATTTTTTTAGTTAGCAAAATCAAATAATTTGGAGAAATTATAATAAAATTTAATTATTCTATATTGTGAGTTACGACTAAAGCAAATTATCTTTTTGATTGGATGTGATATAAATTCAATCCACATTTTAAAATTATATAATCAAAATAAAAGATATTTTTAACCAATTTATTTCATCATTATATAATTAGTAAAAAATTATAATTACAAAGAAAATATAATTATTATAAAACCTAACCATGTTATATAACAAAATCAAATAATTTAAAATGATTCTTTGTACTCAGTTATGTAGCCTTCATAGCTTATTAACATATCCATATACCTTCAGATAAACTTCTTAACTATAGCTCATTCTCTTAGTATGCTATTTTGTTGTTAGATTATACTCTTCCTATAATCAATTATATTTTCATTCAATTAGTCATGTCTTCTTCTGATAATATTATCCGCGATTATCATGACTTTACTCGGGGATTATACCTAAGTTTTTCCTATCTACTAGTGAAGCACTTAATCATATTTTGTTAACATCAAAATATGGAATATAACCCTTATCATATTTGTTTAATTATGACTAAGGCACAAGAAGTATTGATCTTAACGAAATATAAAACAAGTTTTTTGAGAATTCATCTTTCTATGTCAATAAGTGCTAATTGATGAGATCAATGATGATGATGCCCTAGTTAACCGCAAACCCATAAATATATCAATATATTTTTAATTGAAAGTATATTTAAATTATTATATTATTAATTATGTTATTATATAAAAGGTTGTACGATTATAATCTTGAATAATACAATTCGAAATTAGTGACGGAACTCAATTAGCGATGGAATTTGTTGTTACAAATCTTTTGTGACGGAAATTAGTGATGGAATATAGCGATAGAATTTTTTGTTGCTAATTTATGTGACAAATAGTTTGTGACAGAATTAGTGACAAAAATTAGGGATGGAAAAATTCTATCCCTAATTCCTTCGCAAACTATTTTGTAACGAAAATTAGTGATAGATTAGCAATGAAATTTAGTGAAGAAATTTTTTTCGTCACAAATTTCTATCACAAATCAGTTTGTGATAGAATTGGCGACCGAAATTAGTGACGGAAAAATTCTGTGACTGATTAGTGACAAAAATCAGTGATGAAAAAATTCTGTCTATAATTCTGTCACAAAATTATATTGAAAAAAATTAGATACGGATTAGGGATGAAAATTAGTGACATTTTGTCTGTCACTAATTTTTTTATGATGGAATTAGAGATGAATTAGTGATGGAATTTAGCATAGAAATGTTATTCTATTGTTAATCAGTCATTAATTTAGTGACAAAAAATTCTGTCACTAATTTTAGTGATAGAATTTGTGAGGGATTAGTGATAGATTAATAATAGAATAAATTCCGTCGATAATTCCATCACTAATTCTCTATTTTTTTTTGTAGTGAAAAGGTTTGAGGTCACCACCTGTCCATCCAAGACATTGCATCACTGGTGTTGACGGCTGCCACATCACTACTAGCGATGGCCGACTCGATGTCCCCCTGGTGATGGCCAGCACCAAGTCACCGTTGGCGCCTGGGACGCGACGTCGCCGGGCGATAGCCACTACCACCTCACCGCCAAACAAACTATATAAAGTAAGTGAATCAAACAATTTTTTTTTTCTTTTTTATTATCCATGTTTACAAGAACAAGTATTTCAAACTAATTTTTATATAATTTTTTTTAAATGTGAGTTTTTAGGACAACTATCCACACATAGTTTTTCTGTTTTTTTTTCAAAACTTACTTTTAAAAAAATTATAAAACAATTTTGAGGTAAAAAAACAAAAACAAACATGCTCATCTTTCTTTTAGTTTTTGTTAGTCATATCATCTTGTTTTGATCTAATTTCTCCATTATATGCATGTCTCCATTGTTGTTAATTTTAGAAAATAAGCTCTTAATATCTTTTTCAACTCTATCTTATACTTACCAAATGGTCCCATTGATAAGAAAATTTATATCCACGGAGCTTCTTTCAATTTACACTCCCTCCGTTACTAAATCTAAAAGTTAGATGTAATATTTTAAAAGCTGCTGGATCGGACACCAAACCAAAAAAATGAGCGAATCATGGTTTAAACAGTCGAAACGGTCAAGCCGTTCAGCCGAGCTGATGACGTAATAATTAAATAAAAAATTATAATCTATATGGATAATAATAATAATAATAAATTCACTTCTTTAATTTCTTCAAATTCAACTCATGAAATCCCCCACAAAAACCAACAACCCATAGTGTACCCGTAAAAATACAATATCAATATTTATCAAATTGTAATATAACAATTTTAGTCACTCAAAATTTAGTACCACGTACTAAATTGGGCCCTAGTGTACCTGTAAAAATACAATATCAATATTTATCAAATTTTAATATAATAATGTAATATTAATTTAATGCCAATTAACCCCTCATAAATGTTGTAGAAAAAAAAAGTAAACGTCCTTTCAAGATCTAAATAAAGATACCCTTGTACCTGATTAGTCCCAATTATCGTTTTTTTTTGTCAAGGAAAAGATCCCATTCATTCCAGAAACATAAAGCATACAACAGTCCCTCTAGCCAACTATTAAAGCAACAGTACAGTAAAGGCACTTTTACGACAAATTAGTGCTCTGAGTGCTTTGGGGTTTTCTCTCTTTCTTCTACTGTGTTTTTAGTCTTATTTTCGTATGGGTGACCAGAACCACCGGAAGCTTCCACCGGACCGGCCTTCTGACATCCTTGTTAGTGGTAGTAAGAAAAAAATGAAGAATGATCATTCTTCGCAAGCACCTACGGACACTCATATGTTGGAAGAAGCAACTCCACAGGAGGACGTTCTCATGGATCTAGAGGACCCTAAGCAGGATAATATACCCAGTGACACACACATACCTCAGAAGACAAATGCGTCTTATCGGGATTCACTGATTGGCTTCAATGGAATCGCCAATGGGGGGAATTTACGGAGGATGAGGAATTACTTTCTGATATCATCAATACAGATTGGGATATGCCAGAACCCTCTGAGGAAGTCTTGGCTCTGATGAAGACCCACCCGGTGGTTCCAGTAATGCCAGATGAATACAATGCCTGGTGTCGTCCATGGAATGCAGCAATTATCCTTACTGTCTTAGGCAAAAGATATAATGTATATACATTGAAGGCACACCTCAGTAGGATCTGGAATACTCCTCATTTTGACATTATGGATATGCCTAACAACTACTTTCTGGTGCGTTTTTTGCCAAGAGAAGGTTGGGGACATCTGTATCAGAAAATCTTGTATGAGGGGCCCTAGATTATGCAGCAGCATACAATTCTAGTTTAGAAATGGTCACCCAACTTTGACCCGTTCAACAATCCGTTGGGAAAAATTATCATTTGGGTGAGGATACCCAATATACCAATGCAATGCTATAATAAGGAGTTTATTACAAGACTGGGAAACTATATTGGTAAGACAGTGAAGGTGGATCTGCTGACACCATCGGCCACACCCTCTGATTTGGCAAGAGTTGAGCGAGGTAAATATGCCCGAATTTGCATGGAGCTTGACCTTCAAAAAAAACTTGTCTCCAGAGTAATTGCAGCAAGCGCAGTGTATCAAGTAGAATATGAAGGGCTCAGGATGATTTGTTTTTCTTGTGGGCGCTACGGGCATCATAAGGAGAATTGTCAATGGACTTATCAAGGATCAGTGAATACCGAGTCAGCTCCATCCTCCGTCACAGAACAGAGCGCTTCGAAGGTAGTGTCGATCCCACCTAGGTCAGCGGTGACGATGTCCAGAGTTAATGCCGAGGAGCACTTTGGCGAATGGATGATTGTGGGAAGTGCACGGCGTGGGCGTGGATCGCGGCACCAGCAATCACAAGGGGCTTCATCGAAGAAAGGCAACAGATCAACGTCGGCGATTCACCATGGAATAGGACAGTCTTCCTCGCGGTTTCAATCTCTGGCGAACCTTGAAGATGAGAACGGTATGACATAAGGTATGGCGGAAGGGCAGAGTCAGGCAATCATGGCGCCGAAATCAACAAGCAAGGAGCACAGTAGGCAGCATGGGACTCAAGAAGCTGGAACAAGGGACAGATTTCAAAATGGGTTGCTATCTCAGCAAAGAAAAGGTGCAGCGGATTCTAAAGGTAGGGGAAAGGGACAAAATAAGGGTCATGGGCCAAGAGATGAAGCCAAGGCCCAAGATGTGAAAGTTATTTATGAACCCAAGGGATTGGGCCATGACAAGAACAAAAATGTGGTTGGGCCCTCTAAAACTTATGTAAGCCGAAGAGAGCATCTTGTTGTAGGGAGATCCATCAACCAAATGGGACCTAATTCTATTATTACAAATCAGCATAAGGATGGGCAAATGAACAAACATATTTTAATGATAGAAGGGCCCAAGGAAAATGATGGCACTATATATGACTCTTTCACCAAGGAAAAGAGTGAGCTCAGTAGTGGTTTTGGGCATGAAGCAACACATTTGTCTTCCCTATCAGCGGCTTTAGATGATGATATTGGAGATGACTTCATGGAAGCAAACCTGGATACAGAGGGGGTAAATAGTTCAATGGGGCAAGTCATTAGTAATCAAGGGAACCTTGGTAATCGGTAAGGATTGCTATCGTTTTCCCTTAAATATTATTTTATTAAATATGATAATTGCTTCTTGGAATTGTAGGGGTGCTGGGAATAGAACTTTTCCTAGTACTGTGAGAAATTTAGTGAAAAACCATAATATTGATGTTTTGTGCCTGCTTGAAACTCGTATAAGTGGAAATAGGGCTGATCTTGCAAATAGGAAAATGGGCTTCACTATTTGGCTTAGACTAGAGGCCACTGGTTATGCGGGGGGCATTTGGATTCTTTGGGATGACTTTAATATTCAGGTGGACTATTGCTTTTCTACCACTCAACTTGTTCACTGTAAATTGTTAGACAAACGAACAAGAGATTCCTTCTTTGTGACTTTTGTTTATGGGGAGCCTGGAATTACTCGAAGAGAGAATTTATGGTGCTCTTTATAAGACATTGCACAAGACATGGAGGATGCTTGGATGGTTATTGGGGATTTTAATGCTTTCTTAAACCCATATGATAAGATAGGAGGTGCTACGCCGTTCGTTCGGGCTATGACACAATTTTCTGATTGTGTTCATAATTCGAACTTGTTGGAAATTCCTATTGTCGGCGAGCGCTTTACTTGGGAAAAGAGGGGAGTTAAAGAAAGACTGGATTGGGTATTCGGCAACCTTATGTGGGAATTAAATCATCCTCATAGTAAGGTTTTTCATAAACTCAAGTACAAGTCAGATCACCGAATCGTGCTTGTCTCGGATGAGACAACCTCCCAAACTCACCATTCCAAACGCAGGTTCAACTATCATCCTGCATGGGCATTGGAAGATAGTTTCTCCACAGTTGTAGCTAGTTCCTGGGATAATAGAACTTGGGATCAGGGAAGACTGACATTTGAAACTGAAGCTATCAAATGGAATGATACTGTTCTGGGTAGTCTCCCTAAGAAAAAGCTATCTCTCCTCAAACGATTAGAAGGCATTAATAAAGCTCGTTGTAATAACATTTCCAATGGCCTTTTCAAATTGGAGAAAAAACTCTGGCAGGAATATAGCAAAGTAAGTGCTCAGGAGGAACTTCTTTGGTATCAAAAATCTAGGTGCAAGTGGCTTGCTTTGGGAGATAAAAATACTAGATTTTTCTACACATCAGCAGTGATCAAGAGAAAGAAACAACGCATTGAAGCTATTCAAGATGAGGAGGGGAATTGGGTGACAGAGTAAGATAAATTGAGACAGATGGCGGCAGACTTCTTCAAAGATCTCTATACTAGAAATGATCAGGTGTTAGACTCCATGGAATGGACTGCTCACTTCCCGGCACTCCAAACCATAGATGATGAATTAATTCATAAAGATGTGGATGTCATTGAAATTAAGAATACTGCTTTTATGATAGGCGCATTAAAGGCCCCAGGTCCAGATAGTTTACAAGCTCATTTTTTCCATTCCCAGTGGAATTATATTGGAGATAAGGTGTGTAACCTTATTCGGGAGATCTGGCTCAATCCAGAAATAGTTCGGGATATCAATCATACTCATATTATTCTTATTCCTAAAATTGATAATCCTTTGACTTTTCGTGATTTCCGTCCTATTTCTCTCTGCAATGTGATTTTCAAGATTATCACTAAAATCATTGCAGAAAGAATGAAAAGGGCAATGCAATATTTGGTTCAGCCGCAACAATGTGGTTTTATTGCCGGACGACAAAGTAGTGATAACATTATTATTGCTCAAGAAGCTATTCACACCATGCGGAGTAGGAAGAGGAAAAAAGGTTTGGTGGCTATTAAAGTTGATATGGAAAAAGCCTATGACCATTTGGACTGGAAATTCCTCCAATCCACCCTTTTCAGTATTGGGATTAGAGAAAAAATGGTGAATCTCATTATGGCTTGCAAAAATTCAGCGTCAATGAAAATCCTCTGGAATGGAACTGAGTCACCTGCTTTTCAGCCAACCCGAGGAGTTCGTCAGGGTGATCCTCTTAGTCCTTATTTATTTGTACTATGTATGGAACGGCTGGGACACTTGATTACTGAGAAAGTTCAAGAAGGTAGTTGGAAGGGTCTTCGTTTTAACAAGCATACCCCAATCATCTCTCATCTTTTCTTTGCGGATGATCTTCTGTTGTTTGGGGAAGCTACTACAGAGCAGATAGAGGTCATGAGAGAAACGATGAAGGCCTTTTGCGAGGTCTCTGGGCATAAAATTAATTTACTCAAGTCGAAAGTACTCTTCTCCAGAAAGTTGCACTTTAATCGAGCCATTGAGCTGAGTCAATACCTAGGGATTGGGATTATAGGTGACCTGGGTAAATACCTTGGAGTCCCGCTTCTTCACCAGCGGCCTACCAAAGCTACTTTTTTCCCTATAGTTCAGAAGGCGGCAAAGCGATTGTCCAATTGGAAAGGTAGATTCCTTACTATGACAGGGAGGACGGTCCTGATTAAGTCTGTCCTTTCGGCCCTACCTGCTTATCATATGCAAACCCTGCTTCTGCCCAAGGGCATTTTAAAGGAACTAGAGAAGGTGAGTCGTAATTTCTTTTGGAATCAAGGCCAGGAAGGTAGGAAAATGCACCTTATTTCCTGGGATCAGATTAACCAGGCTAAAGAAGATGGGGGTCTGGGTATTAAAGACCTCCAACGACAGAATACCGCTTTTGTCATGAAACTCTGCTGGGGTCTTCTCACCAAGTCTGAACACTTGTGGGTTCAATGTCTCCGAGGGAAGTATGGTTGTGGACAGGGTGACTACTCATTGGTTTGTAAGAAACAAAACTCCTCAACTGTGTGGCGAAGTATCTCTGTGGTTTGGGACACATTTTATCGAGGAGTTGGAAGAACTTTGAAAAGTGGCGATACAACCAATGTTTGGTGGGATTTGTGGACTCCGCTGGATGAACCATTAATTCACTTTGTTGAAAAAAATCTTTATACCTTAAATCCATGTGCCAAGATCAGAGAATTTCTTTTGGACAATGGTATGTGGAATTTGTCTAAGTGAAGGGAGTTCCTCCCTAAATGGGTGATAAATATTATAACCCGAATAGGGCTACCATGTGAAAATGGGAACGATCTTTTCTGTTGGAGGACTGCTTCAGATGGCAACTTTAGTGTACGTGCTGCTTACAGTTTTATATCTTTCCAACAGGTTCGGAATGGCACGAGTCTGTGGAAGAAAGTGTGGAGGTTACCTATACCGGAAAAAGTAAAAATGTTTATATGGCAGGTTCTGCATGAGAGACTGCCTACCAATTCACTCAGAGCTATGCGAGTGCTATCAGCTAGTGCGGAGTGCCTATTTGAGTGTCACCTCCCAGAAACTATTCTTCATATACTTCGTGATTGTGAGATTGCGAGAGAGGTGTGGCACCATTTTCTTAATCCTAACCCTCGATTTAGTTTCTTTCGTTTTGATTTGCAGGTATGGATCAAAGATAATATGTCTGCTTCACTGGGGAAGCCTCGCTTTTACCACTGGCCATGGGTTCGGACTTTTAGCCTTATCTGCTGGCTGTTATGGAAGAACAGATGTCAGGGGGTGATGGAAGGCTCTCGACTTCAGGCTAATGAGATTGTACACGGGGTTCTGTATCAACTTATGGAGTACACTCTACCAGACACTATGAAGCATCCAGCTTTTCCTTTTAGAGGTGAAGGCGACGGTAGATGGCAACCACCACCGGACGATTTTGTGCGCCTGGATACAGATGGATTTGTCAACAATCAGAAGGAAGCAGCAGGCGGAGGAGTGATCAGAGACACTAGGGGCAGCTGGATCCTCAAATTTCAACGTAGGTTGGGCTTTGTACCCTCAACAACTGCAGAACTTCTTGCTTTACAGACTGGTCTTCAAGTGTGCAAACAGTACGGTTTCCGGAAGGTCATTGCTTTTACAGACTCATTGGAGGCGTATCAGTTGGTCATATGAGACAGTGGACCTCACCATCCAGCCAGAGCGGCCATCGATGCGGTTTGAGATTTACTATTCTCAGAAGGGGAAGTTGAGTTGAGGTACACACCAAGGGAGACGATCCGGTGTGCTGATTATCTAGCTAAGGACGCACAGAGCCTAGTTCAATCTATGGTGGTTCTACCAATTCCTCTTCCAGGGTGCATTCCCATTCTGAGGGATGACTTTAGTCAATTTTCTTGACGTATTTGCTATTTTGTAACCTGAATTTTCCAAGTTAACTTGGTCGTTTTACATTAAAAAAAAAAGCAACAGTCCAGTATCTGAAATAATTATAGTTCCCTACGCTACTTAATAATATTACAACCAAAATATTCGCTAGTCTGGTTCCTCGCAAAGTATCTTGAGTCCTTTTTCAGTAGAATCAACAACTCTAATGGTGGCCACTCAACCCAATCTGGTGGGTAAGACCCTCCCAGTGAAACTCTAGCAACCCAGTCATTTAGATTAGTTTTCTTGACAATACAATTTATCAATACCTGATTGTCAAATTCAAATTGAACATTTTCAAGTTGGTTATCATGGGCATACTGTACTGCTTCTTGGAGTGCCAGACATTTTGCCATAAAGGTTGAACTAGCACTTACAATACATGTTTTTCCATCCAATAACCAACCATTAGAATCCCTAACCATAAAAGCAATGGCAGCCCTATTTTCTAATTCCACAAAGGCATAGTCAGAATTTATTTTGAGTTCATTACCTTCCGGAGGCTTCCATGTATGTTGGTCATTTATCGCATCCTCTTTTGGAAAGGTAAGTTGTGACACCAGGCTACTCCAACCCTTTGCTTCCCAAAACTCAATTAGCAATCTTCCTGCTTGAGAGAGAGTAAAAATAGGATCAGGTTTCACATTTCATACAAAAAAGCATTACGAGATTTCAACACTTGCCACAAGGTCATAGCTAAGAGAGCTTTCTGCCATTGGGATAAAATATTGCCACTTAAATTATTTGCTATCCATTGGACCACATCAAAATCAGCGCAATCATCAATTTTTAAAGATAAGTTACTGTCAAACCACACCAACTTAGCCCAATTGCAAAGGAAAAATAAATGTTCCATTGACTCAGATTTTTGTTGACAAATCAAGCCCAAGTCTACTGGACAACACTTTCTTTTTGTT
The DNA here is from genome assembly GCA_963242795.1 of Inga leiocalycina. Taxonomy (NCBI): domain Eukaryota; kingdom Viridiplantae; phylum Streptophyta; class Magnoliopsida; order Fabales; family Fabaceae; genus Inga; species Inga leiocalycina. The sequence continues at coordinate 50,051,453 of OY725325.1, forward strand.
AAATTCTTGAGAGTAGGCAAAGCATTTGACATTAGCCTCCATATGAAATTTTTGACCTTTGAAGGGACCTTTTAAGTTCCAAAGCTCCTTCCAAACAGCCCTGTGAGACATATTTGAAGATTCTGGAATATTTTCAGTTCTTCTCAAAACACTTTTAGCAATTAGTCCCAATTATCAGTTGGCAAAAACACAACTCCCAGTTATCCAATGGGTCACGACTCCCATGTCTCCATGATTTATCGGATTTTGCTTGGGTCTTTTTCTTAAAAAGAAAAGGATTATTATTACTCCCTTCGATCCTAACTATAAGATAAAACTGACTTGTTTAGAGAAATTAAAGAAGTTAATTAAATTACTTTAGAGTATTTATATTTTTAGTATCCTTAGATTATATATTAGTTTATTAGTCAAATTAATTAGTTTGGAGAAAAAAATAAAAATAAAAATACTCTAAAGTAATTTAATTGACTTCCTTAATTTCTCCAAAAAAGTCAACTTTATCTTATAATTAGAACCGGAGAGAGTATTTTTTTGATTGTTGGACTGAGATATCAATATTTTAAATTTATTATATTATAAAAATATTATTATTATATTAATATATTAAAAATATTTCGTCATCTTCTCACTAGTAGAAAAATGACTTTTTAGACCGGTTAAAAATGACTTTTTAGACCGGTTCTGTATTAGGTCTTGATACAGCCGGTTTAAAAAGTCTGTTATTTTTTAGACCGGTTGTTATAACCGGTCTTAAAAGTCAAACTTTTAAGACCGGTTGTACCCACAACCGGTCTAAAAACTCCACATTTAAGACCGGTTGTGGCACAACCGGTCTTAAATGTGGAGTTTTTAGACCGGTTGTGGGTACAACCGGTCTTAAAGCTTAGACATTTAAGACCGGTTGTGCCACAACCGGTCTTAAAGTACTTTTTAAGACCAGTTGTGGCTACAACCGGTCTTAAAGCTTAATTTTTTTTTTAAAAAACGCCCTTTTATTATATGTACACGCACAGAATGCTCCAATTTTAAACAGCAGTACATAAGTACATAACAATCACTCATTTCAATTTCAAAATTCAAAATCACCAGGCAGTACAGTCATATATCACCAGCAGCAGTAAGGATGACCAAATGACAGCAGTAAAAGTCCCAGAAAACTGAAACCCAATAGGAATAATGTAAAAGTCCCTCTAATTGCCTCTTTTATAGGAAGACACAGAAATTGGAGGCATATACGTACAATACCTTCAACCCCCTCACTAGCTCTAGAATTACTTAAGCCTCAAGAACATGCTTCCCTGTTTATAACATTTAAAGCTTACTTGGAGATACATACTTATGAAATACATAATAATGAAATAGTGCTTATATGCGATTTGATCCATTGACATCCATCTTGTAAACAAAAAAAGGGACAAACTAACAAATGCCAAATACAGCTAGAAACATCTGTCATTAAATATCTACATTCATATTCATAATTAGAGATAAAACATCTCATAAAGGTCTTCAAGCTTCACAAAGGACATAATAATCTAACCTAATATGGGTACATTTTTACAATGAACTTTGGATTCAAAAACTCACTAATTTTGTAATAGCTCATGGATGAATTCAGCACAAGATGTGCAAATGAAATCAATATCTTCTTCAGGAAAGGGATCAGCAAGATCAAACATCTGTAACACCAAAACCAGACGAAACATTGACTTAGTAACTTAAAAACAATAAAGTAAAACAAAAGTTCTGAAATATAAATTTACCTCTTGAGTAAAATCAGTCGTGCCTAGAGTGATAATATTGTAAATGTGTCTCAAAACATAAAAACCACATAAGTTGGACCCCTTTGGTTGCCGACGGCTCTGAGAAAAAACATGATATCATTAAAACAAATATAAAGGCATGTCTTATTACATTCTTTAAACAAATCCATATGTACTAACCTTTGGCATGATCCATGTAGGGTCCTTTAAGTCACGAACATGCTTACCACAAGCACTGTGTAGGAATGTCCGCATAGCCCTATGATCATCACAATGACAAATGTTATTGGTTTTACACAAATTCCATAAACATTACATAGAAAAGGTAATAATGCAAGAAAACTAACGAATTAATGGTCTTTTTTAAATCATTCCCTGGTTTGAAGTGGAGGGAACATAAGAGGATGACAGTGTAACTACTCTTGCATAGAAGAAGCAACTGCCAATGATCACTGAAAAAAACAGAAGAATATTAATAAGCAAACATAAAACATTATATAAATTATAAAATATCAATATGTTTCTTACCTATGCACATATGGAGCCAAGAAACACTCGGTTCCAGTTTCACTAAGCCTCTGTGACAAGTATGTATGTCTAGTAGCAGCAGTGGTCCCTTTCTCTTGGATGTGATGGGGGCATAAGAATCCAAATTTTTCGCTTTTGCCAGAGGAGACCAACCTACGATGCATGTACCTACAATAACGCAAGCACATAAATAAAAGGTAAACGGTGAAACTTTTAAAATATTTACTTTGAATTGCAGAAGCTACTTACATTAAGAACAATTGGACAATCCCAATCGTAAGATTTTGTCCAGGAGCTACCAGGGACATCAAATCATCCCTCTCAAGATAGCATGTCACTCCTGACTGTCCAACAACTGAATCCGTAGGCCACTCTCTTGTTTTGAAGGATGTATCATATGCCATCAGAATCACTTGCTGCATGATATTCAATGGAGGCTGTGAAACTTCTTGCTGAGTGAAGGGAGCTGGACTTGGTGGGGCTTTGATCGGACTTGGTGGTGGGCCTTTGATCGGACTATCCTCGGCTCGACCAGAAACAAGGTTCGTTGGCCACAAGATGAATGTGCCCAAGACATCGCTAACGACCTTGAATTCATCAGAAGGGATAGGGACAGGTGCATCCGCAATAATCACCTCATCAACTGACACCCGGACTTGATCACCTTCCATTTGTCGGTGGTGGACAGTTGATCCCAGGTTATGCACACTACCCCGTGCAACTAACCGTCTCAGAGGATCCTCGACAAAAAGATCACAAAGCCCAGTAATTTGCGGGTTAGGACCCTCTGATGACTGCCCGATGTTGCAACAACTACCTTTAGTGCTCTGCTTATTAGGATCAATCGATGGTTGCTGGGGAGCACTGGTATCTTGTCTTGAGCTCATAAACACTATCATTTCCTCTTTCATCTTGCTCAACCGGGTCTCTAAAATTGCATCAAAAGATGCTTCAGCCTCGGCCTTTGCTTCTGCTCTTGCAATGGCCAACATATTCTCCAATTCCTCCCTAGTCACGATGTTTGAGGAATAGTGTACGGGGGCTCCAAAGTAATCCCGTATCCCTACCCCTCCTCCAACTCCCCTGACACGGCCTGGATGCTCGTGTTTGCCAGTAGCAACTGTGAGGATGTCATTCCTGCCCTCCGACTTAAAAGATCCCTCAGCTTGTTGTTTTCTAAGTTAATCCTGTAACATAATACAAAATAACAAACGTAAGTAATAATGTACGTTTCTTATGTAATTAATTACAATAACGTTATATACTTACAATTCTTTCACCAACTATACGAGATTGTTCACTCGTATAAGTCCCACTCCTCTTTTGGTGGGCAAATTGCCATTTTTCTTCTCGACGAATCGGAGATGGCGGAGAACGAAGAACAGAAGGATCGGATTGAGATGCTTCTTCCAATCTCTTCCGTTTGGCCGCCAACAAGTCTCTTTCAGCCTTTGCATAACCCCCACGAGACATTGTATGAGGGCAATCATTCTTTCTACCACTCTCTTGTGCTTTTTGCCTTTTTGCCTGCGAATAAGAAATGATACAAAAGGAAAGTGTTATAATCAATTAAGATAATTGCTAAGTAAATAAAATAAAAAATAAGTCAACTAACCAAAGATTCAGGAGTAGTCCGAAGCCTAAAAAATTCTTCCCAAGTCGCTTAATCAAGAAATGTATACGTGCTGCACGGATTAGGACGAGGCTGACCATCTTGCACCTCAATATGAATGTAATTGTTGGTCAGACTTGTCTTAAACTTGCTCCAGCGCTCATAACAATACGTCATCGTCTTGTTGTACAAGATCTCACTCTGAGGAACGTCGTAGGTGAGCTGAAATGCATGCATTGAAGGAGTAAGTGACAAATGAAGTGACATTTGATAATAATTAATTACATACAGAAGATAATTGTATACCTGAATAGTGTCCCAAATATGCTGCTTCACCTTTGGATCGACATTTCTCCACTCCTCTATCAAGATGCTCGGCTTGTTACGTGCAAGGAGGCCGACGAAACTCCTATATCGTTGTGCATTAGGCCCGATTGGTTTCCAATGTCTATCAAACTCAATCGGTATCTTTTGGCCTGCACTCCGACTGAGGGAAACATCTGTCAACCGTGTGGCACGTCTACCCCTCCGTACAGACTGGCTACTGCGCTCACTACGACCCTGGCTCAGAGCATTGCTAGGCTCGCCCTGGTTAACACTATCTGGCTGACTCTGCTGAGCACTAGGTGACTGACCCAGAGGTGGAGGAGGTGGCTGATCCTCTGCACTAGGACGCTGGGGATCCGTCATTTTCCTGTAACGACAACAAAGAAAGATAAATCCTAAGCTATGACATGTGAAGACTATATCGATAAAATAACTAAACATATTCTTCAGATAATAATCATAATCATAATTACTTTAGTTAGTTAAGGTCAAAGTTGTATCATAAAGAGATATCCTCCCATATTCCCTCGTGATGATCATTTCTTGTGCCGTGCGCATTATCTGCTTCATCTTCTTCGTTCAGTTCTGGTAGACCCCTGGAAAAAGAAGGAGTCTCAAGAAGATCATAATTTGAGTGACTTTTCTCGTCAATATCAACGACCCTTTTTCCTTGGAGAGCTACAGACTACATTTTATTTGCCTGATCAGTGATATAGAACACTTGTTGCGCCTGATCTGCCATAATGAAAGGTTCATCTCCAAAACTTCTACTATTCAGATCTACTAATGTCAATCCTAACCTATCGATCTTCACACCATTATTGACATCAACCCACTTGCATTTGAAAATGGGAAATCTAATTTTAACATAGTCAACCACCCAAATCTCTTCAATCACCCCATAATAAGGTATGGCAGCCAACGTAGGGTTCTTATCTTTCGAACTAGAGAAGTGCATAGATTCAGCCACTAATACAACACCACTGTTCTGGACGGTGCTCTTATCATCTAGGGACTTTGTGTAAAAGGTATAACCATTGATCACAAATGAAGTCCAACTTATGACATCAACTTCAGGACCACGTGCTAACCAATTTATTGTATCAGAAACACATTCTTCTCCGTCAACCTTTTGTTTGAACCAATGTGCGAAAGTTCTGTTATGCTCCCTGATTAACCTTTGTTCGCTCATTCGACTATTTTGTTTTCGTACAATTTCTTTATGGGCATTCATGTAATATTGAACTTCATCAACATTGTTCAAGATGTACAGGTGGACTTGTTGCAATTCATCAGCATCTATGCTCTTTACTGTTGCCCCGCGTCTACCCCCTTCTTGATCATGACGCTTAGGAAGGCCAATATGTCGTACATTTGACAAATATTGTTGACAAAATTCCATAGCTTCTTCAGAAACATATTTTTGAACAATAGATGCTTCAGGCCGATTGGGGTTCTTCACATACCCTTTTAGTATTTTCATAGTTCTTTCGATCGGGTACATCCATCGGAAATAGATAGGGCCACACAACTTTATCTCCCTCACTAGATGAACAACCAAGTGTGCCATGATATCAAAAAAGGACGAAAGAAAAAGCTTCTCAAGCTGGCATAAGATAATGTATCCTTCATTTTCCAATTCCTCCAATCTTTCCGTGTCAATGACTTTACAACAAATGGCATTGAAGAAGAAACAAAGTCTAGTCAATATGTGTTGAAGATCATATTCGGCAATGCCTCGAATAGCTACTGGGAGTAGTTGTTGCATTAAGACATGACAATCATGAGACTTTAGCCCTATTAACTTCAAGTCTTTCATCGATACAAGCTTTTTAAAATTTGAACAATACCCTGAGGGAACTTTAGCGCCATATAAACACTCACAAAAGCTTCTTTTCTCAACCTTAGACAAAGTATGAGCAGCTGGAAGACAAAATGTTCTATTACCGTATGGCCTTGGATGTAAATCTTCTCGTATTCCCATTTCTTGCAAGTCTAATCTTGCCTTCACGCCATCCTTAGAACTTCCCTGTATGTTGAGCAGTGTCCCAACGATACTATCACATACGTTCTTCTCCACATGCATGAAATCAATACAGTGTCTGACGTCAAGATTGCGCCAATATGGAAGATCGAAGAAGACGGACCTTTTTTTCCATATATTTTTCTCATTTCTACTCTTTGATGACTTACCAAACATAGTATTGATATTTTTCACCTTTTCATAAATTTGCTCCCCAGTCAATGCCTCTGGAGCATCTTCAAACTCTTGGCCACCGAAAAAAGCTTTTTTTAATCTACGATAAGGGTGGCTTCGTCTTAGAAATCGCCTATGCCCAAGGTAAACCGTCTTTCTTCCATGTTGAAGTTGATGGTAGCATGTGCCTTCTTCACATATCGGACAAGCTTTGTGGCCTTTAACGCTATATCCTGACAAGTTCCCATATGCAGGGAAGTCATTTATAGTACAAAAGATCATTGCTCGCATATTAAAAGTCTCCTTCTTGTTCGCATAAAAAACATCGACACCTTTATCCCACAACTCTTTCAAGTCTTCGATCAAGGGTTGTAGGTAAACATCTACGTCATTTCCGGGTTGCTTTGGTCCCGAAATCAACATAGACAACATTATGTACTTTCGTTTCATACATAACAAAGGAGATAAGTTGTAAATTACCAACAGAACAGGCCATGAACTATGTATACTGCTTAGGCTACCATAAGGATTCATACCATCTGTGCTAAGCCCAAGCCTGAGATTCCTAGGTTCTTCACCGAAGCTAGGAAATAATTGATTGATTTTCTGCCATTGAGAAGAATCAGCTGGATGCCGAAGCTTTCCATCAGAAATCCGCTCATCTGCGTGCCATCTCAAATTTTTGGCATCAATTTCATTAGCAAACAGGCGCTTGAACCTTGGAATGATTGGAAGATACCACAACACTTTTGCAGGGCCCTTATTTGATTTATACCTCGGAGTTTCACATATCGGACATTGCTCCTTCTCTTCATGATCTTTTCTATACAATATGCAATCATTAGGGCAAGCATGGATCTTTTTATACTGCATCCCTAGTGGACACAATATTTTCTTAGCATCATAGTATCGACAAGGCAACACATTATCATCAGGAAGCATATCTTTAAAGGCCTCAAGCGTTTCTGAAAAACTCTTGTCGCTCCATCCATGCCGTGCTTTCAAGCTTACCAATTTCAATACTGCATTCAGCAATTGGTATTTTTTACACCCCGGGTACAACGGCTTCTCAGCATCACTGCACATATTACCATATGCATGTGATTGTTCAAAAGCCTCTTCTCCTACATCACGAATAATGTCCTCTATCCGATCATCCATATCCGTGTCATTATCATCACAAGTCACTTCCCCCTGTTGAGATGCACTTGGCATTTCTAATTGTTCACCATGCCATACCCATACTATATACGTCTTACAAAACCCTTCACAAATTAAATGTGTATATATATCTGCAGCACTTAATCGCTTCTCATTCAAACATTTTACACAAGGGCAATAAAACATTCCACTATCATCATCGGCATTTCTTTTTGCAAAGTCTAAAAAACCCTTGACCCCAACATCATATTCAACACTCGTCCGTTTAGCTTGTATCCAACTACGATCCATATATTCTAACACCTTTTATTTGTTTTGTACTTTTTCCCTGGAAAAGGTAGGAGAATGATGAGAGCATGCAATCATTACACCCAAGTACATAGTGTAACTAGAAGTAAACAAAGAATATCATGATTTAGAGTAGCGTGTGAGGAAAAAATGGAATGAGGGAAAGTGGAATGGAGAAGGAGTGAGGGAATGAGGAATGGAGGTGGAAAGAGGAAGGAAAGAATGCGCTTTCGTCAGAGAAAGTGACTTGGATATATATTCTTTTAATGTCTAACGCCTGCACACGCTAGATCCATTATTATATTGTTTGTCCCTGGATATATTTTTTAGGGTGACTTTGGTCCTTCGACTAATAATATCCAAGCAATACCGTTGAAAACTTCAAAAATTCAGCACACACGAGGAACATAATAGAAAATGAATGGAACTACCTCAACAATAGTTTTCCCCTATTACTAATGATCAAATTTGGACAGTTGATATTTATAATATTCAGCTGCTCATAGCATTAAAAAAACTTGACTCTTATATATACAACCGTCCCAAGCCACTTAGGAAGTTCAGAACTAGATTCATCAAAAGCATCCAAGAAATATAAATAGATCTAAACAAAATTGTTGCAGTTCTGTGGCACAACTATGAGTCCTACTAGAAACTCTCTTGGTTCAGAGAATTGCACTTATTTTGGGGGTATTTTAGTAATGACCATTCCCAGATTCATCTAAATTATCCCTTCCAAATCTAAATAAGTTACTTAATCATATCATATATTATGTATTATTAGATTATATATAAGTTTATATGTTAGGCAAAATAGTTTAAAAACTAGCAATTCTATTTAAACAAAAGTGAGTGTATATCAAGTCCAGCTCACACATTATTCGTCCTTAGGTCACACTAGGCCTTTAATTATCAAAACTAAGTTAAGCTTAAGCCCAACACCTAAAAGACTATTAGGCTTTGGCCCAAGCCCGCAAACCTGTATAGATTTCATAGTTATATAATCCAGCATTCTTCCTTGCTTGCTGAAACTGATATTGCTGATATAAAATCCAAGATGGTCTTGACGAAAATATATAGAGTAACTTCACTATGAAATGAAGATTGCAGGGGAAAATAGAAATATACAGAACTAGGTTACCTCACGAAAAGCCCTCAATAGCAAAATTGAATCAATTTCCAGTTCAGGGGGATTTTCACCTCCAAGCACAAGAGGCAATAAGAGGATGATTCATCCAACCAAGGTATAGTGCACCATCTCTCTCTTCTAGAGTATAATTAATTGACTACATTAACCCCTCTCGTTATATATATAGATACATACAGATTCCCTCACACCGATTCTAATTAATTCACACTAACACTCTAATCAAAATTGAAATGTAAAAGCTTACTTATCTATATATATATATATAGCCCTCTTATATCAGTGAACCAATGTCTGGATGGGGTTGTACAATGGATGAGAATGTTGACTTTCTCACCCGAGGTGCAACAGCAATTAATTTTGCTAAACCAAACCAAGACAGGTAGTATAGTTCGTATCTAGTAGTTGATAGTTCTATACTTGCCTCCCATTCTCCTCTCTGCCTATTACCGTCTGCCTAAGAAGACAGAAAAGGCCATAACAAGAAATGGAATATGATAATCGCATGCCAACGAAAATGAAGGTATCAAGTTAATTCGCCTAGACCTGAAATCAGGATTAAAGACATGAAGACAGTAAAATAGGGGAAATTACCAACTACGTGCTTCTAAGCTGTGATGACAGTTGCTGGCGGTGCTGGAAATAGAGCCAGATCTGTGATGGTGCCGGCCCGGAAAGAGATTGACGGAGGCGGAGGGATAGAGAAAGAGGGCATCGGTGATGGTGGCGGCCCAGAAAGAGATTGACGGAGGCGGAGAGTGCGTCGGTGACGGAATGGAAGACGGATTTGGGAGGTGGAAGACGGATTTGACGGAGGCGGAGAGTGCGTCGGAGTGAGTTGATTTCAGAAATTTGGGGAAAGTTTGGGGAAAGATGGCGCGCAAGAGCTGGGGTTGAAATTTGGGGACAGTTTTAAGACCGGTTGTGAGACAACCGGTCTTAAAAGTGGACTTTTAAGACCGGTTGTCTCACAACCGGTCTTAAAACTCCACTTTTAAGACCGGTTGTCTCACAACCGGTCTTGAAACTCCACTTTTAAGACCGGGTGTGAGACAACCGGTCTTAAAAGTGGATTTTTAAGACCGGTTGTGAGACAACCGGTCTTAAAAATCCACTTTTAAGACCGGTTCTCTAGTAACCGGTCTTAAAAAGATTAATTTTTAGACCGGTTATTAGAATAACCGGTCTAAAAATTAATCTTTTAAGACCGGTTAGTGTACAACCGGTCTAAATTTTATTTTTTAGACCGGTTATTATAATAACCGGTCTCCCAAATTCTTTATAATTACGTAAATGCCTCCGCGCATTTCTTTTAGACCTCATTTACTATAACCGGTTTAAATGTGCTGGTCTAAATCACCTTTTTTGTACTAGTGTCTTCTACGTTCCTCCGGACCTTCCCTGGTTTTTCGCATATCTCCTTTCATCTCTCGCTGTTGGTAGAAAATAAAAGGTAAATAAGCCCCCTCTCCATTTCTTTCCATTTGTTTTCAACTTGATCTACTGTCTATTCGTTTTTTCCAATATGGCAGTTGGCTTTCTCTCATCCTTCTCTCTGTTTTTTTTTTCCTTTTTCCCTCCTCGTTCTGATTCTGGGAAAAAAAGAAGAAAGTTGACCGTCCGGTTCTCCTAAACTCGTTCCATGTTCTAGCTTAACTTCAGGTTCTGGCTCAACGTCTGGCTCTGGACGGCTCAATTCAGACCAACCATCAAGATGGTTTGAACATTCAAACCAAGCCGCTTCAGTGAATGGCTTACCGCTGGACTGGTCTGACCATCCGACACAGTCCGGCTTTTAAAATCTTGGTTAGATGAGAGGTTTGTTTTTGTTCACAAGTATACCCATTTATTGTACTCCTCTACTTTTAAATATAAGTTGCAATGATTTGATTATATCTAGTCACTTTGATAAGTTACACTTTGTGCGTATTTGTGTGAAAATTTAATTCATTTTTTATTTTTATCCCTATTCATTACATAAATCCTCTAACTCTTTTTTTCACTCATCCTCTCTTAACTTTTTTCCTACATATTCTTTCTCATGCTCACCCTCTTTATAAATAAAGGAACATTTGTGAAACAAATTACATTTTTCATACTTTTGTTGCTTTTCATAAATTCAACCAACCTTTTTATTTTCGTAATTTTGTTACTTGTAACTAAAGTATAAAACCAAACAGAGTACGTACACGTTAAAGGGGGTTAATTTTCATCAATAGAGAAAATAATTAAATCAAGTGTCATTATATATTTGTAACAAATAATTAATTTAACTAATTTTATTAATATTTATAAACTACTTATCCAATTTTTATATTTAGAATGGGAAAGAGTAGTGCTAAGTATAGACTAAATTTAGATGAGTTAATAGTAGTGATTGTCATTTGTTTAAGGGGGAAAAATGTAAATTGTGGAGAAAAATGGCAAAAGGAAAAGGGCAAGGTATGAGTCCAATAATTAAAATCTCCTTCCATGCTCTCCTCTCTTTCAATTTCCTATTTTGCTAGCTGGGCTTTAAAAGGACAAAAACATGATTTTCTTTATTAGTTCTCAGAGTGAGTGTGTTTGCTTGGGTAAAATGATTTATTGATAGTGGACATGTGCTTTGATAATTTTTAGTGTACTAAAGTTTGGCAAGTCCACCTGTTTAATTATAGAGAGGGTTGTTCACTTCTATCCCGTCTCTACCATCCCATTCCAATTCTAGTCATTTTGGGATAGAACTTGGGATGGGACAAAATTATTACTAAGATTGAATGAGACACAAGATAGGCTTTGTCCTATCCAAGATATTCATATTTTTAAAAACATTTTATATTTATTTATAAACGTCGTTTTATTTTCTAATATTTATATAGACGCTAGTTGAGGTCAACATAAAGATAATGCATAGAGAATCATGTTGTTATTAGTTTAATATATCTAACATATCTAATATTTTTATTTTTTTACCAAAGTATCTAATATTTTTATCAAAGATATAACTAATACGAGTATCTTTTTTAGATAGATATTAATTATAGAAAAAGATAAGGTCATATTGGTTATATTTTTAATTACAAAATACTAGAAATATCTAAATAAATTAACCTTCATAGTTCCCTCGCTCGCACGCTTCTCATCGTCGTCTTCATTCCATCTCCTACTCATAGCCTCTTCCCGTTCTCTCTAAGTCTCTTATTAGGTTCAAGTTTTTATTTTCATTTATGATCATGACTCTTATTTGGTTCAAGTTTTATCTTTTATTAACAATCATGTGCAAGCTTTATTTTTTTATTTATGATCATGGCTCTTATAAAGTTCAAACACTAGTTGAAAAATTACTTTTAAGACCGGTTAAAAAAGACATTTTAAACCGGTTCTTGATCCGATCTTGATACAGCCGGTCTAAAAAGTCTTCTACTTTTTAGACCGGTTATGGAATCGGTCTTAAAAAAACTTTTTAAGACCGGTTATTATAAAATCGGTCTAAAAATAAATATTTTTAGACCGGTTATAATAGGAACCGGTCTTAATTAATAAAATTTTAGACCGGTTCTTATGAAGAACCGGTCTGAAAATTTGAATTTTGAGACCGGTTTTATAAAGAACCAGTCTAAAAAATATCACATTTTAGACCGGTTCTTTATAAACCAATCTCAAAAGTCAAATTTTCAGACCGGTTTTCTCCAAAACCGGTCTTAAATTTACTTTTCAGACCGGTTTTGGATAGAATCGGTCTTACAAGTTGAATTTTTTTAAAAAAAAAAATTTCGTTTAAGAGTATACCCAGCAAGTCATTTCCCCTGTTAAAACATTTTACTCAGCAAGCAGCAGCCAGTTCAACGACATTGAAATAAATAAATCTTAAAACTCATTGGAATATTAAAACTCAACTCCCTTGTGCTTAAACAGTGCTGGCTGAAATAGAAGCAAAGAAAAACAACCATGTATAATAAACTCACAACTATAGACAAAATCATAATGCAAGGAAATCAAACAACCATGACAATGCTGTTTTGACCAAGTTCCTTATCTTTTCACTTACATATATACATCAAAGATTAAATTACATTAATGATGATCACACTCGTCTTAGGCTGATGATCACTAGCTAGCCTGGCTTCAGAGAATCTACACTAAGACGTACACCTCATATCCTTTATTTTCCTGTGACGACAACAAAAAAAGTAGTTATATATATACACCAATAATAATATACATAATTCAAATATAGTTCATGATAATTATTTTAGCTAACTAACCTTCAATGTAGTTTTATAAAGGGATATCCTCCCATATCCCTTTATGATGATCATTTCTTGTGCCATGTTCATTGTCTGCTTCATCTTCTTCGTTCAATTTTGGTAAACCTCTAGAAAAAGAAGGAGTCTCAAGCAGATCATTCATTGAATGACTTTCCTGATTAATATCAATGACCATTTTTCCTTGGAGAGCTACAGACCATATTTTGTTTGCCTGGTCAGTAACATAGAACATTTGTTTCGCTTGATATGTCATAATAAAATGTTCATCTCTAAAACTTCTACTATTCAAATCAACTAATGTAAATCCCAACTGATCAATCATCACACCATTGTTGACATCAACCCAGTTGCATTTGAAAATGGGAAGTTTAACTTTAAATTAATCAACCACCCAAATCTCTTCAATCACCCCATAATAAGGTATTACTGCCAATCTAGGATTCTTATATTTTGAACTAGAGAACTGAATAGATTCAGCCACTAACATAACCCCACTGTTCTGGATGGTGCTCCTATCATCAAGGGACTTTGTGTAAAATGTATAACTATTGATCACAAATGAAGTCTAACTTATGACATCAGCCTCAGGACCACGTGCTAACCATTTAATTGTATCAGAAACACATTCTTCGTCGTCAACCTTTTGTTTGAACCAATGTGCAAAAGTTTTGTTATGCTCCCTAATTAACCTTTGTTCAGTCATTCGACTATTTCCTTTCCGTACAATTTCTTTATAAGCATTAATGTAATCTTGAACTTCATCAACATTATTCAAGATGTACAAGTGGACTTGTTGCAATTCATCAGGATCCATGCTCTTTACTGAAGCCCCACGTCTACCGCCTTCTTCGTCATGACGTTCAGGAAGTCCAATGTGTCCTACATTTAACAAGTAATCTTGACAAAACTCCATGGCTTCTTCAAAAACATATTTCTGAACAATAGATGTTTCAGGCCGGTTAGGGTTCTTCACATACCCTTTTAGGATTTTCATAGTTCTTTCAATTGGGTACATCCATCGTAAATAGATAGGGCCACACAACTTGATTTCCCTAACTAGATGAACAATTAGATGTACCATGATGTCAAAAAAAGAAGGAAGAACAAGCTTCTCAAGCTAGCACAAGATCATCTATCCTTTATTTTCCAGTTCATCCAATTTTTCTGTCTCAATGACTTTACTACAAATAGCATTGAAGAAGAAATAAAGTCTAGTCAAAATATGTTGAAGATCATATTCGGCAATGCCTCGAATAGCTACTGGGAGCAGTTGTTGCATTAAGACATGACAATCATGAGACTTTAGCCCCACTAACTTCAAGTCTTTCATTGACACAAGCTTCCTAACATTTGAAGAATACCCTGAAGGAACTTTGATGCCATGTAAACATTGACAAAAGCTTCTTTTCTCATCCATAGACAAAGTATGAGCAATTGGAGGACAAAAAGTTCTCTTACCATATGGCTTTGGATGCAAGTCTTCTCGTATCCCCATTTCTTGCAAATCTAATATTGCCTTCACACCATCCTTAGAACTACCTTGTATGTTAAGCAGTGTTTCAACAATACTATCACAAACATTTTTCTCCAGATGCATGAAATCAATACAGTTTCTTACATCAAGCTTCATCCGTTTAGCGTCTATCCAACTATGATCCATATATATCTCAACACTTCTAGCACCCTATATCCAACAACAAAAGGATAGACAAAAAACAACAACAATAGAGTTTTAGATATTTTAATGAAATTAACAGGCACCATTTGAAACTAGTATTGTTTTAACAAACCAATAACACTGACAATAATCAAACAACTAAAACAGAACATAAAGTGGTATTAATTCAAAAAGTCAGAGCATATTAATTATAAAACAACAAGAAGTGCTCAAATTAAAGTTGATTTTTGTAATAGATCAAGGGGTGGAATCATGTGTGTGTGTGTGTGTGCCTATGTGAGCTCATGGACGATGGAATGAGAGTGTGACACTTCGCACAATAAGGACCCTTGATCTTGGGTTAAACTTTCAACACTCATTTCTCTTTTCTCTCTCCCTCAAGTCAGTTTATGTTTGTGTGGGAGACTAAAATTCTGCTTCTCTTCATCATCCTCATTCATTTCTCTCTCTCTCTCTCAATCTCTCCATTTTCGCAAGCTTGGGGAGGAAAGAGAAAGAAATAAGGTGAGTTTTGGTTTGGTAAATGGCCTCTAATGCTTAAATCCTCTTCATTAATCTTGTTCATAATGATGAGAGCTTCATCTCTATGGTTTTATTTTTGTTAAAGAAGGTGTTTTAAAAATTGATGAAAGTTGAAAGATGAACAATCAAGAAACTAGCTTAGGAAAGAGGAAGAGGTGAGTATTTGATGCCTTTTGATCTAAATTTTGTGATTATTGATTGAGTTTTGAGAATTGTGGACTTTACCCTGATTTTGTGTGATATGTAATTGGGAGAATTGCATGTTGTTTTGTGTTGAAAATGGTGTTTGAATGTGTAATATGGTCATTGGGATTGATTTGGATCATTGGAAATAAAAGTAGTAGAATTGGGTAATGTGTGTGTAATTAGTGTGACCAATGAGGAAAATGTCATTGTGATGTGATTTTAGGTGTTTAAAGGTTTCCAATGGGTTCCTTGTGTAAAATTGTGTGGGAATAGTCTTGGATAAGAATTTTAGGACCATTGGAAACATATTGGTTGAGTTGGGAAAATTTTGTCATCAGTTACGTTTTGGCTTCTAATAGAGCCTCACTCGAGTGTACGGAGGCCTCACTCGAGTATAGCATTATATTTTCCTTTCCCCTTCAGCTTTGGTTGTACTTACATATGGAAAAGTGAGATTGTAGTTCCTCACCTGCGAGTGATGTGGGTTATCACTCGAGTACAGTTGGTCTCAATCGAGTGAGCATGTGTTTTACACTATGAACCCACTTCTCGGGATGACACTCGCAATCAGTTTGTTAAGAGTGCATGTGTAAACTCATGATTTTTGTGCCTTTACTTAAGTGCCAGAGCTAGTGCTCGAGTACACTTCTGGCTTTTGGTTTTCTGTTGCTCTCGGGTGGTCACTTCCTATGACACACTTTGTAGGACTCGAGTGAGTGTGGGCGTATCACTCGAGTGTTGATCTTGGTGCTTGAGTGTAATGAGCATTTATAGTCTTCGTTTGTACTTTCGGCCAAGCACTCCACGAGTGGGCTTTCATGCTTGAGTGCAAGTCATCCATCACTCTAGTGCATCATCCATCACTCGAGTGATGCAGTCAAAAATAGGATTTTAAGGTTTCGAAAGATGGTCTTTGGTCAAGTTTCTGCTAACCCTTTAGCCATGTGCTTAGGCTTTGAGTAGCCACCTAAAAGGCGTAAATGATAACCAACTTAAGTGTTTGAAAGTTAAAGAATTGGAAAAGAGAATAACCCTATGTCCTTGATTTTGGTTATAGGATTGGATATTCGCCCTAGTCGTGAGTTGCTAGTACTGGAGCATACGTGGAAGGAACAAGTGTAGGGAACTTACCTCTCCTGCATGTATTTGATATTTGTGTTGATGTGTTGATGTATGTCATTGCTTTGCATGATTATGTGTAATATATATAAATGTTTGAAGCTATGTTTCTATTTAGGCTATGGCTATAAGTATGTTGTTAAAACATTGAGCTTGCAGATATGTCATTGTGTGAGCATGAGTTATGTAATGCAAGCATGCCATGCATTATACATTTATCATACATGCATATTGGTAATGTTTTTCTACTAAGATTCTCTAGAATCTCTCCCTCCCCTACTAACCTTTCAGATAGGGTAGTGGATTAAGGATGGAGCAGGCAACTAAGGGCAGCAAAGACCTCCTTTTGGGTTATTTGAGTTTAGTAGTTAGTTATCGTTCCTAGTTGGGATAATTGTACATAATTTGGATGTGTATATATGGATGAATATTATATTAGGTATTTGAGATAGATTTCTATAATCCCCATAAGGGAATTTGTAAATCCTTTGTAAAGGTATGAACCCGGGATTGCCGGGATTATTATGTTGTGCACTCTAATATGTTATTGAATGTGATTTATCTTCATGTGGTAATTGTATTCGAAATGTGAATATGAGACCAGGTTATTTAGAATGCGAAAAGTATTTGTGAAAACCTGTCTGGTATATCGGTTTTAGAATGAGTTTTGTTTATTATTGGTCTCTATTTCACTTTAATCACTATGTTTCGGATATAATTATGGAAGGGGGTTACACTGGCTGTAGGTCATAAGGCACGTATACCGTCTCCGCTCAAGAGATGTCAACTATACTCGGGTCCTCCTCAGATTCATCCATCTGTAAATGTCCTGACTCTACCATCAATGACTCGGCTGGTGATGCTGGCCTTGGCTCTGTGCCATATACTGGTCTTATTGGTACACTCTTCCTAGTAGCTCTCCTCATTTTGACACCACCTGGTGCCCAGTACTCTTTGTATAGCTATCCGTCAAGGATCCGCTGCTAACTTAAGATTGTGTGTGGGATATCTCTATTCGTGAGGTTTCAGCTAACAGGATGCATATTAGTGCCAAGCTGTCACTCGGACCCACTCCCTTGGTATCCGTGACATCCTTATACTGCCTTCAAACCAGTATTATGATACTAGCTGCCCTCCGGGTATTTCACTGTTTCTCTGGGCTTATCTATTCCTTTCAGGGGCTTAATTGTGAACTAGTTGAAGTAATTCACTTTGTTATTCCTATCACTACATAACCAAGCATATCAATATACTATCATGTTGCCATAACTACATGCATCGTGGCCAGAACCACTGCTCTAATACTAAAATGTAACACCCTTATCTTATTTTCATGTTTTTCAGAGTATTAGCACATAGTATGGTAGGCACGTAGAAATAACATAAAAATACTAATATTATTGATACAATGTCCTTGATTATATTACAGGAATTTTCCTATAGGGGTGTACATCATGTTTACAGACCTTAAAATAATAAAGGCCTTCAGATAACCAATGTCTTCTCTTGTACTGGTCCGGAATCTTCCGTTGCCGATAATTACAATTTTGCTCTCTAAGCCGTTGTCTGCTGCTAAAAACTTTTTACATTTATAGAAAGGGTGAGATTCAAAAAATCTTAGTAGTAACATACAATTAGACATATACAATGTGAAAATAAATATGACATGCACCATGCTATGTGAAATGATAGGATGCCATGTGTACATTGTCCAAGGCCAAACAATTGTTTGCAAGCCTGGCTTAACTTTGTGCCTTCGTTGGGTCCCAGGCCATAACTAAGATAATATGCGTGTCCAAGACACTGTGCTCATGTTCTAGAAGATGGCAAACAGAAACATATAATAATCACATAGTGCATGAAAGAAAGAGTTACTACCTGAAATTTCCCTTTTCCTGCTTTACTATCTGTTCAGCACCCTTGATCCGACTCGGGCTATTTCCAATACCTATAAAATTAGAGTTACAAGTAATTAGTTATTACTTGAACTATTACTGCCTTTAATCACAGTTTGTTGGTTATCTATCATAGTTTCAACAATTTCTGCACATTACAACTCTACACAATGTAGTTTCACTATTTTCCAGAAAACTGGCAGATTTTCAGTCGACTTTGGAATATCATAATTAATTCTAAGAAAATTCAATTTGACTGATTTCAAAGCCTATGTGAAGCTTTTTAAATTTAATTTTGTATAAAAATACTTATGTCCAACCACTACAACCATGTCATTCCAAGAATTTCACCAAGCTTCCCCTATTTCATATTTCTTTCCAGAAATAGGGCACAACTTTGAAAACATCTTCTAATTTACTAATCCAAAAATCATGATATACCTATCAAATTAAAGATTTAGATGTCTACTTTAAGTCTGTCAAGATTGTTAATTTTTGAACCAAGTTTAACTAACGAATTAGATTGCACAATAACACTGCCTCTAGCGAAACAATCAAACAACATTTACTTTGAACTTCAATAAATTCCACATTTGCATACACATTTCCAAAAATCATGAACACTCATATTCCACGACAATTTTCCCTTCTAAATCCAATGGAACCAAATAACCTTGGCTCTCTTTAGGTTGATGTAAGTTGGCTCTTTGAAAGACCAAATAAGCTTTTTGAATTAGCTTCATCTATCTCCTTGAAGTTAACATGGAATTATCATTTCATACATGTTTTACTTTATTGACTTTTCAACCCATTCACTTGGCTCATCTTGCTTCTTCCTTGATTAATTTGGACCAAGTGTTTAATTCCCTTGCTCCCTTCCTTGTTTGGATGTCCCATACATAAGAAAAAGGAAAAAAATATGGGCTTTGGATTAAATTTACCTAAATGACTAATTTGCCCATACATTTTGAGAAATTTTGCACATGTACTCAATCTTCCAAAATTTTCACCAAACTTGGAAAATTCATATATTTATTTATAGATGTCCAATCAATGTGGTTTTAAAGGCTATGTGACCCTTATAAAGTCTATGTTTAGGGAAAAATATAGGGAAAATGTCAGCAAAGTCCCAAGCTAGGAAAAAAATACCACAAAAGTCCATTTGAAAAGTCAACTGTCAGAAAAGTCCCTAGGGACTTTTCTGACTTGAATTCCTAATGACCATTTACCAAAATACCCCCCAACCAATTTAACCACTGTCATTGGTTACAACATGTTATGCTATGTTTAAAACATCGTAAGTCATATTAACAACATAGTTAGTTACGTTTATAACATGTTACGTTATATTTAATGAGTTGTAAAGGTAACTGAAGAGGTTGTAAATGCAACACAATCACGCATTTTATATACATCTTAACGTAACTTACTATGTTGTTAATATAACTTACAATGTTGTAAACATAACATAACATGTTGTAACCAATGACAGTGGTTAAATTGGTTGGGGGTATTTTGGTAAATGGTCATTGGGAATTCATGTCAGAAAAGTCCCTAGGGACTTTTCTGACAGTTGACTTTTCAAAGGGACTTTTATGGTATTTTTTCCCTAGCTTGGGACCTAGCTGACATTTTCCCGAAAATATATTCTTTAGCCATCTGGAAGCTCATAATTCCCAGAATTTCCATTTTTGGATGCTATCAAAGAAATTTTCCAGTTTCACTGGGCTAACTATAAAAATACATAACTCTTTATGTCCAACTTCAAATAACTTATATGACTTATCAAATTAAAGCTTGATAAGTCTACTTTTATTTTGAAATATTTCATAGGCATTGGACATCAATTATCCAAAACCATCACACAACCAGACTACCATGCAGAAAAACACATTGGCAGTAAGGTTTACATTACTGAGACTCTTGCTAAACCGGGGCTTAGTAGTCCACTTCATTCAGGCTTATTCTCAAGCCTCTAATCCCAAAATTTGAGATATTACAAGAGGAAAGCTAAGGTTCAAGAAGCAAGAATCAAGGTAAGAGTCTTGATTTCAAGTGTTCTTGCCTTCTAACTCACTTAGAACCTCTTCTAATTTCTTCTTCATCTTGGAAACCATGTTTAGCAAGCAAAATCAAGAGCTGAGAGAGAGAAAGAACAGTGATACCTAGAGAGAGAAAGTGGAAGAATCAAGAGGTAATCTCAAGAACCCTAATCCTCTTGAATATTATGTTGTTGTTGTGGTTGTTGTTGCTGTGATTGGCTTGATTTGGTTGATTTTGTAAATTTGGAAAGCATAAACCCTAAGGGGTTATGCTGCCCAAATTTCCTCAAATCATGTTTATTAAGTGTTTAAGTAGTTAATCTTGTGATTAGGATTTAGATGGAAGGAATTTAAAAGGTTAATCAAGAAAACCTTGATTTTTGGAAAATAATGAATAGTGCTGCCAAATTCGTTTTCCAAAAACAAATTTATTGTGGCATGTTTTTGAATGATCAAACCTGATCCAAACCTTGTGATATTTTATAGGATGAAGTAGACATCCTAGGCTTTAATTTGATAGATAATATAAGCCATTTGGACCAGTGGATTGAAAGATATGATTTTTCAAAATTTGACCTTGAATCTGGACAGAATCCTGGACTTGTATGGCTTTGGTCGTGATTCTGGATTTCTATGGCTAGAATTGGCTCCAAATAATATTTTATCTTTAAAATAGACTCAAAGAGCTTTAAGTAAGAAGTTAAACCACCCAATTGGAGTTCTATAAAATTAATTCTAAATTTTCATAGTTTGGTCAAAATGTTGGCAGCTTTTAGCCATTATGCGAATTTGAGAAGGAAATGGCCAAATGTAATTTCTTTGAACTCCAAGAGTTAAGTTGAGCACTTGGGGATAGTGTAGCTATACTAGAAGTTCATTGATCATGGCTCTAATAATGTCATTATTTATCTAGGGCCATGAGGTGACAAAAAAGAAGCAACTTTAATGGTTGGAAAAAGGTACAAGAGGAGGACTCAAGACACAAGGTAGTGAACTTACCTCTCTTGCATGTATTTGATATATGTTCTTGTGTGTTGATACATGTGATTGCTTTGCTTGATTATGTGAAACATATATGAATGATTGAAGCTCTATTTCTATTTATGTTATGGCCATGAGTATATTGTTTGAAACATTGACCATGCAGATATGTCATTGTGTTAGCATTAGTTTATGTAAGGCAAGAATGTCATGCATTAAGTACTTATCTTGCATGCATATTGGTATTGTTTGCTACTGAGATTCTCTCGAATCTCACCCTCCCCCAACTAACCATTTAGACAGATGATCACAGGAGGCGTACTGAGAACAGAAAAGAGGACAACACGCAGAGGAATGCAGTGGTGAAACAAAGATGGAAAGATGTATGAGTTTCATTAGACAGGTTCAGACACCCTAGTTGCTCTATACGGCAACATTATTCGTAATTGCTATATAGTGCCCTATAAGGAATTCCTATAATCAAGCACTTATTATCAGTATATTTTTTGTTATCCCTGTGTGCCCATTGAACTTCGCTCAAGCACTCTGAGAAAAATGAAAATAAGATAAGGGTCTAACAAAAAGAAGAAAACTGGAGCAGCTAAATTTTAGTTTCCTTCTATTATCTGATGAATATTAGTCCAGTGCACTCTTTTATTCATTGGTCAGTTGGTAATTAAATGCTTCCTCTACTAAAATGTCTTCCTCTCTTGCTTTCGTCTATTTTGATCATATTTACAATCCGAAGTCTCCCACTCTCTCTTTAAAATAAAAAGTCAATTACAATGCTCTTTTTGTTTCTCAGCTCAATTTTGATGATATCATCCTCCTATTACCAGGTGGTTGTTATTGTTTATATTTCTCTGTCTTTTATTTGCTTTTCTATCTGATCCATATCTCCTCTTCTTCTTTTTCTCAAACATTGGCTTCTTGTCAGAGTTTATTTTTATGTGAAAAGATGATGGTCTCAAGAAGTCTTAAGACCATCCAGTTATTGAATATCCAGAATGGCTGATGGCTCAAAAGCATATCCCAATTGAAAAGTGGCCAAACAACGGCTCCTTTTGGTCTAACATTCAAAACGGCTTTCTCCTAAAAGACAACTCGTCACCGACTCTAACCCACGATCTGGCTTGGGTTTCAATACATTACACTGAATCATATATAACTTAAGAGACTGAATTATAAGGGAGTCAAAGCAACAAGGATTAAAATAATCAATTTTCCATTTATTCATTTTCTAATAATTTAAGGGTATTGAGGTAAGTTGATAAAATTTCAATATCCTAATTTGGGTTCTATGACCTGATTATGGATTTGATAAATTTAGTAACCCAAATTACAATTTGGTATTTTAAATTACTTTTAAAAGAATTTTTTTCTAAATTCTAGGTGCAATTTCTCTTGCTCTATTTTTCAACAAGGTTTTTGGGAAAATCCTCTTTAAATCCATTTAAAATGTCTACATTCATATTCAGGCATGCACTTTCATCAAAGTAAGTATGTGAAAGAAGTTTTATCTTAGCTTGCGTGAGCGTGCTTCTCGAACACTAACTCAAACAACACTTAAATGGGATTGTCTCTTTCTTTTAAGGCACCACATCAAATATTTATTACAATTTATTCCTTTTAACACTATTCATTGTTGGAAAAAGAGGTCAATAAAAATATATATTTGATCATCTAACTTTCAATAAGAGTTCAAAATGCTCCCTTAATTTTATAAAGTAGTCATTTTTTTAATTCTTATAGTCTTAATACGGTAAGTTTCAAATAATAATTTTGTGTCCCAATTATTGTTATTTAAAAAAATTAAACTTGATATTCATATTTATGGAATGTTTTGTAAACACTTAAAACTTGGAGGAATTTTTTTGTTAAAAAAAATGATGTTATAGTTAGAGAACAAAAAACTAAAAGGACACTTTATAAAAATAAGGGAGAGAAAAATAAAATATGTTATGAAATTAAATGATTAAATAAAGCTATATTTTTATTTAAGAAATGAATTATAAAACTTTTAAGAATGTATTTAAAATGAATAAAATAGAAAACTTATTTAACTTTTAAATATAGTGAATGGATTTTAAGATTTCTCATTTTCAGTAACAAAAAGGGAGAAAAAAAATTAATATGGCAAATGAAACGATTGACCCAAGAGGGAAAGACGCACTATCAATTTGTGCCTTGGCCTAAAAAATAATGTGAATATCATGTCCGCCACACATGCATGTATGAATATATATATTTCCTAATTGAGATGCAGCATTTCGTGACTCTGTTTTCAGGATTGTTAAGTCTCGAGGGAGGTTATGGCATAAGATAGTGTGCTCAATGCCTTGGATGGTGCTAAGACGCAATGGTACCACTTCACGGCCGTCATCGTCGGTGTCATGGGCTTCTTCACCAACGCTTACTATCTCTTTAGCATCTCCAATGTTACCAAGTTGTTGGGGTGTATATACTATACAAAAGAAGGTTTTAAGAAGCCAGGGAGTTTGCTGCCCAACATGTCCATGGCCGTCAACACCGTCGCCCTCTGTGGGATATTGGTTGGTCAGATTTTCTTTGGGTGGCTCGGCGACAAGTTGCGAAGGAAGAAAGTGTATGGGATGACTCTCGCTCTTATCGTAGTTGCCTCAATGTGTTCTGGTCTATCTTTTGATGCCACCCCAAAAGGTGTCATCTCTACCCTCTACTTTTACAGATTCTGGCTTTGGCTTTGGAATCGGCGGTCATGTCAGAATACGCCAATAAGAAGACTCGTGGAGCATTTATTGCCGCTATCTTGGCTATGCAAGGTGGGTTTTTCTCAATTACTTGGGTTAGGAAGAGCATAGCGGATGGTAAATCTTCCTAACACTTGGATGAGTTTATGAGAAAACAATTAAACAAATATATGGCCTTAATTAAATAGCACCAAAGACAAACAAAAATCATATCCACTACTATTAAAATAGGGTACAAGAAAGTCTCAACCAGATGTATAAACACATGCAATCACCCAGCCAAGCAATTAAAGTTACTAGCTTATAATAGAGAATAAAGTAGCATTTATCAGGAAAAAAGTAAAATAGAAAAGGAAGCAAATAAGATGAAAATACTTAGAAACTTCCTTTTTTAATTCTCTCTCACTTTTTTTCCTTTCCTTTTTTTTTCTTTTCATAAAATAGGAAATGCCTAAAATTGAATCATGTGCTTTTTTTCATATAGGAAGGAAGGCCAAAATGTAACAACTTAATCTATTCAATTAAATCATTTTAAAAAATGTTATTTATGATTCCTCAAGGTTTCGAATTTTGGTCAGAGGAATTGTTTCTCTCATGGTCTCCACGGCTTTTGATCACTCGTATAAGGCTCCACCATATAACGTGGATGTGAAAGCTTCTCTTCTGCCGTAGGCCGACTATGTTTGGCGTGTAACTCTGATGTTCGGAGCGTGCCAGCAGCCATGAGCTTTTACTCACAAGCGAAGATGCCGGAGATGGTCTAGTATACCACTCTAGTGGCCAAAAACGTAGAACAAGCGGCTGCCGATATGTCAAAGGTTCTTTAAGTTGAACTTGAAGCTGACAAGAAGTGAAAATCATCTGAAAAAGGCAGCAACAACTTTGGTTTTCTCAATGGAGAATTCACTCATACACATGGGCTTTACTTGCAGGGAACATATGCCACCTGGTTTTTACTTGATATTGCATTCTACAATCAGAATCTTTTCTAGAAATATATTTATCCGGCGGTGGGATGGCTTGCTCCGGCGGCTAAGATGAACGCCATTCAAGAAGTTTATGCAGTGGCAAGAGCACAAGTACTGATCGCACTGTGTGGCACCGTGCTAGGATACTGGTTCACCGTAGCCTTCATAGACATATTGGGATGATTTGTCATCCAGCTTATGGGTTTCTTCTTTATGACTGCCTTCATGTTCGCTCTGGCAATTCATTATAACCACTGGACCAAGAAGGAGAACACAACAGGGTTCCTTATCATGTATGCATTAACCTTCTTCTTCGCCAACTTTGGCCCTAACGCTACCACTTTCATTATGCCAGCTGAGATCTTCCCGGTGAGGTTAAGGTCGACTTGCCACGGGCCATCAGTGGTTGCTGGAAAGGCCGGAGCAATTATAGGTGCATTCAGGTTCATGTATTTAGCACAGAGTAAGGATGCAAACAAGGTTGACAAAGGGTATCCAACTGGGATTGGGATAAACAATTCTTTGATCTTATTAGGTGTGTTTAACTTTGTTGGCATGTTGTTCGCTTTCTTGGTCCCAGGAGCCAAGGGAAAATCATTGGAAGAGATAAGCCGAGAAAATGAGGACCAAGAAGGTGATCAAAGTACAACCTCAACCTCAGCTTGAAGGACACTATTAATATAGTATGAATTCATTTAGGAATCAATTTAAATATGATGGAAATAACGATAGGAATAAAAAAGATTAAATTGAGATTCTATAATAATTGAAGACTATTGGAGAGATTTGATGTTTAAAGAGAAGATTTAGAAATATTTTGCTTTAATCTTGATTTATAGTTATCTTTATTATTAATAGTTATTTCCATTTAATTTTATAATTTCTAGAATGTTCTCTTTTAAATTCTTAGGGTTAGAATTGGGGCTATAAATAGCTATCAACAATCACAATACGTAGACATC
The DNA here is from genome assembly GCA_963242795.1 of Inga leiocalycina. NCBI lineage: Eukaryota > Viridiplantae > Streptophyta > Magnoliopsida > Fabales > Fabaceae > Inga > Inga leiocalycina. The sequence goes on from OY725325.1 coordinate 50,077,805, forward strand.
TTATAAGTTAAATAAACAAATATTGAGATTACTCTTTGATGAGTATCTCTTTTCTCCCTCCTTTCTTTTTGTCCTCGCTCCTGTCTCTCTCTATCTCTTCTCTCTCATATCCTTTTGCCTCTTCTATCTTCTTCACTCCTTTACTCTTCCCCTTCCCCTGTATCAATTTGGCATCAGAGCCTGGTTCCCTTCACTACTTTCACCACCCAACTCTTCAAGAACATCAACCAAAGCATTTTTATTTATTTAAGACCTTATTGCTATTTGCAATATTTAGTTTTATTTTTTATGACTTTATTTGAAAAAAAGAGAAAAAAATTTTAAGAAGAGAGGTTGAGGAAAAAAAGAAGCTAAAAAAATCATTCCTTTTTGCTTTTAAAGTTGTGTTCATCTATTAAATGGCCAATAGCACCAAAATTGCACAAGATAGCATTATAGAACATAGAAGGGCTCAAAATGAGTCAAGCAAGGAATTGGAATAAAGCATAAACCATAAGTTTGAAGAAATTAAGAGGGCTCTCATAGATTTGGGTAAACAACGAGGTATTGAGATATCTTTCTTAAAGGGTGTCTTCTTCGATCCTCCTCGTTCAATGATACATGATGTGCCACAAGAAGTTATTAATAGTAGAACTGAGCCTGAAATTGGGTTTTCTATTGTTAGTGAAAGTGTAGCCACAGAAGAGTTGATGGAAGAGGTCAAGGAAGAAGATGAAGTTATCATAGATATTATTAAGAAGAAAGAAGAGGCTGAATGAAAAGAAATCTCCATGCACTATGAAGACATGAGTCTTGAATTAAATCAAGATTTTGCATTGGTTGTTAAAGATTCTGAGTCACAAACCATAGAGATTCATCATGTTGGAAATCTTGACAAGACAGTTGTTCAAATTCATCAAATTTTTACTTCATATTGTCACCTATTCTTCAAGTTCATCATAATCATATTGTTCATTGTCCTAAAGTTGTTGTAATTATGCAAGAGCACATTGTTTGTCCATTCGGTGATAACTTCTACAACTACCTTGTTCATTGAAAGGGTTTTCCAAGTCAACATGATCAAAATACTCGTTCCCTTCAACGTCTCATTTTTTATTACATTGTCTATTAGAAAGGGTTTCCAAATGCCAAACATGTGGCTCCATTCTAACTCATCAAGAACCAAGTTCTTCAAGTGAGGAGAAATAATGGAGATGAAAATAGGAAGAAGAAAGATTAAATGGAGATTCTAGAATATTTGAAGACTATTAAAGAATATGTGATCAAGTGATACCTTTTTTTAAAAAATCAAGATCACTCGAGTCATCCTATAATTCTTCATCACTAATTGATCACTCTAGTGACTTATCCAATGCTCTGTAAGATTTTCAAACTACAAGAGAAGATCACTTGAATGATCACTCGAGTGATGCATTCCCAGAAAACATAGCATTGTTTTAAAACTTTTTAAATCATTGAAATGTTTATATAATTTGTTATTTTTGTTCCTAATCATTATAACTCTTCATTATACTAGTACTTAAGTGTTTTTTAGGTGATTAAACAAGGCTTAACACACAAATTGGAAAAAGTAATTTTGTGTCAGAATCATTAAATGCAAAGGACATTCAAACAATGAATATTCTCTCTACTCCAACAGCTAATTCCTTAGATATAAAGAATGTTCAGATATTTCAACGGCTATATAACAATGACTAAGGGCACTCTAACGGATATATTTAACAAGGCAACGGTCATTAATTCACTTTACTTATAAATACCCAAAGCATTAAAGACAAAGAAATGAACTTCTTCGAAAAAAATTTTGTTATATTCAGTATATAGTCTTAAAGCTCTTAAATTTAAGTATGTACTTCAGTGATCATATACCTACTCTTATGAGAGACATTTATTGATTCATTTATTATCTTAAAAACTCAAGATTGTGGAATCTTAGGTGGGCATTAAATTGCAAAGTGTAAGGGGGAGCAATTATTCTTTAAAAAGAACTAGCTTGTGCTGAGGCCTAATCCTGGAGAATAATAGAAATCTCAGAAGGCTTCAGAAGATTGGAAGGAAGAAGTGGTTTGGACCAAACCAGTATAAATCTCGTGTGTTTATCTTTAGTGACATTCCTTTAACTTTATTCTGTTTCTTTAAGTTTGGATTAAATCTTGAGTTTTTAATTATCACCCAATTCACCCCTCCCCCTTTTGGGTGAAAGTCTTATCCTAATATTTGGTATCAGAGCCAAGTCTCTTGTTTTAGACTTAACAACCTAACAAAGATCCAATGACGAGCATGGGTGAAGGAATACTTTTTGATGGAGCTTCAGTCACCACACCACTAGAATTCTATGGAGAACACTTTTCCTTTTAGATGGCCAAATTCAAAGTATTTATGACCGCAAACGAACATGGTCTCTAGCAAGTTATTCAAGATGGAGATTATGTTCTGATGAAGAAAGTAGAAGAAACAATGGTTCTAAAGACACCTATGGAATTTCATGACAATGACAAGAAGCTGGTGACCCTCAATAGCAAAGCCATTCTAATGATTCAAAATGCTTTGAGTCAAAAGGAGTATTTTAGAATATGCACTCTTCCTTTGGTGAAGGATATGTGGGAAGCCTTGGAGATTACTCATGAAGGAACATCCAAAATCAAAGAAAATGGAGTCAATACTTGGAAAAAAGAGTCTATACTCTTATCACCAAATATGATATGTTTCGTATTAAATCTAGAGAAAGTATAGCTGAGTTTAAATTTAGTTTGAACTATTACTACCTTTAATCATAGTATGTTGGTTATCTATCACAATTTTAATGATTTATGCACAGTATAATTCTGTAAAGTACAGTTTCACTATTTAAAACTGGTAAATTTTTAGTCAACTTTGGAAAATCACAATTAATTCTAGGAAATTCCAAAATGACTAGGTCCAAAACCTATATGAAGCTCTTTAAGATTTATTTTAAGGAAAAATACTTAAGTCTGACCATTACAATCACATTATTCCCAGAAATTGGTCAAACTTCCCCTGTTCCAAATGTCCTTCTAGAAATAGGGCACAACTTCAAAAATCCATATCTATCATGATCTATCTATCAAATTAAAGCTCTACAAATTAAAGCTCTACATCCCTAATGTAATCTTGCCAAATTTCATAATATTTAGACTACGTTTGACTAATGGAATTCATTTCAAAATCAGACTGCCTCTAGTGAAACAAATCAAATAGCACTTCCTTTTAACTTCTATAATTTCCATATTTGCATACAATTATCCAAAAATTATGAACACATGTATTCCTACACAATTTTTCCTTCTAAAACCAATGGAATCATCAAAAGTACAAATTTCCAACTCCTACCCCCTATTTTACCTCTGGCCAAATCATGCAACCTTAAAGAGAAGGTTGTGTTTTCTTGATTCCACTTGGTTAAACACTTCCTTTTTACTTATATTCACATGATCAACCACTTAAACACTTAATAAACATGATTCATGGAAATTTTAGCAGCATAACATCTTAGGATTTCATCATCCAAATCTCACAAAAACAACAAAACCAAGTCAATATCCATAACAATCACCACAACAACAACATATAAGGCAAGATGATCAAAGTTTTGGAGATTACCTCTTGATTTTCCAACTTGCTCTGTCTAGGTGCCACTGTTCACTCTCTCTTCTCTTGAGATTTTGCTTGCAAACCATGATATTTATAGAGAAGAGGTTTTACACAAGCTAGAAGACAAGAACACTTGAAATCACAAGCACTTACCTTGGATTTTGCCTTCTTAAGCTCTCTTTGTGCTATGTTCTTTAAGCTCACTTCATCTCTCTATCTTTCTCTAGTTGGAAGAAATTATGGAGCCAAGAAAGAGATGAGAAGTATTATAAAATATCCTCTTGCACCTCCTTTGAGATATTATAATTTATTCCATTTATCACATGTCAATTGCTTAAGCTTTATCCACCTTTATTTAATCATATCTTCTCTCCCTTCCCTCTCTCCAAAGTGACATCCAAGGCTCCCAAAAAGGGATCAAAGAAGTCTCTTTAATTGCTTCATCAATTTCCTCACAATAAATGGCAAGATGACCATTTATTACAAGCTCAACTTTTGACTTTGCAAACTTTACCTTTTGTTTGGTTTAAAATGCTTTAACTTGGAAATTAAAATTAGATCATTAATTCCCTTGCTTCTTTCCCAAAATTGACAACATGAAGCTCCCAAAGTAACCATACAAGCTTCTTCAATTATCTCTTGGAAGGTTACATATATTAGCCTTCAATTGTTGACTTTTCAATATCTTCAATTACTTGGCTATAATCCCTTTCTTCTTGATTTAGTTTAGGCCAAACATTTTTTATTTTCCTTTTCCCTCTCCTTGTTGGATTAATTTTATTTAGACAAATGACTATTTTACACATACATTTTTCTGATGTTCGCACAATCTGACAGAATTTTCATCAAACTTTAAAAATTCATATCTTTATTTATAGATTTCCAATTGCAGTGCTTCTAAAGGCTATGTGACACTTATTAAGTCTATTTTTAAGAAAAAATATAGCCTTTAGCCAACTTGAAGATCAAAATTCCCAAAATTATCGTTTTTGGACGCTGCCATAAAATATCTCCAGTTTTACTAGGCTAAATTCAAAAATACATAACTCTTTGTGTACAGCTCTAAATAACCTATTGGACCTATCAAATTAAAGCTTTATAAGTCTACTTTCATTCTAGAAAATATCATAGGCATTAGACATCATTTTTCTATTTAAAAATGTCACATAACTAGACTGCCACACAGGAAAAATACACTAGCAACAAAGTTTACATTCTCAGGACTCTTGCTAAACTGGGGCTTAGTAGTCTACTTGACTCAGGCTAATTCACAAGCCTCTAGTCCCAAAATTTGGGATATTACAATTATCATCAGTGTGTGGAAGGAGAAAGGTTTTGAATCATCATGGCATTTGTTGTTTCGTGACCCTTTTTGCTTAACATTAATCTTCATTATTGTGAGATAAAATATGATGGTTACTAATTACCTCCATTATTTATTTACTTGGACTTCTATTAAGTGATGCGTTTTACTTAATAACCATTACGTATCTCAAGCTGGCACCTCCATCTCCTCCTCCTCCGTCAATCCATCTATTAAGCCGAATGACAAGATGGCATAAGAGAAAAAAGAGTACTAAGGGTTTTGTTGTCATGAAGGAGGTCCAGAAAGCAAATTAAGAGAGAGGGGATGTGTAATGCCCTAAACTTTGATTAAGGGCTAATGATAATTATTGAGAATAAATTGTGAATTAAAGATTGAATTATTATGTATTTTGTGGCAATTTCAGTAAATGTGCCAAAATTAGTGGAAAATTTTTGGGTAATTAGTCAGTAATTAATGAAGAAATTAATTACTAACTAAGAAGAAATGAGATGTGTGACCAAATAGCTAATGGAGTGGTTAGAGTAACTAATTAGTTACTTATTTGATGAGAACCAATGAGAGGGTGACACTTGGCAAGTTGGGATGAAGAGAGTGTGTGAGAAAAGTCAAATCCCATTTGTTTAATATTTTCTCTCTCTTCCCTCCCTTGTTTTTCTCTGAAGCAAGGCATGGGAGTGTGGAGATAATCATTTCATCTTCCTCCTCCACACTCATCTCTCTCTTCTTTCTCCATATTTTTGGTAGCCATAGGAGACAAAAGAAGAAGGAGAAAAGCTTGATATTAAGGTGAGTAGATGACTCCAAATGCAAAAACTCACTTCAATAACCTTGTTCCTTGCATTGAGAGCTCCATTTGTATGATTTTAGATTGTCCATTAGTAGAGTTTTGAGCTCTCAAGAAAAACTAAGGATTGGTGAATCAAGGAACTCCTTTGGGAAAGTTGTTGAGGTGAGTAAGACAAACCTTTCTATCTATGTTTTGTGCCAAATGATGAAGCTTTGAATTTCTAGAATTTTTGGCCTTATTTTCAAAAATTAGAGTCATTGGTAGTTTTGGTATATGTTGGAATAGATAGAAATGAGTTTAAGGTTAAAATGTTAAGTTTGGTGATTTTGGGATTTTGGTGTTGGATGTGGTCTAAAACCAAAGCATGATAATGGAATAAGATTTGGTAGTTTTGTTGTTTCCAATGGATTCCTTGTGCAATTTTATGTCGGAGTAGCCTTGGTTGAGAGTTGGGATCATTGGAAACACTTGGGTAAAGTTTGAAAAAGTGCTGATAACTCTGCTATGTTTTAGGCTTTTGATTTGCATTACTCGAGTGATCATAGGTCTCACTCAAGTAAGGTGTTGCATATTCGTTTTTCCCTCATTTTTTTTGTTATGCTTCCATGTTCAAAATCCAAAAGTGTTGTCTACCTTACAAGTGTCATGGGTTATCACTCGAGTAAACCTTGTCTCACTCGAGTGAAAGTGTATTTGACAGTATGAACTCGTGTCTCGACTTGTCAATCTCAATCAATTTTCAAGAGTGTGTCTTAACACTCATGAGTATTAAGCCATCACTCTAGTGCCAAGGTCCCTGCTCGAGTGATGTTCCCTTTTGAAAGTTCCTTGTGCTCTCAGGTGAGCACTTCCTGAACCTCACTTTGGGGAACTCAGGTGAGCATTAGGCGATCACTCGAGTGATTTAAGTTATGCTTGAGTGTAGCGATCAATTCTGGTTTCTGTCATTTCTTTCTGCTCTAGGGTGATCACTTCTAGTGCTTCACTTTCTAGGACTCAGATGAGAGTGAGCATATCACTTGAGTATTGGCATCTATGCTCGAGTGCATTAGGCATTTCTGGTTTTTGTCTGAGCTTACTGTCAAGTACTCTCGCAGGTGAGCTTTCATGCTCGAGTACAAAGTTCCTGATCACTCAAGTGAGGCCTTCTTCACTCAAGTGAAACAATGAAAAACCATTACTTGTGCTTCTAAAAGGGGATCTTTGGGATAGTTCTTCCAACCCTTAAGGGCTTTTGTTAGAGGCATTTGTAGCTTCCTAAAGAATATTGATGATATCCAATTTAAGTGATTTGAAGTCATTTAAGTATTGAAATAGAGACTAAAACTTTGTCCCTAATTATGAATGATAGGATTCGACATTTGCCCTACTTGGGAGAGACCAGCGCCAGAACACGCACGAAAAGACAAGGTAGTGACTTTTCTCTCATTATGTGTATGATGCTTGTTATGCATGACTTATCATTGTGTTGTATGTGTTATCGGCCATAGGGCATTACAGCCTGAGCAGTTCAATGTGAGCAGTCATAGGGGATGATGGTTATCACACCTACCCCTGCCGTTGTATGTCATTGTAATTGTCGAGGCTGCGTTATAGAATTGTGAATTCCTGTTTGATTATCTGGTCATTGTGGCTGTGTGTATGTGAAATATTTTATATGAATCCCAGCCATGGTGATATATGTGATATGAATATGATATGGTGCAATACAATGTGAACATTTCAGATTGAGCAAACGTAAGGGTGATGCGTGTCATACCTGCCCTTGCTATTGTAACTGTCGTTGTAGTTGCCATGTGTTGTGTGATGATTTGCTTTCATTCTTTGTGGTTGTGCATACTATGAGTGATTTTACACTACAATGATTCCTTAGAATCTCACTCTCCCAAAACAAATTTTAGACAAGGCTAGTGCTTATAAACAGAAGCAGGTGACGAAGGGCGAATAGAGCTCCGGGATAGGAGTTTTATTTTGGATATATAATGGGAAGCAATTGTATATTTTGGAATTGTAGTAAAGTTTTGTGTAAGCCCCTAGTTAAGGGAAAAAGATTATGGGCCTATGTGCCTTGTAAAACCCTTATTCGATTAATGGGACACTAATATTTATGAATGAAATTGTACTGTACATGCCATTTGTATGATTGAAATTTGAATATGAGACCATTGTTGAAGAGGTTTAGAAAAGTTTTTAAAAACCCTGATTTTAGGAAATTTACTTTTATTAAGTCCTAAATCATCTTACGGTCTCTAATTCAACATAATCACGTGTTTATTAACTTAATCTCGGCCTTGGTTGGAAAGGGGTTACATTTGTTGGTATCAGAGTTGTAGTCCCTAGCAAGGGTAGGATTTGCTAGGATAGTCGCCATAGTTATTGCCTTAGTCATGAATGATGACTTAGGATTGTATTTTGTATACACATGAGTATTTATGCTAGTTGTGGGTATATATAAGTGTTATGGACTATATGTATACATTGCTATGAAACTGACGTGGTGAAGCATTTGTAGAGTTAAAGGATAGAGAGGTTCACCCTAGACTCAGACTAAGGGATCTAGAAGTGGAAGAATTAAATGAAAATCCACCTGATCCAATGCGAGAAAAGATGAATCTGATTAGAGAGCAAGAGACACGATTGCTGAGCTAAGAGAAGAGCTCAGGGAAAAAAGGGCACGGCGTAATGAGGAAAAGGTTTAGTCTATACGTGAGGAGACCCAGGAGGTAACTCAAGTAGGGACTCATCATGAGGAGACAACTAAGGGGTCCAATTGGTCTCGAGAGACTCCATCTCGCACAGTGCCAAATCAAGAGTCACAAGGGGTACCAGTCCGAGGGGGTAGAGATCTACAATTATGGGTTTCAAAGTTTTGCAAGCACATGCCTCCGGTGTTCAAAGGGAAATTTGAACCTCAAGCTGCTAAGGACTGGTTAAATCAATTAGAGAAGATCTTTGCAGTTCTCGAATGTCCAACAGAGGTGAAAGCAAAACTGGCAGTGTATAAACTAGAAGGGGATGCAATATATGATGAACCGTGCCTTCAATTATGAAGACCACTTTGAGATTATTTAACACGTATTGGTAGAACCATTAATGATCCATGGTTGGTCTTAAGGGATTTTAATGCGTACTTATCCTGTGAAGATAAAAAAAGGGGACTTAAATCTAAAAGTGGTCTCTATAGAACACTTCTAAATTGTATTCAAAGAATAATGGTGATAGAAAAGGATTATGTGGGGGGAGATTTACTTAGGAAAGAAATGTGGTAATGGAACAAATTGACTAGGTCTTCTGTTAGGATCGGCAGGCACAACAGAAGAATTTAAAAAAAAATTGCCAATCCCAATCGAAGATCTATCAATGGTATTTAAACAGAGTTAGCAAGAATTGTACCTTTTCAATTTAGGGTTTTTTGATCTCTAGGAGCCAACACCTTAGGTTCGCTCCCTCTACCGATGTAATATCTCAAATTTTGGGAATGGAGGCTTGAGAATAAGCCTAAATTAAGCGGACTGCTAAGCCCCAGTTTAGTAGATGTCTCAAATCTATTTTCTAATGTTCCTTATGTCTTCGAGACATTAAAGAAAATAAAATGGTGAATTTTGAAGAAAGTGATTATGCTTCCAGTGAAATGTTTTTGTAAGGCAGTAAGCTTGTCATAAGGTTTTGGAAGACCAAATGATGAGCAAAAATTATGAAATTTTATAGGGTGAAATTAGACATCCTAAGCTTTAATTTGATAGGTATATGAATCAATTAGAGCTATATACAAAAAGAAATGAATTTTTGAAGTTAGCCCAGAAAAACTGGAAAGTTTCCGGAGTAGCATCCAAAGATATAATTTCTAGAAATTTTGCGCTTCTAAATGGCTAAATTATATATTTTTTCTTGAAACTAGACTTAATAAGGGTTCCATAGCCTTTGAAATCCAATTCAAGTTTTCTAGAATTAGTTATGATTTTCCAAAGTTTGAACAGAAAATCTACCAGAAATTTGCTAAAATTCGAAATTGTTGGAGATTAAATTAATAATTAAATATCATATAATATATGATATTAAATATCATCATCCTTCTTTCTCCAGCCTATTTTCATGCACACAGTAGCTGAACCAGAGAGAGAAGTGTTGAGAACTCTTAGAGTGAGAAGGTGAAGAGATCTTATACGGTAAGCCAATTTCTCCGACGATTTAGCTTCTAACGCGTATAACTCTGACTCTAAGCTACTCTTCTTTGTTCTTTAAGGTTTGGAGGCTCAAAAATTTGTTGTTTAAAGGTTAAGGTTTCAGCTATATTAGGGAAAAGCTAGTGGAAGCTTGAGATAACTCCCATACCTTCTTATATTAACTATTCTGGCTACTGTGGGCAATTTAATCGGTGAAATTTTACTGAAATACCATTGGTTTTAAATTTTGGAAATGTGATGACATAGGGGTTATGCTGCCAAATTTGGGTCCAAATAGTAGTTGTAACCTAATATAATAGTTAATAAAGTGGTTAGGAAGAAAAAGAAACACGTTTGTAGAGCTGAAACCGAAAAACCCCAATTTTTTCGGGAGAACCTGTACATTTTTGTCTGGGCTGTTAGAGAGCCTTAGATTTGGATTTTCAATGATTTGATGGTTCTATTGGGTTCATAAGGGAAAATTAAGTAGGGTTACAGTTGGGCACTTTTTCGGAAAAGGCCGAAAAAGCATAATTACGAAAATGCCCCTTAAACCCTTAAAGCAGGGCTATCAAGGGTATTTTCTTAATTTGACAATGAATTTGGTAATTATGAGCCTAGAAATGGATTCTTTGGATGAAAATATGTCAAAATAGCCCATCTTGAAATTTCAGGAAAAGTACAGCCGAAACAGATACGGCAGGACCAGGTCAGGTCCCGGAGGGCATTTTGGTAAATTTCCACCATAGGCTAATATAACCATTATAAACACTATAGAAGTGCCTAAAATGTTACATGAATGGGTTTTAACCTAATTCTTGTACATTTGACAATTTAGGACCAAGTTGAGAGCCTAAGGGGTTGGCACGCAAATCGAGGAGCCTCTTTAATGATCAAGCAAGGGCGATTAAGGTAAGCCTAAGGGGTTGCACAAAACATTGAGCACGCAGATATGTTATTGTATTAGCATGAGTTTATGTAATGCAAGTATGTCATACATTAAGCTCTTATCTTGCAAGCATATTGGTACTGTTTTCCTATTGAGATTCTCTTGATTGTGGTGGTAAAACGAAGACGAGACGATGTCTTTGTTTCACTCAGATGGCTTTAGACACCCTGGTAGCCCTGTGCGGCTACATTGATGGTAATTATTATGTACGAACCCCTATGGGGAATTTCTGTAATCATGCTCATATTATCAGTATATTTATGCTATTCCTATGTGTAACACCCCAAAATTTATATTCACCAAAAGTATTCTAAATATGTGAGAAATTTAATAAAATGGTGAATATTCATGAATTTGAAATTTATGAATTTATAAATGTTCAATTTCATGAAAAATTGGGCAAAAATAATTAAGGAATTAACTTGGGTAATTTAAAAAGCCCAATATCAAGGTCCAAAAATGAAGGAATATTAGAGAAATATTTGGTCCAAAAATATATGGAAATTGGCCGAAGAAAAATAAGAAAAAAAATTGGATTAGAAAGGTAATGGCAAAATCATAATTTTTCCAAAATAGCACAAAATAAATTATTTATCAATTAATTGAAGTTAATTTTTATTAATTAAGAAAAATAAAGGTTAAAAATATATTTAGAATATTTTGGTCAATTTAATATGAATTTATGGAAAATTTAAGCAAAAAGTGCAATTTTGACCAAAATTGAGACTTTACGTGTATACATAACCTGGACAAGTTGTGAAGCCAACTGAGACCATAGGGAGGGACCCCTATATGTCTCCTACATGTGGCATAAATAAAGAAATATTGATTGGGCTTAATAAGCATGGTTATATGTACATAAGGATTTATGTACATAAGTTCATTTTCTAATTTTGGAAAATAAATGATAAATAAATATGTCATCATCCTCTTCAGCCCATTTTCGTGCTGCAACTAGAGCCGTCAAAATGGGTCCAACCCGTAGGCCCACGGGTTGGGACAGGGTTTGGGTTGGCAAAATGCCAACCCGTGAAAGTGCGGGCCGCACGGGCCCAACCCGCGTGGCCCGTAAATTGATGCAGGCCAGCTCGCGGGGTGGCCAGCAAATTTTTTTTTTTACATATAATAATTTCATAATATTTATAAGTTGTCCACTCCTATCATGATACTTCCCAATTCAAAGAGAAAAAATCTTAGCCTCTTCCCTTCTTTTTTAAACAAAATTATTATATTTTGGTTGTTTGAGGAAGAGTTTTGTAATATCCCGATTTGTGATTAGGGCTAATGGCTCTGATAATTGTTGTAATTAGTGAAATTAAGCACTATTGGGATTAATGTAATGTGAATTTTTGAATTAATATGTGTGGTATTTAAGATCAAGGGTTGTGATTCCTTGACCATAGGTCGAAATCCTATGCTTTGTGTTTATGTGAGCTCTTTGAGGGAGTGAGTGGATGATGACATGTGGCATTGTGTGAGCCATAGGATATGGCACAAGAGGACAAATAATCACTTTTCTCTCTATCTTCTCTCTCTTTCCGGTTGAGTGTGTATGGGAAGAAAGAGAAAGGCTTCATCATCATCATCTCTTCCATCTATCATATTCTCTCTCTCCCATTCCTCCATTTTCAGTGACCTTGAGCAAGGAAAGAGGAAGTAAAAGCTTGGATTTTGGGTAAGCAATGCTCCTCCTTTGCTCAAAACCTATTCCCTAATATTGTGTATCTCATTTAGAGCTTCATTGTGGTGGTTGTAGAATCTTGAGAAATGGTGATTTGTGAGTTGGGCGAATTTGAAAGTTGGAGAATCAAGATTCTGGATTAGACAAAGTGAAGAGGTAGGCATTTAGTGCATTTTGATATATGAGTTGTGATTTTTGATTGATTTTGGGTAAAATCTGGAAATTTGCCCTAGTTATACCAAATGATGAATATATGAGTTTATTTGCATTTGATGTTGGAAATGGTTCATTGTGAACACATTTGATTGTTGGATATAATCTGAAATGTTGGATTTAAGTTGAATGAAATTTGGATATTGTGTATCATAGAGACCTTAGTGTTTGATTGTGGTCAAAATGGTTTTTGGAGTGTTTTTGGGAGTTGCCATAGTGTTCCCTAGTTAGTGTTTAGAATGTATGAGCTTTGGGAAGAGTTTGGGAACCATTGGATATAATTTTGACCATCTGGTGTTTTCTGGTTTTTTGCTGCATTTTTGGTCTCTGATGCATATCACTCAAGCAGAGGAAGATCATGCTCGAGTGATGCGTGAGTTTTTCCCTTCTCTGCTTCGAGTTCGTCTGGGTTTTATGAATAATGCTCGAGTGCATTGCCTTGTGCTCAAGTGAGGGAAGAACATGCTCGAGTGAGCTTGGGTTTGCTCAAGTGATTGTGTGAGCCCAGTGTTGAGGTTGTTCTAGGGTCTTCACTCGTGGTTGATGCCAAGAGTGTGCTCTGACACTCGCGAGCATAGCCGTCTCACCCGAGCACTGGGGGTCATGCTCGAGTAAACTTGTGCCTCTGGCATAATTTGGGTCTTCACTCGAGTGCAATGCTTGGTGCTCGAGTGATGTGAGCTCTTCCTGGCCGTGGAGGTTGCTCTCTGCCAAGCACTCGCGAGTGAGAATTTTCTCACTCGAGCACAAAGCCTCTCATCACTCGAGTGAGGTCGTCTTCACTCGAGTGAGGCTGTCAAAAACAGCGTTTTGCCTTCGAAAAAGGGGTCTTTTGGGTAGGTTCTTCCAACCCTTTAGGCATATGTTTGGGCCTCTAATAGTCACCTAAAGAGTCCTAAATGATAACCAACTAAGTGTATTATGAAATTAAGAACTTGGAAAAGAGATTGATTGGTTGTCCCTAACTTGGTATAGGATTTGACATCTGTCGCCCTCGTGAGGCCACGGTACCGGAGCCAGTCAGGAAAGATACAGGTAGTGACTCTTTCTTTATATCTTATGTGATACATTGTATGTGTGCTATACCATTGTGATGAGATGGATTTGTGATATGATGATTTTGTATGCTGCAAGTTTTGTGAAATTGTGGAAGCACCGCTATACCAATAGTCCCTGAGTCGCTAACAACGGTTCGGGTAAGGGCTGTGTGCCTTCCCGGCGGTAAAAGGGGATGAGGTTAGGGTGTGTTATATGTGATATGTGGGCCAAAAGGCTAATTGTGAGCCGAAAGGTTATTTGTGAAGGCCGACGGGCCATTTGTGAAAGCCGAAAGGCTATATATGAGCCGTAAGGCTATTCGTATGCACTGCCACGCCAATAGTCCCTGAGTCGCTAACAACGGTTCGGGTTAGGACGGTGTGCCTTCCCTGTGGTAAAAAGGGATGAGGATGAAGTGTGATTTGTGTGGCTGATATGAGATGGTTTGGTTGCAAATTATGTGATTGCATGTGGTATGAAAAGGTTGTTACTACTGGGATTCTTTAGAATCTCACTCTTTCCATATGACTAACCTTTTCAGACAGGGCGAGTGGCTCAAAAGGGAAGCGGACAACCAGGAGTAGTTAGGATTACTCTAGAACTTAGTGGTTGTTAGTTATCTTCATTTTGGTTTTGGGATTACCAAGTGTATATGAAATGTAAATGCATATTTTGGATATGTAATCCCCATTTTGGGAACCTGTAAACTCATGTTATATATACAAGTAACCTGGGGTTTGCCTGGATTTTAGTTTCCATACTCTGATATTTCTTATGTGATTTGATTTCTCAAGTAGTTATATCCGCACGTGAATGTGAGACCAAGATTAATTATGTTTTGAATTGATTTTCGAAACACCCCATCTTGAGATGAGGGATTATAAATTGTTATTTTGTTTTATTGATCTCTATTTCACTTAAATTTCATAATCCGGATGTAATTACGGTGAGGGGGTTACAAGTTTATATTTTCCTTATAAACTTTGACAAATTTAATAACTTTATCTCTTAAATTGTGAATCATGTTTTTAAATTTTTATAAGAGGAATGATTTATGATAGAAAAATAAATTTAATAATTCATATATGTGTGTCTCATATTTTCGACTACCTTTAAAAAATAGGATTTTTTTTTGAAAAAAATATGCGGGCCCGCGGGCTGGCCCGCAACCCGCACACTGCGGGTTAAGGTTGGGAAAATGCCAACCTGCAGAAGTGCGGGCCGCACGGGTCCAACCCGCGTGGCCCTCGGGTTCGCCGCGGGCTGGCCCGTTTTGACAGCTCTAGCTGCAACATACCTAAAATAAGAGAGAGAAAGTTGAGAGTTTAGAGAGAGAAAGAGAAGAAAAATCACAAGGTAAGCCGATTTCTCCAACGATTTAGCTCCTAACGTGTATAACTCCGACTCTAAGCTACTCCTCTTTGTTCTTTAGGGTTTGGAGGCTCAAAAATCTGTTCTCTAAAGGTTAGGGTTTCAGCCATTTTTGGGAAAGGCTTGTGGGAGCTTGAGGTAACTTCCAAACCTTCGTATATTAACTATTCTGATTACTGTTGGCAATTTAATCGGTGAAATTTCGCCGGATTGCCATTGGTTTTAAATTTTGGAAAAGTGTGTGCCTAAGGGTTATGCTGCCCAATTTTAGTTCAAATAGTTGTTATAACTCGATTAGATGGTTAATAAAGTGGTTAGGAGTACAAAGGAATGTGTTTACAGAGCCGAAATCGTAAAACCCCGATTTTCCCGAAAAATACCATAATTTCGGCCAAGGATGCTTGAGGGCCTTAGGGTTGGATTTTTAATGATTTGATGATTCCATTAGATTCAATGAGAAAAAATAGGTGGGGTTACAGTTGGGCACTTTTTCAGAAAAGGCCGAGAAAGCATAATTACGGAAACGCCCCTAAAACCCTAAAAGTATGGCTGCCAAGGGCAATTTCGTAATTTGACATTGAATTTGGTAATTTTGAGTCCTGAAATGAATTCCTTGGACGAAAATACGTCAGGATAGCCCTAATCAAAAATTTTGGGAAAACGTGCCATCGGGCTAGGTACGGCGGGGCCAGGCCGGGGTCCTAGGGGCATTTTGGTAAATTTTCACCATAGGCTAATATAACCACAAGAAACACTATGGAAGTGTCTAAAATGATACTTGGATAAGTTATAACCTATTTCTTGTACATTTGACGTTTTAAGACCGAGTTGGACGCCTATAGTTGACACATTTTACAAGGCGGACCCTTTGAGACAGGAAAGAGGTTAAGGTAGGGACTACTATCTCTCATCTACTATGTAACTATTTGTGTGATGTGTGTTACTGTATTTTGTGATCTAAACAAGTGCTGGAGGCACATTACCTAGCTGTGGTCTAGGACCTAGCAGAGGTATACTAGTCTTACCTAGCTGTAGTCACGGACTCAGCTGAGGTACATGTAGGGGTTTCAACGGGTTAGTTAGCCTTGAATTTTCTGTACACACACGAATGATATGATTTTTCATTTTACTTGATACGGTGCATTGCATATTTAATTTTCGCATTTTATGTGTTGATCGTATGTTTCTACTGAGATTACTTGGAATCTCACCCCTTTTTCTAATCCAAATGTCTCAACAAGTGTTAATAGCTCGAAAGCCAAGGATGCAGAGAAGGGAAACTGACGGACACGTTTCCTAAGATGAATACAGTGGTCAGTGGTTGTATATAGTCTGTATGTGAAATAGTTTTGGAACATTCTGTACATATTTGTCATTATTATCGATGTCTGCTCTGTTAATGACTGTCTGTAAATAAATACTTATTATCAGTATAACTGTACTTTTCTGTTTACCTATGGAACTTGTTCATTATTGTCCTGCGCATATCAAAATGGAAATGGGTGTTGACCGCATATTGTTTTCCGTGAATACTCTGGTAAAGCTGAAATTAAAATAAGGGCGTGACAACCGGTATCCACACGAATGCTCTCCAACACATATTATGTGCTAGCGCCTCCAATGTCTCATAGGGTTTCCCTTCCGGCTCTCAATTCTCATCTGTTTCTGAGTTTTTCTGCTTTATCAATTTTATAATCCATAAGGCTATATTCGAATTTCAAAATTAATCTTTATTAATTTTGAAATTAATTAACAATTAATTATCTTGATCAGCTAATTAAATAAATTAAGTTTAAATTAAATCTGTCTAATAATTTTAATTTAACCTATTATTTAATCCAAATAAAGAGCCATTAGATTTAATTTATCTTCATAAATTAAATCTGAGATACTATATCTCTATCATGTTAGTTATTAAATCTAATTTATCTTAATAAAATTAAATTTAAAACTAACACAATATAATAATATCATATAAAATACACACACACACACATATAAATATATATATATATGTATGTATATATAAATATGTATTTCAAAAATACATAAACATATAATATTATTAATTTTATTTTCACGAATTTTATATTATATATATATATATCTAATTTGTCTACCCTAGATGAAACATTATCTCATGTTGAGTCACTCTTATGTGCGATCCTATAGGCCAATACAAAGTTGTCAGTGGGCCAATAACTGTATTAACCCACAAGTTCCTTTTGTCACACAATATATCGGTCAAGGATAAGGCATGGATAATGTCATCCTCTTGTGCCTGACCATTACTTTCTCGATTCCTAAGTAGTCTGACAGTAGAAATGGAAACTTATTTCCATCCTAGTATGGCCATATATTTCTCAGACTCACTCATCGATGGGCCCAGTAATATCTCTCTGCTAATGTGAGGGACAAATTCCATCTTGATCATTCATATTCCTCTACATGAAAAACCACCAAGCCCAATCGTAACATTTATCATCGCCTGGTCAAAAGTGACTTTTGACTAGTTCAAAGCTTGGCAACTCTTATGTAGGAATCTATGATGACCTCAGGTCAAAGGGCATTGTAACATGATTGTACATGAGAAAACCTTATAACTTGATCCATGTAGTTTTCTCATAGTGGGTCAGTCCAACACCTTATACTATTAAAAGTGCCTAAGACTTTGATTCGTATCTCCATATCTTATCAAAGTCATACTGATATTATTTCCCCTCTGCTCCCGCATAGACGACCGACCAGGGACATTTTAAGATAATCTTTATGATTTATCTAAGGATACAATTATCGCAGTTAACATGCAAATAATATGATAACACAGAATGAATAATGTTTAAATAATAAGATAATCTTTATGATTCATTAAATAATAATTTTTAAGTACAATGATTGGCCCTTAGGGCACAATTTCCAACATCTTCTCCAACACAGAATGAAATACTTGCTTTCCTTTATCAAAAGTGTAGTATTTAAGTAAATACAGGTCTAATAATCGACCTCTCTATGTGAGGACAGACCTATGAATTTTGTGAGGAATTTTTAGGCCCCCTTCCACTATTAGGAGACATAGTTATTAGAGGAAGTTTTTCCGATGTGGTTAATAAATGGTGGAAATTGGGAAGCTGGGAAAATAAAATTTCAGAATTTATTATAGAGGCTTCGGAATGGAATAGGTAGAAAATTGGAACATCAGTGCAAAAAAAGAGGAATCTACTCAAGAGAATAGAGGGAGTGGAGAGAATCAGAACAAGAAGGGACAAATAGAACTTATTTCAAACGAAAAAGGAACTTGGGAGAGAATGTAATAAAGTGCTCTAGTGCAAGAGGAATTGCTTTGGTTCCAGAAATCTCGGTGCAACTGGCTCAAATAGGGGTATACCAATAGTAAATTCTTTTATAATAGTGCAATCATCAAAAGGAAAAAGAATAAAGTTGGTGGGCAAAAAATGTCATTAATAAAGATAGAGTCATTCAGACTACCAACGGTTCCCCTTATTAACTAATGAGGATATGCCTCTGTTGATGCTGCAATTATAAATGAAGAAATCAAAGCAACAGCTTTTGATCTTGGTGCCTTCAAAGTCACCGACCCAGATGGCATACAGGTTTTCTTCTACCAAGAATGTTGGAATGTGGTGGGTGATTCAATCTGCAAACTAATTTATGATATTTTTAACAACCCAACTAAGATTGAAAGCCTCAATGATACAAATTTGGTGCTCATTCCTAAGATTGATAAAGCTAAACTAATAAAGATTTCAAACCAATATTCCTATGCAGTGTGCTGCAAAATTATTACAAAGATTATCACTAGTTGACTCAAAAGCATTATAGGGAAATTCGTTGGAAATCACCAATGCAGTTTTATAGCTAGTAGACAGAGTAGTGAAAATATCATCATTGCCTAAAAAGTTATTTATTCAATGAGATCTAAATGAGGTAGTCATGGTTGGTTAGTAGTTAAAGTTGATTTGGAGAAAGCTTGTGACAAATTGGACTGGTCTTTTATCATAGACACTCTTCAGGAAGTGGATATAGGAGAATGGCTTATTGATGTGATCATGGGTCACATCACGAGCTCTTTCTTTTAGGTTATATGGAATGGTGAGCCAACTAATAAGTTCCGACCATCTAGGGGGATATGATAAGGCCATCCTATTTCTCCTTACATCTTTACCTTATGTTTAGAGAGGTTGAATCACATTATACAAGACAGTATTGATGAAGGTAGTTGGACTCCCATTCATATCAACACAGAGAGGCCTCACATATCTCACTTATTCTTTGCTGATGATCTGATTCTGTTGGAGAAGCCTTTTCTATCTAGGTAGAAACCATTGTTGATTGTGTAAAACCTTTTTGTGAAGTTTTAGGACAGAGAATGAATATAACCAAAAATAAGATTTTCTTCTCCAAAAATGTTCATAGTTCTATACCATTGATAATGAGCCAATAGATGGAGGAGGGCTTGATAGGTGATCCTGGCAAATACTTAAGGATCCCATTATTACACAACAAAGCCTCTCATGTGACCTTTGCCCCTATCCTAAAACAAATAATCAGTTGGCCAGTTGGAAGAGGAAATACTTGAGCCTGGCAGGTCGCATTACTCTAGTTTAGTTCATGCTCTCTGCTCTACCCTCATATTATATGCAGACAATCCTACTTCCCAATGGCTTGTTGAATGATTTGGAAAAATAGAACATAAGCCTTTTATAAGGTGAGGAGGGAAATTATAAGAAGCTTCACACTATATCTTGCAACCAAATAACAAGTTGAGCTAATAATGGATTAGAGATCAGGAATTTGGTGAAGCATAATGAAGCTTTTATCTTAAAGCTATGCTAGAATCTGACTTGTAATAAGGAAGCATTATGGGTTAAAGACATCATATCTAAATACAGTGCAAAGAGCTTAAACTACTGAAGGTTACAAAGAGACACAATGCCTCCCTTACTTAGAAAGGCATATGTAAAGTACGGCCATCATTCCAAGATGGCCTAGACATGAAAATTGGAAATGGTTTGACATCCTCCTTCAGGTTGGATAACTGATCTTAGATGAATTGTCCTTTAATTGATTGTGAACTGGGGGGAGAAGGTCTAGTTAACAGAAATGAAAGAGTAGTAGAATTCGTGAATCAGTCTAGTGAATGGGATAGAGACAAAATGTTATTCTGGATGCTTTCTCACATTGTTGAGTGAATTACCGGTGCACACCCACCCCGTGAGAAGAGGGGAGAGGATAAATTCTACTAGAAGCCATCTAATGATAGAACTTTACTATTAAAAGTTCATATCATTTTCTCCTTGCAGGTACACATATTCATTGTAATAGCATTTGGAAACTCATATGGAGGTGGAAAGTATTAGAGAAGATCAAATCTTCATATGGCTATTCCCCCATGTTAGAGCACATACTACGAAACTAAGATAGAGCAAAGGCTTAGTTACCATGGAAACCTATCTATTTACATGTGCAGAGGAGGAGGACTCAACGCATCTACTAAGAGATTGTTCTAATACAACTGATTAATGGAAATCGGTGGTAGAGCCAGCAAATGGTAAACTTTTTCTTCTTTGCAGGGCGCTGAATAGGTCAAGTGGAATTTGTGTCAACACCCGTTTCTATTTCGATAATCGAAGATAATAAAGATGGAATTCTATGGGCATACAGAAAAGTACAATTATACTGATAAAAGTATTTGTTTACAATCCCAACGTCATTCGTCAACGAAATACAAAATATAGCGAAATTTTTAATAATTACAAGATATCCTAAAATATCTAAAGCATAAAATAATTATAACCACTGTCTTCAACCTTGCCTCAAGATACGTGCCAATTAGATAAACTAATTATCTCAGTGGGTGCCAGTGGGATACAATTATACTAGCACCCGTTGAGATGTTTGTTTAGAAAAAAGGGTGAGATTCCAAGGAATGCCAATAGAAACATGCTATCATTCATAAAAAATACGAAACGTGCATATGATATGCGTCATGTATGCACCAATTAATGAAAATTATAAACATATCATCTGCATGTATACATGAGTAGGGCCCAACCCTACTATGTACACCTGGTTGGACTATCACCAACTCCCAGTGTAAGTGCACCTTTGGCACTAACTGCCCCTCTCTAGACAAAACATGTTGATTAATAAAGTACATTTACAAACATGGCATTCAAACAATCATATAACTATGGCATGACATATGAAGGATAATGTTCCTACCTTAAAGTTCTTTCAACCCCTTTTTAGTGCGCCTCGTAAAACGTGTCCCTTCCGGCTTCCGACTCGGTCCTAAAATATTAAATGTACAAGAAATAGGTCATAACCTATCCAAGTATCATTTTAGACTATCACATAGTGTCTCTTGTGGTGATATTAGCCTATGGTGATAATTTACCAAAATGCCCCCAAGACCCCAACCTGGCCCTGCAGTACCCGGCCTGATGGCATGTTTTCCCAAAATTTTGACTAGGTTTATCTCAATGTATTTTAGCCCAAGGAATCCATTTCCAAGATCAAAATTATTAAATTCAATGTTAAATTAAGAAAATACCCTTGACAACTCCGATCTAGGGTTTTAGGGGTGTTTTCATAATTACGCTTTTTCGGCCTTTTTCAAAAAAGTGACCAACTGTAACCCCACTTATTTTTGCCTATTGAATCTAATGGAACCATCTATTTCATGAAAATCTAGCTTCTACCCCCAATTATGGTTCTGGATGAAACTTTGGTCAAAAAATGGAAAAATGCTCTTTTGTGTTTTAGCTTCCAAAGCTTGTACTTTTTCCACTTATAATCCTTAATTAACTCATTTAAACACATTCTAATCTTGATTTAAAGAAATTTGGGCAGTATAGCCCTTTTTTCAAATTTACAAACTTGACAAAAATAACAAAAACCAACCATACACTTCAACAACAACTTCATACTTGTATAGATCTAAGATTTATGAAGTTACCTCTTCAGATCTTGGACTTTCTCTCTCTAGGTATCCACCGCTCTCTCTCCTTGAGCTCAAGATGTGTCTTCAAGATCATGGTTTCCATGAAGAGAAAGGTTTAGAGAAGGTTTTTCATGCAAAATCACAAGAAAAACTCAAGAGATCAACTTCTTACCTTAGGTTTCTTCTTCTGTCTCTCTAAAACCTCTAAGTTCTTCAAGCTCTCTCTCTCTCTCTCTTCTTTTCTTGTCCTGGCCGAAATGTGTGAAGGGAAGAGGAAGGAAGAGCCTTTATAAAATTTCTCCCTACATCCTACACCATTTGATTTCATCAATAGCTATTATTGTGACACTTGTCACAATCCTCTCCTCCTTCAAGTTTATGTCATGATGGCTCCATTTAGCTTCCCTTAGCATGGAACTAATTTTTCTCTCCATTTGGTTGGCTCAAAACCACCCCCCTTCATGCTCTCTACTAACCAAATTGCCTCTTCCAACTAAACCAAACTTGCACTCAACCATGCACTCAAGTAGTGAAGTGAGTTTCCTCCAATCATGCACTCAACCATGCACTCAAGCTTGCACCCAACCTTGCACTCAACCTTACACTCAAGCTATTCCAACTTTGCACTCAAGTTTGTAATATCCCAATTCAGGATTAAGGGCTAATGACTCTGAAATTGATTGTAATTAGTGTAATTAAACACTTTTAGAATTAATGTAATGTGAATTTGGTATAAAAATGTGTGGTATTTAAGATCAAGGGTTGAGATTCATTGCGCATGGGTCGGAATCCTATGCTTTGTGATTGTGTGAGCTCATGGTGGAAGTGAATAAGATGGTGACAAGTGGCATTGTGTGGACCATTGGTTGTGGCACATAGGACAAAAGTCCACTTTTCTCTCATGTTCTCTCTCCTATTCGGTGGAAGAGTGTGGGTATGGGAGGGGAATGCAATCATCATCATCTTCTCCATATCTCATTTTCTCTCTCTCATCCCTCCATTTTTGGTGACCTTGTACAAGGAAAGAGAAAGAGAAAGCTTTGATTTTGGGTAAGCAATGATCTTCTAATTCCCTAAACCTCTTCTCTAATGTTGTGCATCTCATTGAGAGCTTCAACTTGGTGATTTCAGAATCTTGAAAGGTAGTGGTTGTGAGTTGGACGAAATTGAAAATTTGAGAATCAAGATTATGGATTTGGCAAAGTGAAGAGGTAAGCCTTTAGTGTATTTTGATATATTGTTTGTGATTTTTGGATAAGTTTGTGAAAATCTGGAAATTTGCCCTAGTTTATACCTATTTTTCGAATATATGAATTTCATTGTGATTGATGTTAGAAATGGTCTATTGTGAAGTCATTTGAGTATTTGATATAGTTTGGAAGTTTGGATTTAAGTTGAATGAGATTGGGGTATTGTGTGTCATAGAGACCCAAAGGCATAAATTGTGGTAGAAAGGATTTTTGGTGTGTTTTGGAAGTTGCCAATGTGTTCCTTAAGTCATTTTAAGTGGAAATAGGCTTTGTGAGAAGTTTGGGAACCCTTGGGTATGATCTTAACCATCTGGGAAATTTATGTCATTGCTGCGTTTCTGTTCTCTAATGCACAACACTCGAGTGAGGGAAGATCATGCTCGAGTACTGCGTGTGTTTTCCCATTTCTGCTTTGAGTTTTGCCTAGGTTCTATGAGTGGAGTTCAAATGTACTTCTATAACCGTGAGTGAAGTTGGTGATCACTCAAGTGAGCAAGGGATTGCTCGAGTGATGGTGTGAGTCCAGAGTTAAGGTTGCTCTCGGGTCCTCACTCGCTGGTCATTTGTCAAGAGTGTGCTCTGACACTCGCAAGTATAGCCGTTTCACCCGAGCACCGTGGGGTATGCTAGAGTGAGCTTGTCCCTCTATAGTAGCATGTGCTCTCGGGTTGTTACTCGTTGTGTTGCACTTTCGGGGACCCGAGCATATTTGAAGTCATCACCCGAGTGCAAAGTTTCATAATCAAGTGATGTGAGCACTTTCTAGTCGTAGTAGTTGCTCACTGTAAAACACTCGCGAGTGAGAGTCATTCTCACTCGAGCACGAGTCGCTCATCACTCAAGTGAGGTCATCTTCACTCGAGTGATCTAGCCTAAAATTACTGTTTTGCCTTCCGAAAATGGGTCTCCAGGGTAGCTTCTTCCAACCCTTTAGGCATATGTTTAGGCCTCTAATAGTTACCTAAAGAGTTCTAAATGATAACCAACTTAGAGTATTATGAAATTAAGAACTTGGAAAAGAGATTGACTAGTTGTCCCTAATTTGGTATAGGATTTGATATCTGTCGCCCTCGTGAGACCACGGTACCGGAGCCAGTCAGGAAAGATACAAGTAGTGACTCTTTCTTTATACCTTATGTGATACATTGTATGTGTACTATATCATTGGTTCGTAATGGATTCGTATGCTGCAATATTTGTGAAATTGTGAAACCGCCGCTATACCAATAGTCCCTGAGTCGCTAACAACGGTTCGGGTAAGGGCTATGTGCCTTCCCGGCGGTAAAAGGGGATGAGGTTAGGGTGTGATATATGTGATTATGTGGGCCAAAAAGGCTATATGTGAGCCGTAATGCTATTCGTATGCACTGCCATACCAACAGTCCTTGAGTCACTAACAACGGTTCGGGTTAGGACGGTGTGCCTTCCCGGCTGTAAAAGGGGATGAGGATGGAGTGTGATTGTGTGTTGCTGATATGTGATGATTTGTTTACATGCTATGTGATTACGTGTGGTATGAATGATTTGTTACTACTAGGATTCTTTAAAATCTCACTCTTTCCAATTGACTAACCTTTTTAGACAAGGCGAGTGGCTCAAAAGAGAAGCGGACAACCAGGAGTAGTTAGAATTACTTCGAAACTTTAGTGGTTGTTGGTTATCTATTTTGGTTTGGGATTACTATTTGTACATAAGATATAAATGTTAAATTTTGGATATGTAATCCCGATTTTGGGAACTTTAAACCCATGTTGTATATATACAAGTGACCCAGGGTTTGCCAGGATTTTAGTTACGCACTCTGATGTTTATTAATGTGATTTGGTTTCTCAAGTAATTATATTCGAAAGTGAATGTGAGATCAAGATGAATTATGATTTTGAACCGTTTTACAGGAAACCCCATCTCTTAGATGAGAGATTGAAATTTGTCACTTTGTCTTATTGGTCTCTATTTCACTTAAATTTTATAATCCGAATGTAATTACGGTGAGGGGGTTACAAAGGTAGTGTACCATTTCATCATTAATCATAATGACTATGTCCATGTAGCATTATTTTAATGCAATTTAACATGTGCTCATCCAAATCAATTATAATTTAATCCCCTCCTCATATGATTATGACACTTGGCATCTTTAATTCCATTAATCAATTTCTAACACATTTTATTTTCAATTTTCTGAATAATGCCAATTCTAGCAGATTTTCTATCCTAACTTTTAAAAATCATAACTAATTTTGTAGACGTCATTTTGGAGAGATTCTAAAGGCTATGGAACCCTTATTGAGTCTAGTTTCAAGAAAAAATATGGTATTTAGCCAATTAGAAGCATATCATTACTAGATTTTATTTCATTGACTGCTGCTCCAGAGACTTTTCAGATTTTCTGGGCTAAATTAAAAATTCATATCTCTTTGTACATAGCTTCAATTGATTCATAGGACCTATCAAATTAATGCTTAGGATGTCTACTTTTACCATGTAAAATTTCATAATTTTTTCTCATCATTTGGTTTTCTAAATCTACATGACAAGCCCACTACCCCACAGGCAATTTCACTGAAAACACTGTTCACCTTTTAATTTTCAATATTTAATTCCTTTGGCCTTAAATATTCACCATTTTAAATATATAAAATAATTATAATATATTCTTGGCAAATAAAATTTGGGGTGTTACAATTTGCAGCATAAAGCAGGCAAGACACACACAAGGAGGGGATGTTTGGCTATATTGCTGGGATATCTGGGTATCTCGGTGTAATTGACTATTTGGAGGTGATGTTACGAATGAAACATCTAACGTAAATAATAATTTCCTCCATGCTTGCTTAGACCAAGATCGAGTAGCAAGATGTAATTTCTACTATTTTGGTACTAGCATAGCACAGGGGATGTAGGCTGCAGGAGGAGATTTTGCGAGGCTTGAAGTGGATAGATTTGTGTTACGGGATGGGTGTAGTGGCTGCGATGAAGTTGTTTGGGACCAACAGAACCCTTGGATATATGGCTGGTTTCAGTAGCAAGCTAACTTTAGTTTCTCCAACTATTGCAGAGCTCATTGGGATCATACATGGCCTTAATTTATATTGGACATTTGGACTAGAGGACTACAAAATATCTGTCTTTATTCGGATTGTTTGGAAGCCATTAATCCAATGAATTGTGGTTGTAAACTCAACCACCCATTTAAGGATCTTGTAGATGTAGCTAGATCTCTTCCTTATTCAGATTGACATGTTGTATTCAGTCATCACTCTAAGGCTAACAATAGTTTTGCTGATTTGCTAAACTCTTGCATGGACTTGTAGAAAATTTATGCATCGTTGATCAACAACCACCTCTAAGTCAGGAGATGGTCATTGATGAAAGATCCTAGGTTTAATTTTGTTTTGTATTGCTCTTTTGATGAGGCCATGGATTCCGTATTTATTCAAAAAAAAATTAAAATCCAACTTATCTTCACATTTTGCATGAGAAATATTACTCACAAATAACTAAAAGTAATATAAATATGAAAAAGTTTTATATAAAAACTATGATTGTAATAAAAAATGATAAATTTTCAACAAAATTTGAATTAATTTACAGATAAGTTTTGTAATATAATAGTAGGCATTTCAAAATGGAAGAACACTTTTAATTTATAAGAAAATAAAAAGGTCACACGTTTTTTAATTGTCAAAAATAATTTGGCGGTGAAATACAACTATTTCGCTCAAAAGTCAAAACAGGAAAAAGTTTTTTTTTTTGGGAAAAATCCGAAACAAATTCACATTGGTCGAGCAAAGTCACATCTCAAGCCTGGAAAGAAAAAAACTTGATCAGCTACATTTCAGTTTCTTCTTTTATCTGAAGAATATTAGTACAGTGCACTCTTTTATTCATTGGTCAGTGGGTAATTAAATGCTTCCTCTACTAACACGTCTTCCTCTCTTGCTTTCGTCTTATTGTTCATATTTACAATCCTACATCTCTCATTCTCTCTTCAAAATAAAAAGCCAATTACAATGCTCTTTTTGTTTCTCAGCTCAGGTTCGATGATATTGTCCTCCTATTACCGAGTGGTTGTTATTGTTTATATTTCTTTCTCTTTTATTTGTTTTTCTATCCAATCCATATATGCTCTTCTTCTTTTTCTCGAACATTGGCTTCTTGTCAAAGTCTATTTTTGTGTGAAAAGATGATGGCTCTCAAGAGGTCTTAAGACTGTCCTGTTATTGAATATCCGAAATGATTCATGGCTTAAAAGCGGCCAAACAATGGCTCATTCCAATCTAACGCTCAAAACGGCTTTTGCCTGAAAGACAAGCCATCCCCAACTCCAGCCCACAGTCTGGCTTGGGTCACTGAATCATATATAACTTAAGAGACTGAATTATACGGGAGTCAAAGAAACAAAGATTAAAATAATCACTTTTCCATTTATTCATTTTCTAATATTTTAAGGGTATTGAGGTAAATTGATAAAATTTCAATATCCTAATGTGGTCATATGACCTAATTATGGATTTGATAAATTTAGCAACCCAAATTAGAATTTGGGTATTTTAAATTACTTTTAAAAGGATTTTTCCTAAATTCTAGGTGTAATTTCTCTTGCTCTATTTATCAAGGTTCTTGGGAAAATCCTATTTAAATCTATTTAAAATGTCTAAATTCATATTCAAGCCTGCACTTTCATCAAATCCCATATCAAGCCAAGATGCTTAATTAGAGATTTTTGAATTTGTTGATTTTACTAATATGTCCTTATGCTATTTGTTGTGTGTCTTCCATCTCAAATCTCGATCTCATTGACTACTCACCTCTCTTCTACCCATCTTGAGATTTCTCCAGCCAATTCGTCATCTAATGTAAGAAGAAAAGAACAAATAAGGAGAAGAAAAGAAAAGGCAAAAAAAACCATGGTAGTCGGGATCCTTTTGTTCTTTTCGCTTAACCATCTTTGTCTATTACATTCCACAATCTCTCTCTTCTTTTAGTTCTCAAATCCACCACCATCATGCGCAAAAAAATAATGATTATTTCTTCTGCTGCAGCTCGCAAGGTTTGTCCTAGTTTTCCATTTTATTTTTTTAATGGGGAGTTTTCCATTTTATCGATTGTTTTATTTTCCCTATTCTATTTTGACTCCCATCTTCAGGGTCTCACTAAGATTTCTTTGTCCAATTCATTGCATTATCCTTATGTCATGTTGGCTGCTATATGTTGTATTCTTCGGGTACTAACCCGGTACTTGTGGGATATAGGAATAAAAAGATTCAGTTATCATTTTAATTAGAAGGACATTATGATCTTTTAACAATATTCTCAAATCCCCAATAAATAGAGGTGGGAAAACGGGCTGGGCTGGCTCTGCAGACTGGTTCGGGCCGGAGTCCAAAAAAGTACCTAAATTTAGAGGCTTGGCCGGTTTATGTAAAGGCCCACAGGCTTTAGGCCCGTTTAACTTTTTTCCTTTTTATTTTTTTTCCATGACTTTTTTTCATTATTCTCCTAAAGATTAAAATACCTAATTTAAAACATAAATATCATCAAAACTAATTTAAAACATAAATATTATCCAAGTTTAATAAAATACAAACAGTAAGACTTAAGTCCAAACCATAATTAATGTCCAAAACTAATCAAACAAGTCCACAGCCACAATCAAGCAAGTTTACAAGCTTCAAATGTCAGTAATAATAGAATACTTGATTTGGATTTTATCGTACACATAAAAAAAAAAGAAAAAAAATCAAAGAAGAGAAGCTCCAAAAGAGATATGAGTAAGTGTGAGAGTTTTTTGGATATGAGGGTTAGGTTAGGTTAACTCTGCCCCCTGACCACCACTTGTTACCCTATGCCCAGTTAAAAAAAAAAGTTAAACGGGCCTAAAAGAGCCAACCCTACAGGGCTGCTGTATTGCCGGCTCTTTTAGGCCCGCCTCCCTTTTTTTGCCCTAAATCACAAGCCCAGCCCTTGACGGGATCGACCCTAAACTGGCTGGTCCGACGGGCTCGGCCCGATTTCCCAACTCTACCAATAAAGCCTCTTGATCCGATTAGAAATTTGTTAAAAGTGCAGGCGTAAATCTAAATTTAGGTATTTTAAATAGATTTAGTGCTTATTTGGATTAGCAGCAAAGGCTGCTTTTCCAATGTGATTTATGGTGTACGAAATAAGTAAGTAGAAGGAGTTTTGTCCAAACTTAAATAAACGTGCTTCTTGAACACTACCTCAAATAGCACTTAAATGGGATTCTCTCTTTTTTATAAGCCACCACATCGAATATTTATTACAATTTATTCCTTTTAACACTATTCAATGTTGGTAAAAGGAGTCGATAAAAGTTCATAATTGATTATCTAACTTTCTATTAGAGTTTAAAATGCTCCTTCAATTTTATAAAGTAGTCATTTTTTTCATTCTTATAGTCCTAATACGGTAAGTTTCAAATAATAATTTTTTGTCCCAATTATTGTCATTGTAAAAAATTAAACTTGATATTCATATTTATGTGAATGTTTTGTAAACAATTAAAATTTTGAGGCATTTTTTTGTTAATAAAATGATGTTATCATCAGAGAACTAAAAACTAAAAGGACACTTTAATTTATAAAAATAAGAGAGAGAAAAATAAAATATGTTATCAAAGTAAATGATTAAATAAAGCTATATTTTTATTTAAGAAATTAATTATAAAATTTTTAAGAATGCATTTAACATAGCAAATGATAAAATAGAAAACTTATTTAACTTTTAAATATAGCGAATGGATTTTAAGATTGCTCATTGTTAGTAACAAAAAGAGAGAAAAACTTTAATCTGGCAAATGAAATGATTGACCCAAGAGGGAAAGACGCACTATGAATTTGTGTCTTGGACTAAAAAATAATACGAAAATCAGGTCCGCCACACACAAGTTTGGCTTTAAAGTACGCAGAAAGGACGCCAATGGTGTCTTCCGTCTTTTCCTCTTCCCTAATTGCATGCATGTTTGCATATATATATGTCCTAATTAAGACGCAACATTTCGTGACTCTGTTTTCAGGATTGTTGAGTCTCAAAGGAGGTTATGGCGCAAGATAGTGTGCTCAACGCCTTGGATGGCGCCAAGACGCAATGGTACCACTTCACGGCTGTCATCGTCGCTGGCATGGGCTTCTTCACTGATGCTTACGATCTCTTTAGCATCGCCAATGTTACCAAGTTGTTAGGGCGTATATACTATACAGAAGAAGGGTCTAAGAAGCCGGGGAGTTTGCCGCCCAACGTGTCCATGGCCGTCAACGGCGTCGCCCTCTGTGGGACGTTGGTCGGTCAGATTTTCTTTGGGTGGCTCGGCGACAAGTTGGGGAGGAAGAAAGTGTACGGGATGACTCTCGCTCTTATGGTAATTGCCTCAATGGGTTCTGGTCTATCTTTCGGTGCCACCCCAAAAGGCG
Source organism: Inga leiocalycina (assembly GCA_963242795.1). Classification (NCBI taxonomy): domain Eukaryota; kingdom Viridiplantae; phylum Streptophyta; class Magnoliopsida; order Fabales; family Fabaceae; genus Inga; species Inga leiocalycina. The sequence continues at coordinate 50,108,593 of OY725325.1, forward strand.
TCATCTCTACCCTCTGCTTTTTCCGATTCTGGCTTGGCTTTGGAATCGGCGGTGATTACCCTCTCTCCGCTACCATTATGTCAGAATATGCCAATAAGAAGACTCGTGGAGCATTTATTGCCGCCGTCTTTGCCATGCAAGGTTGGTTTTTCTTAATTACTTGGGTTAGGAAGAGCGTAGCGGATGGTAAATCTTCTTATCATTTGTAAGAGTTTATGGGAAAATAAATAAATAAATATATGGCATAAATTAAATAACACCAAAGACAAAAAAAAATCATATCCACTATTATTAAAAGAAGGTACAAGAGAGTCTCAACCAGATGCACAAACACATGCAATCACCCATTCAAACAATTAAAGTTACAAACTTACAAAAGAAAATAAATTAGCTTTTATAAAAAGACAAAAAAAGAAAACAAAGAAGCTGAAAATAATCAGAAACTTCTTGTTTTCATTCTCACACTTTTTTCCTTTTTTTTTCTTTCAATAAAATAGGAAATACATAAAATTGAATCATGTGCTTTTTTTCACATTCGAAGGGAGCCCAAAATGTAACAACTTAATCTATTCAATTAAAGCATTTCCAAAAATGTTATTTATGATTCTTCAGGGTTTGGAATTTTGGTCGGAGGAATTGTTTCTCTCATGGTCTCTACGGCGTTTGATCACACGTATAAGGCTCCGTCGTACAATGTGGACGCAAAAGCTTCTCTTCCACCACAAGCTGACTATGTCTGGCGTGTAATTCTGATGTTCGGAGCAGTGCCAGCAGCCATGACCTTCTACTCACGAGCGAAAATGCCAGAGACGGCCAGATACACCGCTTTAGTGGCCAAGAATGCAGAACAAGCAGCTGCCGATATGTCAAAGGTTCTTCAAGTCGAACTCGAAGCCGACAAGAAGCCAAAATCATCTGAAAGAGGCAACAACAACTTCGGTTTATTCAGTAGAGAATTCGCTCGTAGACATGGGCTTCACTTACTGGGAACATGTGCCACCTGGTTTTTACTTGATATTGCATTCTACAGTCAAAATCTTTTCCAGAAAGATATTTATTCAGCAGTGGGATGGCTTCCTCCAGCTGCTGAGATGAACGCCATTCAAGAAGTTTATGCGGTGGCAAGAGCACAAGTACTAATCGCACTGTGTGGAACCGTGCCGGGATACTGGTTCACGGTGGCCCTCATAGACATATTGGGACGATTCTTCATCCAGCTTATGGGTTTCTTCTTCATGACTGTCTTTATGTTCGCTTTGGCAATTCCTTATGACCACTGGACCAAGAAGGAAAACACAACATGGTTCCTTGTCATGTATGGATTAACCTTCTTCTTCGCTAACTTCGGCCCTAACGCCACCACTTTCATTGTGCCGGCCGAGATCTTCCCGGCGAGGTTGCGGTCGACTTGCCATGGTCTGTCAGCAGCTGCCGGAAAGGCCGGAGCAATCGTGGGCGCGTTCGGGTTCATGTATTTGGCACAGAGTAAGGATCCAAAAAAGGTTGACAAAGGGTATCCAACTGGGATTGGGATGAAGAATTCTCTAATCCTATTGGGTGTGATTAACTTTGTTGGCATGTTGTTCACTTTCTTGGTCCCAGAAGCCAAGGGAAAATCATTAGAAGAGATAAGCCGAGAAAATGAGGACCAAGAAGGTGATCAAACTACAACCTCAACCTCGGCTTGAAGGACACTATTAATATAGTGTGAATTCAATTAGCAATCAATTTAAATATGATGGAAATAAAACTAGGAAGAAAAAATGCTAAATGGAGATTCTAGAATAATTGAAGGCTACTAAAGAGATTTGAAGTTTAAAGAGAAGATTTAGAAATATTTTGCTTTAATCTTGATTCATCATTATCTTTATTATCAATTTTTATTTCCATTTAATATTATAATTTCTAGAATGTTCTCTTTTAAATTCCTAGGGTTAGAGTTGGGGCTATAAATAACTCTCAACAATCTCATTATGTAGACATCTTATGCATTAAATAAACAGATATTGAGTTTCCTCTTTGAGTATCTCTTTTCTCCCTCCTTTCTTGTTGTCCTATCTTCTCTCTCTCTCTCTCTAACTCTTCTCTCTCATCTCCATTTGCCGCTTCTATCTTTGTCTCTCCTTTCCCCCTCCCCTTCCCCATCTTGCATCAATTTGACATCAGAGCCCGGTTCCCTCCATTGCTTTCACTGCCCAACTCTTGAAGAAATCAACCAAAGCATTTTTCTTTCTTTAAATTCTTGTTGCTATTTGCAATATTTAGTTTTCTTTTTTATATAGATTTATTTGAAAAAATAGAAAAAAAAAAAGTAAAAAAAAAAAAGGTTGTGAAAAAATGATCAGGAAGCAAAAAAAAAAAATCATTCCTTTTTGCTTTTAAAGGTGTGCTGATGTAGTAAATGGCCAACAACGCCCAAATTACACAAAATAGCCTTATGGAACATAGAAGGGTTCAACCGAAGTCTAGGGAGGAATTGGAACAAAGCATAAACCACAAGTTTGAAGAAATTAAGAGGGCTCTTATTGAGATATCTTTCTCAGAGGGTGGCTTCTTCAATCCTCCTTCAAAGATACATAATGTGCCACAAGAAGATGTTAATTGTAGAATTGATCCTGAAATTGGGTTTTCTATTGTTAGTGAAAGCGTAGCCACAGAAGAGGTCAAGGAAGTAGATGAAGTTGTCATAGATGTTATTAAGAAGCAAGAGGAGGCTGAACCAAAAGAAATCTCCAAGCACTATGAAGACATGAGTCTTGAATTAAATCAATATTTTGCGTTAGTGGCAAAATATCATGAGTCACAAACAGTAAAGATTCATCATGTTGGAAATCTTGACAAGACAGGTGTTCAAATTCATCAGATTTCTACTAAGTATTGTCATCTATTCTTCAAGTTCATCATAATCAAGCTGTTCATTATCCTGAATTTGTTGTAATTATGGAAGAGCACATTGTTTCTCCATTTTGTGATTACTTCTACAACTACCTTGTTCATTGGAATGGTTTTCCAAATCAGAATGCTCATTCCCTTCAACATCTCATTTTTTCATTACATTGTCTATTGGAAAGGGTTTCCAAATGCCAGACATGTGCCTCCATCTAACTCGTCAAGAGCCAAGTTCTTCAAGCGGGGAGAAATGATGGAAATGAAAATAGGTAGAAAAAAAGATTAAATGGAGATTTTAGAATATTTGAAGACTATTGAAGAGATTTGAAGTTTAAAGAGAAGATTTAGAAATATTTTACTTTAAAGTTGATTTATCGCTATCTTTATTATTAATTGTTATTTGCATTTAATTTTATACATTCTAGAATGCTCTCTTTTCCCATATTAAATGAGGTTTTGAAGGAAAGAGAGAGAAATACAATTAGCCATATTTAAACATTAAACAGGGGAAAATTTGACAAAAAACACATTAATTACACTCCAAATGATTTATATTGTGGACCAAGCTATATTTTTAGAAGCGACTTATACCGTAGACAGGAGGGAATATATATCTACATATTTTTATTACTTTGATTAAAAATAAAATTTGAAATTACATTCAAAGCATTGGTTCTAGTGGAATCAGAAAATTGTGTAGGTTAACGGACTATATATGACTTTTTTGGTGAGGAACATCTTCATTAGCCTTTCACTCAATTTCCTCTCCGTTAATTATTTCTACCTGTGAATCAACTTCCAGTGATTGGCATTTTATACTTTATAGCAATATTATTATAATATTAAACAACAATAACACGCGCGCGCACAGATAAAAATTTAAATAGTTAAAATTTATATGAATACCTCAACACGGTAAATTTTATTAAAATATATAATTTTTTATTTCCTATCCTCTGCCGTCTGTATCTCTTATCTGTATATGTGCAGAGGTTAAATTTTGTATATTTATTTTTTTATTTAATATTATAATGATATTGTTATAATGTATTAAAACTGAACAAATTAAAAGTTGATTAAATGATAGATATGGTAAATAGTGAGGGAAGGGAAAGAAAAGTAAATGGAGATATTCTTTTCTCCTTAGAAGCCATGAGTTGCCTTCCTCTTCAAATAACTAGCAGAAAAATGTTTATTATATGGGAGAATGACAAAAAAATACTATTTGAATTTCAAAATCCCCAATTAGTCCTTTGACAAAGATTTGCGTTGTTAATCCCATTACTATTCTTGTCAATCTCATTACCATTCTTGTCAGCGGGATTTTAAAGTTCAAATGGTATTTTTCTGTCATTCCCCCTTATTATATTATCATTTTAACTTAACTTGAACTTGGAAACACAAGTTAATATCTTTTATAGATATATATATATATATATAGACACACACATACACTAGTATAATATTTCAGCACTCATCCTCTATATAATATTTCTATTGTCCTTAATATAAGAACTACTCAACTAATTTAGGTATATTAATGAGGCAAGATAAATTACTTAATTATAATAAATGTGATCTTATCTCTCTAAAATAATTCTATATGACATTAGATTATATATCAATTTATAAGTCAGGTTAATTAATTTAAGAAAAACAATAAATATAAAATATAAAATTGATTAACAAGTACAATATGCTCATCACTAATATGGACTGTCCATATTGATATTGGAAGATCCATATCTAATTTATTTAATTTTAATATTATAGTTAAATTTTATTAAATATATGTAAAATTTAAAATAAAATTAGTTACAAGAAGTGCAGGTAGAGCGCCGTTACATGAATAGTGTAACATCCTAGAAGAGTGAGCCAATAATTCAGGCAATTCGCCTTGGTGAGTGATGTACTCATTAAAGTGGATTAGTCGAGAATGAAGCAGTGGTTCTCTCTGTTACTCTCTTTATAAGATGTTCAAATCCGGGACCGGTTTTTGGCCGGATGCAATTTGCGTCCTGATACCGGTCCCAGTCCCGGTTTGGTCCTGATCCCGGTAATCCCGATCGGGACCGGGATCAAACCGGGGATACCAGTTTTTTTTTAAAAAAAATTAAATTTAAAAAATATTATTATATTATTTAAATTTTCTATAATCTAGTGTTTAAAGTAATTATTTAACACCTAATAAGGCCATAATAATCACACAAATTGATTTAGAATTGAAGAATAACATTTTTTTATTATTATTATAATCACCTTCATCATTTTTGTTATTATTTTTATACATTATATAGTAATATTAGTATCACGATATATATAGTTTAACTCCAACTAAATATGTGATACACATTTTATCAAATGATAACTTAAATTATGGGATAAAAAATAAAATAATAACTTAGTTTTTAAGAAAAAAAATATAAATAAATAAAAAAAACCGAGACCGGGATCACAAGGTGCATGACCGGTTCCAGTCCCGGTCCCGGGTCCCATAGATCCAAGTCCCGATTTTCCCGGTCCCGGCCTAGACAGGAAATTCCTGGGATCAAAAAATCCAGGACCGAGACACTTTGAACACCCCTACTCTCTTCGTCGACCAAGTTACTCGCTTCGGCAAAAGTGTTGCTCGCCGAAGCGAATGATGCAATATTACATTCTTATCTATTTTCATATTTTTTAGAGTGTTTGGGCGCAGTTTGGTGGGTACATAGGAATAGCATAAATATACTGATAATATATACATGATTATATTACAAAAAATTCCACACAGGGATTATACATAATGCTTACAAAGCTAAAATATAATAAAAGTCTGCAGATAACCAACTGCTTCTCTTGGACTGAATCGGAACCTTCTGTATTTTCCTCTTGCAGTCCTCTTCTCTGTTCTCAATACACATCCTGTGCCGCCTGTCTAAATGGTTGGTTGGGGGAGGGTGAGATTCGAAAGAATCTCATTGGTAAATAACAATTGCTATAATACATGCAAGATATATGCTATATGCATGACATATTAGTTTTAACTAGATGCATGCACCATAATGACATTTCTACATGCTCAATACTTCACATACTATACTCATGGCAATATTATAAATAGAAACAGAATTTCATCATTCAAATATGCTCTACACGATCAAGTAAAGCAATCGCATACATCACTACACAAGTATAATTATCAAATACATGTAAATAAGGTAAGTTCACTACCTGGATCGTCCTACCCATGCCTATCGTCGGTCCAATTGTGTCTGGCTCGGGCTGCTGTCCAATCCTAAAATCCCAAATTTACAATAAATGAGTTATTACTCATTCATGTATTATTCTAAACTCATTGTGTTGGTTATTTTTGCTTAAAGCTACAAAATTACCAAAATGCCCTTGGGACCTGGTCTAAACCCCTTTGTACTCGGTCTAACTGTACTTTACCAAAAATTATGACCCAGACTAATCCTACACAATTTCACATGTCGAATCCATTTTTTTACCTCGGATTTTGCAAATTAATGCTCAAATTATAGAATTGCCCTTGGCAACCACTATATAAGGGTTTTAGGGGTAAAATTGTCATTTTACACTCTAAAGCCTTCACACTTCATATTATACATATTCCCTACACAATTTTCAATTCTAAACCCAATGAAATCATCAAAAACACCAAAATCGAGTCCAAACACAGTGAAAACAGTTGCTGGACGAATATCATAATAAATTAGGAAAATTGGAGTTTCTCGATTCCATTTCATTAATCACCTTCCTTTCATCTTTAATTACTTGTTTAACCTCTTAAACACCTATTGAACATGATTAATGAAAATTTGGGCAGCACCTCCTCTTAGGGTTTGATCATCCCGAAATCATAAATTAAGTAAAGCAAGCCACCAAACAACCACAACAACAATAATCAACTTGAATCAACCAAGATGACAAGGTTTTATGGCTTACTTCTTGATTCTCTCTCTAAAACCGTCCCTCTCTCCTCCTTCTTGCTCTTGCTTTAGCCTTGCTACGTGTGTATTTCAAGAAGAAATAGAGATTATGTGGTGTTTCCATGAACTAGAAGGCAAGAACAAATAAAAATCACTTGCAACTCACCTTGATTTTGCTTCTTGATCTTGCTCCTTCTCTCTTGTTCTCTATATTTTCAAGACACTCCTTCTCTCTCTTGCTTCTTGATTTGGACGAAAATGTGGCCATTGGAAGGGATAATGACCTCTTAAAAATATGTCAAATCCATCTCCTTAAATATTAATTTTTAATTGCCAATTAAGCATCTGTAATTTGACTTTTCCTTCATCTTTTTCCGCTTGGCTCAAAATACTTCTAAAGGTCACCATTTATGTCCAATATTCATTTTCTCTTTCTTGCCTCATATTGGACGAAATGCTTGGCCCCCCTATTTGACCATTTCAAGTGCTTCATAATTCACCATTTATTCTTTTTGATGCCACAAAGTGCAAATGAATTTTGATGAATAAAAATTGGGATGTCACACACAACAAATGGGTTTCACTCTTTATGTCACTCACCTCGGCGAGGTATGCACTCACCAAAGCGAATCATCAATTTTTAGGGAAACTCATAAAAAAAAGGTTAAACTACCCAAATCTAAGTTGGGCCATTAAACTTAATACTACCTCCGGTTCTAAATATAAAATCCAGTTAACTTTTTTGGAACACTAATTTTTCTGACTTATAAACTGATATATAATGTAATCATACACAACATATAATATGATTAAGTAACTTATTTAGTTTCATTAATCTCTCCATAAAAGTCAACTAAATCTTATATTTAGGACCAGAGGTAGCAAATCATTAATCAAGTCATATGGGGCAAAGAGGGATTTAAAAATTGGGTCAAACTATCCTCATACCCCTAAATCCCTAGTTTTTCCACATTTACCAATCTAATCCTTTTCATAAATAAATTATTCCCATGAACTATAGAGTTAAAATATAATACGCTGATGGCATTACTCTTTATAACTTCAGGTGCTTTATGATATTGAATCCAAAAATTTCAAGAATATCAAATTCTCATCCTCATTTCATTCCTAAATAAACATGTTCTATTACAACCACAAAGTAATTAAGTATAACATTAGATGAATTTAAATTGGAGAAGTCGATACAATACAATCAAAAGTGAGAAGAACTCGATGGATTTAGGGAAAATTTCACTGCACCCTGATCTGTAGACATTCAATATCAAAGAGTTCTCAAAAGTTTTTGAAATTTCACTATACCCCCTAGGACTAAACTGAAATTAAATTTTATGAGTGAAAAGATAATTGTACCCTCACTTTATAAGTCAAATATGATTATTTACAAGATACATATGAAAATTTATAAGTCAAATATGCTTATTTTCAAGATAAATTAGTGAAATTACAAGACCAGCTCAGTTATGTATAAGACAAGGAGCATATTTACAAGAATATATGCTTTTTATAATAGATATGTGAGAATTTACAAGTTAAATATGTGTATAAAACAAGGGCGTAAATGTCTTGTACCTTGAACCTAGAATTAATATAGATACACCCAAGATGTTCTACTACAAGAATGTAAATTTCAATAGAGCTATGGAGCTTAGCCAAATTCTTTGTATTGGTATTACTGCTGACTTGGGAAACTACCTCGGTGTTCCTGTCATTCACAATAGTGTGACTAAGGCTACTTTCTACCCCATTATACAGAAAACCAGAAGTAGGTTGTCCTCTTGGAAGAGTCGCTTCTTGAGTATGGCAGGTCGGTCTGTGCTAGTTAAATCGATTTTATTTGCATTGCCTAGTTGTCATATGCAATCTTCTTTATTGCCATTGGGCATTCTTGATGAAGTGGAAAAATTAAGTAGGAAATTTCTCTGGTCCCATGATACAGGGCAAAGGAAGCTAATCTCTTGGGATTGGATCACTTTAAGCAAAAAGGAAGGCGGGATGTGTTAAGAAGCTTAGAGCTCACAATAAAGCTTTTATTTTAAAAATTATGACGGGGCATCTTAACGAATAAAGAAGCTTTATGGGTCAAGTGTTTGTTAGCCAAATATAATTGTGGGGTTGATGAGATTCCCACTGTGGTTAAAAAAAAGAGATTCTTCCTTGACTTGGAGATAAATTGTTGAGGTTTAGGACTCATTCCTATCAGGTATTGGAAGGAGAGTCAATAATGGGTTGCGCACAAGTATTTGGTGGGATAAGTAGACCCCCTTGGATCACCCACTCATAGCTTATGTGTTAGATAGTGGCTTGGGGAGCACGGGGGACAGAGTAGTGGACTATACTTTGCCAAACGGTTAGTGGAATAAGAATGCTTGGTATGGGATTCTACCTTTGTGGGTGACAAATATTATCAGCAAGGCTCAGCCACCAACCAAAAATTCTGAGGATAGCTTCATCTGGAGACCTGGGAATGGTGGAAGGTTTTCAGTGAAACCATCTTATGATTTTCTTAGCCGCAGGACTAGCAGTAATGAGACTAGCTTTTGGAGATACCTATGGAAGTTCTTGTTTGAGGGGACCCTATAGCTCGAGAACTTCTACACCAGTGCAAATGTAATCTCATGGAGTGTGTGGTTAATGATACTCTCAACCATCAACTCTTCCAATTCAACAAAGAAGGGGAATCACATTGATATCTTCTTTCATTGTTTGACTAACCTATAAGATATTTTACATTAAATATATATAGTAGTTAGTCAATGTATAAGATAAATATATAGTGTAAACTTTTTACTCTTAATATTTAACATCTATATTCACATCAACTCATCATATCTAATAGAAGACAATTGTGGTTTGCTCAATAATAGAGGCAGGGCTTTTGGCTATGAGGACGGGACTCGAATTTGGTGAACAACTCGGATTCAAACGAATGTTATCTACTCTGATTCCTTAGACGCATTTAATATGTGATTGTGGAGTTGCGCTACTGATCATCCACTAAAAAAACTTGTTTATGAAACGCGGGAGATCTTGCTATCTTCTGGGGAGGTCAAACTGTACCAAACTTGCAGGAATGACATCAAGTGCACTGACTTCATGGCAAGATCTGGGCATGGTTACTCTCTTCACAAACCATGTTCTTTCCTTGAACCAGTTTCGATGCCTATCTAAATCCCATATGAATCATTAAGATAAGATATGAATGGCCCAGATTTAATTTTTTTTATTTTTTATTTTTTAAAAAATAATTATTTTAATGGATAGATAATCTAAAATAAAGATAATCTCTTAACTAATATTTTTTAAAAAAATTGAATTTTCTATTCAAAAATCACCAGTTTAAAAAAATCAAATCTGAATTATCCATATCTCATCTGAACGGTCTAGATGGAATGAGCGCCTGGTGCCACCGAAATTAGCTCCGTTCTATCCTATAGCTCTAGATGGGTGCACTCAACTGTTTCTGGAGGATCAACAACATTAATTGTTCCTGATTAGCTGGATGTCCAAAAAAATTTTAGGTTATGTGGTAGCTAGGTTTTAGTTTGGCAAACTTGTCTCTTCAAGCTTCGGCTTGCTGTTGTACTCCATGTAGTTGATATGAATAAAATAGAAAACTTATTTAATGTTTTTTTTACCATAAACTAATTTAATGTTTAGACTTAGAAGCAAGGTATTAAAACCCAAATAAAATACTGAACCGGTCGGGGTACTGAGTTAAGGGTCAGTGGGTCAGATTGAGACCAAACCGGAGCTAAACCGGGGTTAAACCGGTGAGATATTGAAAATTTTAGGCTTATAAACATATATAAAATCCTAAAGAATTTAGGGAATTAAAAATATTTTAGTCATATACAAGACAAATATGAAAATTTATAAGATAAATATGGGTATTTATAAGACAAATAAAATAACTTATAAGATAAATAAAATAATAACATCATTATCTTTTCACTCCCAAATTTAATTTCATTTTAATCTAAAATATGCAGTAAAATTTCAAAAAACTGTAGAAGTTGAGGGACATTATGTCGCTTTCTTTGAGCAAACTAAAATTCTCCCGAAAAGAAAAAGGGTGCGCTTGAAGACTTGGGAATGAATTATTGACGGGACCCACGAGGTGGAGACCCCGTCTTCGATTGGGCCATGTGGTCCCGGGCTTAGCAACATGTTACATGTAAAGGGATATATCATAACATGATTGGCTTTCACTTTGGCCAACCAGCATCAGACACCCCACCTGATTAATTAACGCCCAGCGGCACGTGTCAGACAACCGAGGAACAGGTCGATGCCCTTTTCAAATATACCAAAGAAATGAAGGTACAATTACACCAAAACCCATAACTTAACACAAATTACATTGACGAGTTTTGAAGATCCCTGTGAATATTCCCACAAGTCCCAGCATTTGATATTCCATTTCTCTAAATTTACTCCCACCGATCCTAAATATAGGACATAGTTTGTAGTGTAATTATAGGACATAGTTTATAGTGCAAATTGCACTACAAACTATGTCCTATATTTAGAACTGGAGGTAGTATTAGATTATACATATGTTGGAGTGCTCTTTGTTAAAAGTTGATTTAACTATTATGAGCTCAATGCCCACTATGTGATTTAGAAAATCTTATTGAGTTCTTTTTTTTTTATCAGAAATTTAGTTAAATATTAATGCATGTTTGAGTAATTGATCAAGAAAACATGAAGTATTTGAATATTGAACTTCATATAAAACTTTCTATTCAACTATCTCTTAGAATATTTTAATACAACCTTATGTTGTATTTCTTGTGTAAAAGAGCTATAACGGCCTTCACTTAGTGTGCTTCATTGTTTACATCCAATACTAGAGAGACTTTATTGTTGCCAACACCTTTGTGGCGTAGTGACCCAAAGGGTGCTCTATGACGGCACTTCTCTCATGGGTTCAAATCCGCACCTGCAAGCAATAGCTTGCCAAACCCCAAAAAAAAAAAAAAAAACCGAGCAAGAGGTTTAGGGTTTATTTGATTCTATTTTCTGTTTTTTATTCTTAAAAATAATTTTGGAAACAAGTTTTAAAAATAAAAATGAAAAAAAAAAGTTTGGATAATTGTTTTAAACAATCCATTTTTAAAGTGACGTGACGGTGCTGTAGTCGGTAGTGACATGGCGATAGTTGTCACTGGTTGCTTAGTGTTAATAGTAGATAAGTGCATGCCTCAAAAAATAAAAAAATAAAAAAAAATAAAAGAAAGAAAACAACTAAAACCTGTTTTTGGTCTTTAGTTTGTAAAAACAATTTTTTAAAAATAGTTCGCCAAACATGTTTTATTGTTTTTTTTTTTAAAAAAAAAAATCAAATAGCCCCTATATTGTTGCATGTTTTTTTATCATAGCTGGTTGTGATATGTAAGGTTTTGAAGACATCCAGAAGAGATTCGTAAACATTAATGCTAGTGTGAAGTAAAGATTTTACAATAAAAAAAAATTGCGATGTGAACTGTAATAAGTACTAATTAATGTGCTTAGAACCCTTTGAATTTCGAAGGATATAATGAAAATGTTGAGAGGTAATTTTGGAAACTGAACTAATGTCAAATGGGTGATTTATATATAATGTCTGACCTCTCTAATTTCTGTCCGTCATTAACATTATTAGGCTATTGGCTGTGTCTCACATTTATTGTTATAATTGGAGACAACACATTAATTTAGAAATATTGTAGTTTTGGCCATACTTGCACATGTAATTTTTCCCATAGTGAATTAAAGGACTTGAACTCAAGTAGGGACAGTGAAGCAAAGACAAAAAGCTATGGATGTTACGTGTCTTTGTTTTTAAAAGGGTGAATGCGTGGTAACTACCATCATTAAATTTTTAAGGTACTAAAATACATATAAAAATTATAAATTGCAGCTATTTTACCAAAAACATTAACTTATGTAGAACGACGTTACTTTAGTTTGTGGGTCCCACACAATGTATCCAGCTATATTTGAAGGAACCCGATCTATTCTTTTAGCGCTCGTCTTAATCTAGGCCGTACAGATCTGAATCTAAACAATCTAGATTTAACTTTTTTAAAACGGGTAATTTTGAAATAAAATAATTATTTTTTTAAAAATGGTTAATTAGAATATTATCTTTATTTTAAATTTTGTACCCATTAAAATAATTTTTTAAAAAAATTAAAAAACAAAAAATAAATAAATCTGGACCGTCTAGATCAATCTGAACGATCAAGATGATGAGCAGGGAAACTGAATCCACGCTTGAAACAGCACGTCAGCACGCATGGTTTTATTTGTAAAACAAAATCTGGCCGTCCTCCTTCTTTTCGTTACTTCCTTCTTCCTCCATTAACAACCAATATTATGGGCGTGCTGCTTTGCTTTGCAAATTAAATTCTGTTCCTTCATATCGTGAGGAGGTTAGCATTAATATACTTTGAGTTTCCATGGAAGATGCATGTGAATGTGTTGCATAGTAAGAAGAAGGGGTTGTAAATAGAAGGAGGAGGACAAAAAACGAAGGATTGAAAAGGAAGAAGGAAGAGTAACGAGGAGGGAGAGAGAGACGAATGATGATTAAGGGATTGTTTGGTACCGAAGAGGGGAAGGAAAGGGAGAAAAAATAAAATTTTGTAAGTTACATTTAAAGAAATTGAAGAAGTGTAATTATAAAATTTTAATAAAGAGAAAATATAATATAAAAAAATATGACATAAAATCCCTCATATCAAACAAGCCATAAAAAAAGAAAAACAATAAAATTTTGTTTGCCAAAGGAAGAGTAACATCCATTTACTTTAAGTTAAGTCATTGGTAAAATTGCCTCCAATTTGTAATGTTCATCTATATTTTAGCACTTTTAAAAATTTAATAGTGTCTTTTATTCCTGACATAAAACATGATTGTTAAAATTGCACATTTACTTCTTCTTCTTTTTAATCAAAGTGTGGGCAAACTTTAAAATTTTTCAAATTAATTCTACAAAACCAAGTTTTTATCTAAAGGGCAAAAAGCAATACATGTAATGAGCAAAATGATACTGAAATTGAAAATAAAGATTTACAAGGATTTTTCTAAAAGAATAATAATTATAGATAGGGAAAAATTTACATATGATGCTACAAAATTTAATACTAGTAGTTAATTTTACAAACAGTTCTAGAGGGAGGAGTTTTGTTATAAAAAAAAAAATTAAAGTAACAATGTAGAATGATTTACAAAAATGTAAGGTCCTTTAAAATATAATTTTCTAAATATATTTATTATTTTTTGTAATTTAGTTTATGTTAAACTGCATATTTCTATATTATTATATCATTATTATTTTTATTCTTATCTCTTTCTATATTTTTTATCATTTGAATTTTAAGTTTTAATTTTTATATTTAAGTTTTTTTTATAAAAAAAATTAATATAACTTTCATTTTGAAAATTCTGTCTTATTATTATTATGTGTGTGTGTATTGCCAACTTATATGTATATATTAGTTATTACAATATTTATGTTCCAATCCCAAAATATCTACCCGTGGGACCCCTTCCCTTCCCCACCATTTATTTATTTCTCAAATAATATAAAAAGTCACACTCTGACTCCACTAATATGTTTTTGTTCCCTTTTGCCAACCCACTGTTTTTCTCTTTTTTTTTGCCGGACACTAATATGTTTTACCATAACTTTATAATTGTAAAACATATAATTGGTGCATGAATTTCCAAATGTTAAAATTGAGGACTCAACCTTTAGGGATAAAAAACATCCTATTAAAAAAATTATCGTTAATTGACTACAATAATATTTAAACATGACAGGATAATATTAAATATTAAATTAAATACTAGTTATATAAAAAATATCAAAATATACATTTCATTTCCCCTGTTTGAAGTATATTTGGGTGGCCTAAGTTTAATAAATTTTTATTATTTTAAAAAATTATATTGTTTTAATCCGATTTAGACAGACCCAACCAAATGTGCACCCTTGTGAAAGAATCTAAGAATAGGATACGATAGAGACTCCGGCCAATCACACCTTTTTCGGCATTTATTAAAATAGACCATAGAATAGACAAAGTCAATTTTATTTATAATAAATAAATAAATATCAAAAGCACGTCTCTATAAAGCAAGCAATAATTCAGACACCTGGAAAAGCTTCCATTTAGCTTAAGATACTAAATTATTGTGCATGTGGTCCCACAAAAATTCAGCGTCTTTGACCGCACATGCTAATTATTTGCCTCTCACTATCATGTCATGTTCTCGTTAAAATCAATCTCATTCTCACTTTCTTCTTTTGATTCTCTTGTACATTGGGAAATCTAATTAAATCAATCTTATTCTCACTTTATTTGTTAAATTACATTAATCTTACATTTGTTTTGATTGTCATGTTAGGAAATATAATTTCATTAAATTCAAACAAAAACTTAATTTTTAGATAAATTGTTAATAAAGAGATCTCGTCCAATAACCTCAATGAGTGTTATCTTCGGTTTTTCTCTACTCCTTTTTACTAGGTTACAAACAACATGATATTCTCTTTCAAATTTTACATAGGCTTAAAGTGCAAATTTATCCTGAAAGTTTTGAAGAAAGAACAATATTGTCTTAAAAAAATTTTTAGATTCAATATCATACCAAAATTTTCAAAATGTAGCAACGTTGCCTTATATCGTTAAAAAATTAACATTGGCTATTAAAATTGGACGTTGATTGTTAACTTTTTAATAGAAATGGACAATATTGTTCTATTTTAACACTTTCTGAATAACATTAAACCTAGAAAAACTTTTAGGGTAACATTGCTCCTCAGTAAAAAAATTCCGAAACAGATATGCACCTTAAACCTTTTATATATAAGAGATTTTTTTTCGGGATGACATGTTCCTGCTTATAAGAGGTATTAATATATTGTTTAAAATTTTAATTATCATTTTTCATTTTTGTCGCCGTTCATTACTGGTTAGTATTTCTGCATTAACATTAGTTAGTCTGTTCATTCAAAAAAAAAAAAAAGCTAGTTTTTCTCTCACTCGCTCTCCCCCGTAGATAAGGGTTTTTTTTTATAAAAAAATTTATATATCTATTGTCTTGAACTAGTTTTGACTAACTTTTTAATATATAGATTAAGTTAGTTGTATTTTTTTAAACTCCAGAAGGGAGTATTATTTTACAATCCGTTAGAAATACTCATGATTTAACGCCTGTTGATATTATTGGTTATCTAATCTTTTGCTTTATTGGCATACAATCTTAAACTCCAGAAAGTTCCTTGTTTTTTTTTTTTTACAAGAAAGTACTGACAATTCACCCACTAATAATGTCTTCACATTGGTAGAATTCAAATCCACAACCTTATTGTTATGAGCCAACCGCTTTACCAACTGGATCAACTTTTGTTGGCAAATTTGAGAAATTTCAATAAAACATAAATATAAACTTATTTGTGTGGATTCAACTTCTTGGCCCATTTTTTTGTTTTTTATATGAGTGGATTCAACTTCCTGGGCCATTTTTTTGTTTTTTTATTTGTGTGGATTCAACTTCTTGGCCCATTTTTTGTTTTTTGAAACATACAATGGAAAGACAATAGCCGGAAACATAATTGCTACTCTAAAATGAATGACTTATTGTCCCATTTGTTATCCCCTCCAATTCATCATTCCATTTTAAATACTGAAGTTGAATAATGAGTCAAAACAAATCACCCAATGGTTAATAATCTTATCATAGGATCAATTTTATAATTATCACTTTCAACCAAAAAAAAAGAAGGTAATTTCATTGATAGATATAAGCTGAGGAGATATACAAAAGTGATATAAATAAAGTTAAGAAACTTGATCCTATGGTGAGCCAGACCACGGGGGTAAAATTATTCTGCTCTCTCAAGTTGATGGAACTTCAAAGGAAAACCAGTCAAAGGATGACAAAATGCATAAATTTATGACGTGTTTGAATTCGCGTTAGAAAAATATGTTCATGTAAGCCGAGACAAAACTACTCTCACATACATATCTTGTACATCGTAAATCACATTGAAAAAGTAGTTTTTATCGCTAATCCAAACAGACACTTAACAAATTTTAAGGCTCATTTTACTTCTTCCATATCAGCACAAAACTTGTCCTCAGTGATTTCATCTTCTTTTAAGTTCTAAATCTTCTTTCCAATAATTTGTGCAAGTTCACATTCAATATGGCAAGTGAAGTGCGATCAACTATCCAAGTACCAGACTCCACAAAAAATATCATCCAGATCTAATGCATGATTTTATAAATGTTAAGGAACTGTAACATATCTACTTCTCTGAAACTGGGCAGCTTTCTTTCCCCGTTTTCTGAAAAAGGTTAGGGGCTTTCAAGTTTTACGCTATGGCTTGGAAGGAGGTGCAAGAGTACAGGGAGGTGATTGTGAAGGGGAGGCGGCTGATTCTTTGAGGAACGCCGTTTGCTTGTCATCGGCATAGCACAGCACGGACTCTTGACAAACTTCCATGGCCGATGAAGGCAGCGTAGGCGTGAAGTCTTGCAGCTTTGCATACTCAGAAATAAGGTGAAACATGTAATCATAAACCCTATCCATGTTCAAACTTTCCATTAGTTGTTGCCCTCTTTTGCCTAAAGCCTCAGCCTGTAGCAACACAAAAAATATGAACCAAATTAATTGGGTATTGCTCATCGAATGCAAAGTTTAAAGGCAAAAGCAACAATTTTAAGTGTTGAGAATAGTTTGAGAATCTAATAACAAAGCCAATTCGGACAGGCAAACAATTATTCTGGAAGCAACTAGTTCAATGGGTTGGCGAACCGATTGACCATGCCAAATGAAGGAAAAGAACATATTTGGTTTTAAGAGAAGATGGTTGACTACAGTCCCTCTAGTGAACAGACAAGCGCGTTACTAACAAGGTCAAATAGACGTATCAGAAACACAAACGATATGTCCACAAGAGGTACCTTTTAATTCTGAAGTTCATATACGCTCATGAAGAGACAGTATCCCTCTGATTCTGTCCGTAAAACATAAAGTCTGTACACAAAAGTGGAACCAAAAATTCATTTCTAATCTCTCTAATTGCTTGCTTGGATCAACTTATTTTAAGTAATTTTTCTGAACGAGGTAAATATGTCAGAGGAGTTTGTAGTGTAAAGCACAAAAGCCCTTGTTTTAAGTGCTCCCAACCAGCTAAATTTTTTCTACTTCAAGAGGGATCTATTAATTGCCAAGTGTATCTCACCAAGTTGCTTTGGATAATTCCTAGAAGCAAATTTGTCATTACATTGTACTCCCTTCAGTCTTTAATATAAGACATATTTACCTAATTTGATTCGATTAAGGAAGTTAGTTAAGTTAATTAATATGGCATGTATTTTCTAAAACACCCTAGTTATCTTCCTATATTCCCTCCTTCCTTCTCTTCCTTGATTATTGTTGAGGGAGCATCAATAGGAGTAAATAGGAAAATATTAACAAAAATGAAAACTACATCTTATATTAAGGATCAAAATCAACTTCCCAAATGTCTTATATTAAGGGCCGTAAGAACATAGTGATTTGCGGAAGTTTAAAAGGATTCTTCTACGGCTCCTTCACTTGGTCTGATAAATACATCTTCCCAACATTAAGTAGCAAATAAGTGATTTTGTCCAAATTATAAAAATGAAGCAAAATGCTAGATAGAAAACAAAAGGTTAGGATTAATCAAAAATGGGATAGCATATGTATATATTGCCTCACACAGTGGACAAACATGCATTCTCATCAAATCAGGAAGCACTGATTTTTCTGTAGCATCATAGCCTCCAAAAACACACCACTTTACTTGGACAACACGTAGTTCATATTCTCCATAATCTTCAGGTCCTGAGACCATTAAGACAATTTTGCCCCTTACGCTTTATTATTATATCATCGTGTTGAAGAAAAGGCATAGCACTTCTATCAGTGAGGACTCAGGAGGCATAAAACAAAAATGAAAGAACCATATCCAAGAAATCTAAAAGTACCTCAGCTGGTTTGCTATTACCCCAGTCAACAGCACGCTTTATAGATGGACATAAATCATGCGCATCAACTAGCCAGGAGTTCTTATGGGGAATAAGACCGCGGCTGAAAAAATCTTGATACTGCGGTGATATCATTAGCGCAACAGAGCCACAAGCAAGAATATACTTCAGGCTCACTGACCATGCATATCCTTCAGCATAGATCTTGTACCTGAAAGTGATAATGAAAGGGAAGGAGAAGAAATCAAGGATGGGGAAAAAATAGATGATCAGCAGTGTGATAAAAACATCTTCAGAGAAAATGTGAATTTTGAGTATGAAACTAACAGATTGAGTACATTATAATTTACTCTGCTTTGGTTTGTCCTGAAATCAGTTTATCCCTTGTGGTTTCAAGAAACAGACTCTTCACTGTTTGTTCTGTTACAATGGCATTTTTTGTCTTGATTTTAAGAGAAATGATTATATCACTGATGTTAAAAAATGAACAAATTCCTTTACCAGTTTCATTTATTGAGATTAGGTTACATTTCAAAGCTGAAAAACTCCACTTAATTCCATCAGTAGCCTCTTAACATTATGAAAACATTCAAGATGTAAAAGTGAAATGGACATTTAATAATGCAAATTTATCCTCCTTATCTGTTAACATCACAACAAGTGTACTCACTTGTGATTGCACTGATTTGAAAGTTTTGACTCCTTGAAACCAGTTTTTGATTGTTCACCCCAATCCTGTAACAAATATCAAAATGCGTCAGTTAGCATACTTTTATATAAAGCGCATTTATATGGCCAAATGTTTAAGGACCAATTTTGGATGCCACGTTTAACGCAACCTGACGCAAAATTTGTGCTCCCCACATCGCAGTATCATTGCATTCTAATAATGCCGTACGAATGGAAGAGCCAACATCTGGGTTTCCTTTCCAATATGCAAATGGCTCCTTTTTATTCCAAGGTAAAGTTTGAGAACCTCGCTTGATATCTGGGAACTCCTTATGCCACGGCCAGATGTTAATCTCCGACCTGACCATGAAGTACATAACATAAAGTTAGTCATACCAATCAAATTTTTTTGAGACCTGGAAATCGATCAGTAACTAAGATGCTCTTTGTCACCCCACTTAATATCAGACTGATTTCAGCCTTCATTACTTTCTGCCCTTTTGTTTCTACTTTTTCATTAAGATATATGAAATCTACATTTAAAGGAATATCATGTGCCTTCACACAGATGTAATTAGTGAACACATTGATCAAAACTCAGCACTTGGACTAAAACTGTTTGATTCAGAGACCAAAATGCACTCAAAGTTATATTATTCCAATGGAAATAGGGTATAATTTATAGGCTCCAAATGAGAGCCCTCATAAAGAGAGGAATTAAGAGCAATCAATGACAATTAATCCACTTAAATTCAGAATCATTCCTAAACTAGAGTGACTATAATCAAGGGATATGATTGAATACTAGAATCATGGGATCCTAATTTATTTCCTAATATTCTAACACTCCCCCTAAAGCTGGAGAATATATGTCAATCATTTCTAGCTTGCATCGAAACCCTTCAAATTTAGATCTACCCAGTGGCTTGGTCATTACATCTGCAATCTGTTCTTCAGATCGTATATAGGACAATGTCATAATGCCTGCTTCAACTTTCTCTTTGATAAAGTGCCTGTCTACCTCAACATGCTTTGTTCGATCATGATAAATAGGGTTTCTTGTCATCTCAATACTAGATTTGTTGTCACACCAAACTTACATGGGACCCTCATACGGAATTCCTAATTCCTTTAGTAACCAGATAACCTAGAGTCCTTCACATGTTCTGTCATTCACAGCTCTCATTTCTGCTTCCGCACTGCTCTTTGACACAACAATTTGCCTCTTGCTTCTCCATGTCTCTAGATTTCCCCACACATATGTACAGTATCCTCCCGTTGACCTTCTGGTTTCTCTGTCTTTTGCATAGTCTACGTCGGTGTAGATCTCTAAGTTTCTAGCCGTGCACTTCTTGAAGAAGATTCCTCTTCCTGGATTGAATTTCAGATAGCTCAAGATTCTGTAGACAGCTGCCATGTGTTCTTCCTGTGGTTGATGCATGAACTGACTTACTATTCCGACAGCATAACTGATATCTGGGCGTGTGTGGGTCAGGTATATCAGCTTCCCTACAAGTCTTCTATATTGTTTAGAGTCAACCGGGACACCATTTTCTTTGCTTTCTATACGACAAACTTCTTCTATCGGTGCTCCCTCGGGTTATGCCCCTAACATTCCTGTCTCATCAACAGGTCTAAGGTATACTTCCGCTGGGATACATTGATGCCCCTCTTTGTTCTTGCCACTTCCATGCCCAAGAAGTATCTCATTTGGCCGAGATCCTTAACCTAGAATTCAGTGGACAAATCCCTCTTTAGTTGAGCAATAGAACTTTCATCATTTCCAATAATGACTATATCATCCATGTAGACAATCAGGACAGTGATTCTTCCCTCATCATGCTTGATAAACAATGTGTCGTCTGCTTGTCCCTGGCTGTACCCAAGTTTCTTTATTGCTTTGTTGAAACGGCCAAACCATGCCCTTGGAGATTGTTTTAGTCCATACAGTGATTTGTTAAGTTTGCAGACTGACCCGTTTGGAGCTAAGACTCCGTCTGGAACTTCCATATAGACCTCTTCCTCCAAGTCACCATTGAGAAATGCGTTCTTTATGTCTAACTGATGTAGTGACCAATCCAAGTTAGCTGCTATTGACAACAATATTTGGATTGTGTTGAATTTGGCTACTGGGGCTAAAGTCTCCTGGTAATCTATTCCATAGGTCTGTGTATATCCTTTCGCAACTAGTCTTGCTTTGTACTTGTTGATGCTGCCATCAGGATTGAACTTTGGGGTAAAGATCCACTTACACCCGATAGGTTTCTTTTCAGGAGGACATGATATGATTTCCCACGTCTTACTTTCTTCAAGTGCTTTCAACTCCTCTTCTGCAGACTGTTTCCACTTTGGGTCAGCCATAGCTTGTTGGAAGGTGTTCGAAATTTCAATCTGTGCACTGTTTACAACAAAACTCTGCATCTTGACAGACAGGTTACCATACGAAACAAACCGTTGAATTGGATGCTGAGTACAAGACATTACCCCTTTTCTTAGTGCAATAGGCTAGCCCATCTCTTCACGATCTATCCTCGAGTCAGATTCATGGTCGTTCCTTAGAGTGGGATTGACGTTTCTTTCTGCCTCCTGAGGTTGTTGCCTGGCACCTCCCTCTGATCCATCTTCTGCATCCATCCTAGTCATGATCTCAACCTATGTTTCCGAGTCATTAAGGTTGGTATTAGAAGGTGTAGAAGGTAGGGTATCAGGGTTTTGAGGCAAGGTATCAAGAAAGTTAAGTAAGGCATCAGGGATTTATGGGTTAACAGGTGGGGCATCAATGGCTTTAGAAGTTGACTCATGTGAAATTAGTCATTCAACATCTGAGTACTCCCCCTGAATGGGTAATTTGGGATAGTAAGTGTCCTCCTCATAGAACACAGTGTCTTTGGAGACATGCCACTTCTTGGTAGTCAGGCAGTAACACTTGTATCCTTTTTGGGTGGAGGAGTAGCCAAGGAATATGCATTTCTGGGACCGGGCATCGAACTTACTTCCATTAGGGATATGGACAAATACAACGCACTCAAACACTTTCGGAGGTAAGGGGTTGATGAGAGGACAATTAGGAAAGGTGGTAAGAAGTGTTTGGATAGGGGTGGCATAATTGAGGACTTTGGAGGGCATTCGGTTGATGAGGTAGGCCGCAGTTAGGACTACATCTCCTCAGAAGGTCGTGGGTACATTTCTTTCCATCAACAGTGTTCGGATTACCTCCAACAGATGACGATTCTTTCGTTCGGCAACCCCATTTTGCTGAGGGGTGTAAGTACAAAAGGTTTAGTGGTGAATTTCTTGCTGAACAAGGAAGTCTTTAAAGGTATGACTGAGGTATTCCCGACCATTATCACTTTGAAGGACTTTGATAGAGGATTGAAATTGGGTCTGAACAAAATTGTGAAAGCTTTGGAAAACTTGTGCCACCTCACTTTTCTTTCATCAAGTAAATGCACATGAGTCTGGTGTGATCATCAATGAAAGTAACAAACCATTTTTTATTTTTCTGGGTGGTTGTTCTGGCTGGGCCTCAAATGTCACTATGAATGAGTTGGAAAGGAGTGGTGGGTTGATAAGATTGTTTTGGATAGGAGGATCGTGTTTGTTTAGCCAATTGACAAGTGTCACAGTGAAAAGGAACACAATCTTTATTGAATAAACTTGGAAACACATGTCTCATATAATCAAAACTAGGATGTCTAGAGCGACAATGCCATAAAAGTACATCTTTGTCTTGAGAACTTGAACTGACTAGAGCATGTTATGCTTTCCAAATCATTTTATTCGCCATCTTCGATCGCTCTAGGTAGAAAAGTCCATCTCACTTCTTAGAAGTCCCAATCGTCTTTCCCGAGTGTAAATCCTAAACTAGACACATATTAGCGTCAAATATCACTCTACATATATGTCCCTTGTTAGCTTGCTCACAGATATTAAATTACAAGTAAGTGCTGGGACAAATAGAACATGATGAATGCTAAGTGAATTGGATAGTGTGACGGCGCCAATTCCTTCAACTTTAGTGAATACCCCATTAGCAACTTTGACACGAAGGTGCTCCGGACACAGTTTAAGGGTTGTAAATAAGGTTCGATTACTCGTCATATGATCCGTTGCTCCGGAATCAACTATCCATGCATCGTCGCTCGTCCGTATAGTATTGAGGGTTATGATAGAATTACCTGATTGGATAAGATTAACACTCGGCAAAGAGTTGGACTTATTCTGTTTTTCAAGTATCCGACGAAGCATCTGCACTTCGTCTTTACTCAATGAAGTAGTGTCCTCAGCTTTCTGTTCAGTGGAGGTGAGATGACTCTGCGGTTTGCTAGTGGATGGTTTGCCATGCAATTTCCAACATTCCTCCTTGATGTGACCCTTCTTGCAATAATTGCACCATTTGTTTTTCTGTTCCTCCTATGGCCTGCGAACTACAAGCGCAGAACTCTCAACTTGACTGGGAAGGCTGCGGTTCAAGAGTTTCCTACTTTCTTCGAACTGCACATGATTGACAACATCAAAGAGGTGTGGTAGGGGTTTTATTCCCATTATTCTCCCCCGTATTTCCTCAAACGAATCATTGAGTCCGAGATGAAAGTCATAGACTCTTCCTTCTTCTACTATCTTCCTGTATAAATAAGCATTCTCCACAGTTTTCCATGTATGCACTTCAAACAGGTCCTGTTGTTGCCAGAGTTTTATCAACACATTATAATAATCGGTTACTGTCAAGGTACCTTGTCTCAAATCTCGAAGTTGGCGCTTCAAATGGATCAAGGCAGCAGTGTTATCAAGAGAGGAATAAGTTCTTCTCGCTGCATCCCAAATCTCTTTTGCAGTATTTGCCAAGAGATAGCCTTCACTGATATCAATAGTCATAGAATTACAAAGCCAAGTCATAACTTGGTTATTTTCAGCAAACCACGTGTCAAAGGTTGGGTCATCTGGGGCTGGTTGAGGTTCTGCCCCCTTGATGTATTTCTCCTTTCGTTTTCCACAAATATACCTTAGCACATTTTGGGACCATTGGAGGTAATTCCTTCCATTAAACCTATGGTTAATAACCATACTCTGAGGTTCTGGAAATTCTAATGCCATTAAGGTGTTGTTGGTAGTGATGGAAGAGTTACTAGATGAGGAGGAATTAGTGGGAGTTGTACCAGACATGAATGCAATAGGAGAGATTCCGGTTTGACTTGGATTTCCGGGAACACAGCCGAACAGAGGAGGAAAAACAGTAGGATTCATGTTTCTAGGAAAATGGTCGCCGGAACCACCATGGACAACGGCGCATGGAGGTCACGCGCCGGTGCTGTGGTGGCGCGTGAGGGCCACACGCTAGTCTGATCGCTGCCGTCTCTCTGGGATGTGCCAATCGGCGCCTGGCGATTCTTCCTGTGGCGGCGGTGTACTCACACGCACCGCCCTTCACCAGATATGGGAGTGCATGACGCTGCTGCACTGTGCTCTCTCTCTCAGCCACTCGTTTCACTATTTCGGTCTCTCAGCCTCTCGTGTTTCAGTCTCTCAGCTTCATCATAGCAGTCTCTGAGTGTGAAAATAAAGCTCTGATACCATGTTTGATTTAGAGACCAAAATGCACTCAAAGTTATATTATTCCAATGGAAATAGGGTACAATTTATAGGTTCCAAATGAGAGCCCTCATAAAGAGAGGAATTAAGAGCAATCAATGACAATTAATCCACTTAAATTCAGAATCATTCCTAAACTAGAGTGACTATAATCAAGGGATATGATTGAATACTAGAATCATGGGATCCTAATTTATTTTCTAATATTCTAACAAAAACCACGACAGAAAGAATAAGCAATAAAGTGATTTCCTCCATTCAAATGAACTATAACGTGTCCAAACTACAAATCAAGGGACATGCATAAAAAATATATGGCCAGAGGACCCATGATGAAAATTTATTTTAGCACTAAATGACACAAACATATGTGAGAAAATACCCAATTTAGTAATTGAAAATTATAGCTTTTGTCTTCGCTTTTCGTCACCCAAAGTTAGAAACTCTCTACGCAATAATCTATAAATAGTTGGATTAATCTGTGCAGAGAAATAATTCCATGACAGAAATGTTATTATTCTAACAAAACTGGGCAAAAATAGCAGAAGGAAGTCTTACCAACCCCAGAAAGACCAATCAGGGAAAGGGATGTCAAAGTGTTCATTGGTAGTGCAATATCGAAACAGAGGCAAAGGCATTGATTGGTGTTCTGTCCGATTAATTGTAGGCTTATCCATACAATCAAACATTATGTCTACATCAGGCACCATCCCGGGATATCTCCTAAGAAGCTGCAAGAAACTCCAAATAGTGAACATTGCTCTGCTCTGCACACAAGCATAGTACAAATCCACATACAATTTTCCCCCAACAACGAGGACCCGAAAAGCAGCGTAGTTCTGCGCTTCTAACAACTGAACCTTCGATATCTTAGAGGCAGCCCAAGGCTGAAGATCCCGATAGATCGACCTGAAGAACTCAGGGCACATCATGTTCTGGTTCGACCCAGATGTCGCCGGGAACCGACGTCGCTCCGCGACGGTATCTTCTTTTCTGTAACGACAAGTAAGGTAAGAGCACTGTAAGATTTTGTAGGAACGAGCATGGTGGGCTTCTTCGTCGAACGACTTGGGTGGGAATTGATGCCAAGGAGTTGGTTCCAAGTTGTGACCGACTACCGTTTTGGTCTGGGAGACGAAGTTGTCAACCTAATCGAATCCAAAACAGGAAAAAAAAAACAAGATCAGAAAGAAATCCGAAGGATCAAAATACACCAAGCGAAGGAATTTGAAGAGGAAGCACCTTGTAAAGGAGGACGAGAGCGAGAGATAAGATAGAGAAAGTGACAATGAGGGTGAAGAGAATAGCAGGTGGTTGAGGAGAGGGCTTATTATGAGGAAGAGGTCTCATAGTAGAAGAAGAGAAAGAAGAAATGAGGAAGACGAAGGCTCAAAGGACATGGTTGTGGGATTGAAGGTAAAGAAGGAGAAAAAGGTCATGAAAATGAGGAAGAAGTTTTTAGTGAAATCTTATTTTGGGCAACAAGAGAGATTGAGGAGGAGGAGGAGGAAGAAGAAGAACACGTGGTTGAGCTGGGTGAGGGTGACGAAGACGAACCCGCGTGCTCTGACACCTTTTTTGTTCGGTGGTCGAGCGAAAGCGGACGTCGCTAACGATGCGCATCAGAACGCGGGCATTTGCTTGCCTTTGTATCAAAAAAAACAAAAAAAGAACGCGGGCATTTGCTTCTCGCAAAAATCCCATTTAATTACCCAAATTTAAAAAAAGTGAAAAGTATTATGTTATGACCTATAATTTCACTTTATTTTCCTTAAGTCCTCATAGTTTTATCCTTTCATCCATTGCCAGTGTTCCCTCGCCCTTGCTATAAAATATATTTAGATAACTATAAGATGGGTTTTTTATATTTATCAATCTTTTTTTAATTTACTCATATCGATACTCATTCAAGTGTCAATCATAATTAAAGATAGAGAACAGGAAATTAAGGAAGATAACTTAGATGATTTAGAAAATACATATCTTATATTATGAATCCAAACAAGTTTTAGTTATTATTCCCATGATTTGTTAATTTGTAAGAGAAAAATATAACTAGTTAATTACATGACTCTCATCTAATTTCGTTACTAGCTAGTTTTTTTATACAAATTTTTGTTTCTATTTAATGTCAATAATATTGATTATCCTAAAAATTATACTCCTTTCGATCCTAAAATAACTTATATAAGATATATTACTTAATTTGATTAGATTAAGAAAGTTAATTAAGTTAATTAATATGACATATATTTTCTAAAACACCTTCATTATTTTTCTTAATTCTCTTATTCTCTCTCTTCCTTTATTCTTATTGTGGAAGCATTAATAAAGATAAATTAGAAAAATATTGATAAATATGAAAAATATTTCTTATATTTATAACCAAAATCAACTCACTAAATTAAAAGTTGTAGAAATTTCACATTTATTTTGTTTCCTTTTATGGTTATATGATTCCACATATTATGTAAAATTCCTACGGATATGTCAAATAGATTTCTCATGAATAAAGAACGTAGTGATTAGTATTTAAATGTTTACTAATTTTACTAATTTATTATTTATTTTGTCCATCATATCGAAGAACACAAATCTATTATTATTATTATTACTATTATTATTATATTTATATAAAAGTAGAGGTCACTAGCAGAGGTTCAAGGAAAATCGCATCGTGT
Source organism: Inga leiocalycina (assembly GCA_963242795.1). NCBI lineage: Eukaryota > Viridiplantae > Streptophyta > Magnoliopsida > Fabales > Fabaceae > Inga > Inga leiocalycina. The sequence goes on from OY725325.1 coordinate 50,136,385, forward strand.
CATCTTTGTTTAATTAACCGACGAAGTAACACCATTTATTCATTATTTTTTTATTTTTTATGATAATTCATATACATAATTTTCGTTATTCTAATTTCTTTCCATAAAATTAGGTACAATTAGGGATAAATATCTGTTTAAAAAAATTAATGGGAAAATAAGATCTAAAGCATTTAGGTTTTTGAGAGTCAATAAATGAAAGCTCATTTGTAAATCGTGGATGCTCATTTGCTAAGTTTAGTATGTTTCTACCACCTGAGATCTCTACACTCACCAACAGCCTTCTTGCCCCACCATCGGCAACTTTTTAACCCATCTTCTCACGCTCTCCCTCCACCATATATTTGTCAACTTTCAAACTTCACATGCATCACCCCATTCCTATGATCTTATCATCATTTTCTTCATTATTGATTCTATCATTGGAAACAAACTGCTTTGTTCTTCTAGATCTATCACCCACTTCACCATTGAGGGTGAATCATCATCAATATCAAAGTCATTGGCGTTGGTTAATTTGAAGAAGATAAAGAAAGTAAGACCCATTATCGTTCATCGAAGAGACCCGTCGCCATTCATTGAAGACCCATCATTGTTGTTATCATCCTTACACGTCACTGTCTATGAAGCTTGATAATAAAGAAAGGAAAACCCATTGTTGTTCAATAAAAACCCATCACTGTTATGTGATTTTTGAATCTTGATTCTTAGAAAGTTGTATTTTTGGTTTCAATTGCGCCTTTGTGGATTCAATAGTATAGAGGGGATTTGATTACTTTGTCTTTGTGTATAAGGGATCAATATTTTTTGCCTTTCATTTGTGGCTTCACCTCTACTAGTTCAACTTCACAATGTGGGGGACTGCAGGTTGGAGAAGGTTTTTTTTTTTTTAATTTGTTAATAAGGCTATTTTTTGCCATTTTTAAAAAGGGTAATTTGATCTTTCCCCCTCACATTTAGTTATACTCAATGGGTTTGAATGTTTCATGTGTCATTCCCCAATTAACTTGTAAAACAGGGACTTATCCCAATTCTCCCTTAAAATTATCTATTACCTCCTTTAATTAGAGTTTTTAATATTTTCCGTTAATTTTTTTTTGTTAAAAGTCGAATAACCCACTGGATTTTTCTTTTAAAATTTCTTAACAAAAAAATTCACTCTCTTTATCGACCTTTTTAAAATTATTATTCTCAGTATCATTTTTTTTTACCTGATTCATAGTATTCATATATGTATATATCCGTTTATTATAATTTATTTAACTAGCAGAGGATCAAGTAGAATGCGCCACGTGTCATCTTTGTTTGATTAACCGACAAAGCAACTCCCTTTATTTATTATTTTTAATTTTTTATGATAATTCTTATATATAATTTCCTTTATTCTAATTTCTTTCAATAAAACTCACCTTTAACTCCTTTAGACAGAGTTTTTTCGTTACAAGTCGAATAGCCAAGTGAATTATTATTCTTAGTTTTTTTTTTTACATGATTCATATTATTCATATATGTGCATTATTACAGAAATCGTGATATATGATGATTATTAACTATTATATATAACAGTTTCAAACAGTCATATATACAGGTGTTATAAAGGCTCAGCATAGATACATTACGGTTCTGAATCGCGATTTAATCTATATCTATTATAACACAAATCATGTATTGAAATATGGTGAGGCTATATTGTGCATAATGTTGTCATAATAAATAATTGTCTAAAGTAAGCAACTGTTATAAAACTTTGTAAAATACATAATGATGCTTTCAAAATAACTGTTATATAAAAGTTTAGCATATACTCCCTCCGGTCCTATTTATAAGGAATTTTTCCCTTGATTGCGTAAAACGAACTGATAGTTAAAAACAATAAATGTGTCAAAAATACCATATTTTTTTCATATATGCTCCTATTTATGAAAAGAGTATAGGAGAGAGAATAGATAAAAAGTACGAGAGATAATAAGTATAAGATATGAGAGAAGATGAATATTTAATAAGAATGAAATAGAAAAAAGAAGCTTACATTTTCAGATAAAAAGTGAAAGTTACTTATAAAAGAGACCAACCCTATAAGAGATAAAGTTGCTTATAAATAGGATTGGAGGGAGTATAATGATTGTAATATCCTAATTTTTATTTTTAGGATTTAATTATAATTAAGAAAGAATTCTTTATGATAAATGGATTTATCATAAAACTATTGGAATAAAAGGATTTATAAATAAATAAAAAAACTGGAGGAAAAAGGAAATATAAAATATAGGCTGATATATACATACACATAAACATAAAAGAAGAAATAAATTGTTAAGAATTAGATAATTGTTAAGGGGCACGTGTCCCGTTAAACTATCTTTCACGTTTTGGGGGTGGGTTTTGGTGGGGGAAGGGGGGGGGGGGTTGTTGTTTGTTAAGATGTACCCCACCACCTCTTTTTTTTTTTTTTTGATCGGAACCCCACCACCTCATTTCATTTACAACCTTTCTTGATGAATACTGTAGGGTCCGAAACCGTAGTTGCTTCCTCTTCGTGCGGTGCTTCATTTTCAAATTTAAGGTTTTACTTTGAGGATGAGACAGGTATTTAGATCTTCTACTTTCTACTAAACTCTCTTAATAATACTGTTCTAAAACATTTTAGCTTCCTTATAGTAGTGTTCTTTTACATATTAGAGAACATTTTAGGGTTAGAGTTTGGAAGAGTTTTGAGTTTTGACAAAAGATGACTATAGATATATAGAGAATAATTAATAGTCAATTTTAATCGGTTTAAATTTATTATTTATTTGTTTTATAATGTTATAATCAATTTTCAATTTGATTGAGATTGGTAAGTGAATCAACATTGACATACACAACGACAGGATTCATCAAAAGGGGGAATAACGAGAAGAAGAAGGAATGTGATGTCAACTTTATCCAAACCACTACACAACCTCAAGCAATACATCAAGGTGATAATGATGGGTTTCAACAGACAAAGAATGATTCGACACCAAATAGGCAAGGTTAAGCTGATGAAGGAATTGGCAGTAGTGAGACAATCGCCAATAGCCAAATTTTGGCTTGACAAACATTGATCTATATTGCTAACTTTTAGAATCTCAATTGTTAGGGCCACTTATTTACAAGTAGCCTCAACCATCATACCTTGCTTGGTATAACTCCAATGTCCAATATGAATACCATATGGGCACCCCGGGGCACTCAATAAAAGGACTGTGCAACACTCAAAAGGAATATATTAAACTTAAGTGATCCTAATCACATTCAATTAAAGAAGAATGACTACTCTACTATCAACACCAATCCTCTTCCAAGCCACGAAAGTCATGTAAATGCTATTCATGAAATTCAGTTCTATAAGGGTCCTCTATTGGTAAAAGAAGATATCTATACTCGTTTAAAAGTAGCAAGCTATACGCCTCTAGAGGAGAAAGAAGTATATATGGTGGAAAAGAGATATGTCAAGTTTGTCGTTAAAGAATCGTATGAAAAAAGAAATTCCAATGTTGGCTCTTTCACCATCTTGACACCATTATAATAGCCTTAAGTGATCATTAAGGTACCGACCCCTTTTCCATATTAGAGTAATCACGCCGTACTGTGGAGGTATAAAAAGGTATTGTCAAGAATCCCTCAGGACAAGTGATGGAAGCTGAGGCCAGCAAGGAAACAAAGGTTTTCCCAACAGTAGTCACATGAAATGGGAAAGCTTATCTGCCACAAAACATTATACCGTCAAAAAAGGAAACGCAAGCCAATGTTGATATCCCATCAAGTTCTTGTCTAAAAGAGATGGGAAAGAACGATAAAAAACTCCTTCAAATCATGAAGCAGAATGAGTATTGCATAGGAGACCAATTGAATAAAACTCCAACCAAGATGGTACAAGGGGAGGTTGAACTTGTGTTGCAACCATCCTCCACCGTTGGGCATAATCTTTGAAAGTGTTAATGACTTTCTTACTCATTAACTTCAATTATTCCCTGGTAAGGGCAGTGTCAAGATTGAACCTATATTATTTCATGAATGCATCAGTCAAATCTCTTCATTTCTTTATCTTTTTATGATCAAGCTGCATGTACCATTCCATTGTTGGACCCTTTAAGCTCCATGGAAGAAGGGTAGTAAAAAGTTTTCATCTTGCAACCATACAACCATCTTGGTGCAATAAGCCTTAAGATGGTATATCGAATTTCTCGTACCATTATACTTATCGAAGTCTATCATCTTGAATTTCTTGGGAATCAAGACATGTAGTGCCAAGCACAATCCTTTAGATCAAGTGAACCCCAAGTGTTTGGTCCTTGAAGTGCTTTTATTTGGTCTTTTACTTCACCCAACTCTTCATTCCATTCCTTCTTTTCATTTAACAGGGAGGGAATATTGAAAGTGAAGTGTATATTGAATCTTCACTTGGTTGCTCTTCCTTAGTGTTCGGAATTCAAGAATTCTGTCTATTCTGAAGCTTTTCTTTCTTTTTTTCTTTTTTGCCATTTTCTAGTATGCTTCTCTTAGAATTTTTTAATGGATTAAATGTTCCTGACTCTTTCTCATTATTATGGGCTTGAAAGGCCATAGTCAAGGGGGAAATCATTTCTTTCAAATCTGCCATGTGTGCGTCCATATGAGATATTCGCTGATTCAAGTTAGATTCAACTGCATTTGCATTGGCTGCCATTTGAGAACTACGTGAGTGTGTGTTGTATGAATGCGCATAGGGTAGTTGGTTAGGATGTTTAGACAAAGAAATATTGTATCCCCTACTTGGAAAGGAACAAAATATTATTAGTTTATTTTAGCTCACATTTCAAGCGGGTATAACGAGTTATCCACAATGTATTAGCATAAAGGTCCTCCAGCTTCCTCGAGGAATCTATTATTCCACAAGGAGAACTAGAGTTGATCATTAGATAGGAGGGCTTTGAGTCCCATCCTAGCCAAGATCTTATCATTGATATAGTGTTGAGTCACCATGTAGTCTTCTAAAACAAGTGCCCTCTAGCCTCCTTAGGGAATCCATTATACAACAGGGAGAACTAGATTTGGTCATTAGACAGGGGGGACCTTGAATCCTATCCCAACCTAAGATCTCGTTATTGATCATAGTGATAAGCAGGAGAAAAAATGATAATAAATGGAGCAAGATATACTTTTATTTGATAATATCAAAATTTAGCTACAAGTTTAAGTTCCTCTGTTATTTGATTACATAAGTTGAAAAATTCGACAATCTCTGTTGGTAGATTCAAAGGAACAATCATGCCTTCCTTGAGCATGCTAGTAAATTCTAGGATACTGGTGTTAGCAAAGTTGATTAAATTACCACACCTCTTTACCCATTCTTCTGTCACAACTTGTCTACAGTAGATGAGTTCCCAGTTGGCTAAAACTTCCCTTTCATGATTCAACTTGTCCACAAGGCTCTAAATGGTTTCAGCAGTACTCACTCTTACAACAACTAATTGGCCCTTCTTGCTTTCTAAGGGTTGAGTAAGAATATCAACTTCCCATTACAATTTTTTAAGGGGGCATTATCATGCAATTTCTCTTTGAGCAACTCTTTTTGTGTAGTCATCTTCAATAGTTGAACTTTATTATTCTTCATTTGCCTTTCTTGGAGGGATGCGCATTTGTCCTCTAGCTGGCCCATCTTTCTCTTATTTTGATATTCCATCTCATCTTTCTCTTATTTTGATATTCCATCTCAGAAAGCTCTCCAGTTCCTTTTCTATTGTTTCTAGGCACCTCGCCAATTCTTTATTTACTTCTTGGGCATTGTTTTCTAATAAAGAATCTTGGCGAGAAAAAGATGGATTAGCTCCTTCAATTTTGTCCTTGAGTTAGTCTCATAGCCTAAAGTTGCACCTAGTTCTCACTTCCCCAGCTCATGCTTTCCCTTGTATGCTATCTTGCTCTAAGTTTCTTTGATTTCTTGACATAAGTCCTTCACGCCATCTTCTTCGTACAAGAAATGTATGGCTTGCACTTCTTCTTGAGAGGGAGCTTTTGGCCGAAATGCTAATTGTCTTAATGCTAAAAAAGGGTTGTAATTGATATATCCTCTTAGTCCTATAAGAAGCACATTAGAAAAGTCCCCACAGTGATAGATAATATCTTCATCCTCCCACCATTCTATTTTCCACAAAGGGAAATCTTCTGTTAACTATGAGAACTCTTTCCTCCAATCATTTTGTTTAACTAAAGATGATTGAATGCTATGAGTGGATCAATAAACTTGTCATACCTTTCCCGAAAGTACTTTTTCTTTTCATATATGTGAATCAACATCCAAACATCAAGTAATGCAAGGCAACATTTTATTCGACCTTCCTTTTTTAGGTGGTATTGAAATAACGGCATCTAGGTCTCTGTGAAGATTACAGGTACTGGGTTGATTTGATAATACTTAGCTGATTGGAAGACACTGATAGCTCCAAAGTCGATTATTCATGCCTATGAAGGAAAGAGAATCATGCCATAAATAGCAAAAGCAAAAACCTTGCAAAAACTCTCCTAATCATTATTCTCAGCTAACATTGCTAAGCGAGCTTCTATTATGGTCCTTTTAATCCCCTTGACATATCTAGTGCCTACAATCCATACTTCCTCCAAGTTAACCCCTAATAGCTTCGCTATTCTTCCCTGAGAAGGGAGATAGCCTAGATAATAGTAGATCTTATCGTTCCATTTAATTGACATCTTAAAGATTTCCCTGTATTATTCAATGTTGGAGATAATTGAAAATCAAAGAAAGTGAAGCATCTTAAAGAGGTGTCCCAATTGTAATATCCAAAAAAAGTGATTAAGAGTTAATGACTTCAAAAGTGGATGTGATTATTGATAAATAAACACTTTTGGAGAATACAATGTGAATTGTGATTCAAATGTGTTATAAGGAGTGCCTAAACCCTGTATTTAAGTTTAATTATGGATTAACATCTAAATTGAATTGGAATAAAGGGGGAGGGTGCATATTATGGTGAAATGGAAAGTTGGGCAATATGGTGGTTGTATTGCATTGTGGTTCAAAACTGAATATGCATGGATGTGATGAAAATTTGGTTGTTTTAGTGATTCCAATGGCTTCCTTGTGAAAATTCATGTGGGGAGAGTGTTTGTTGTGAAATTGGAACCATTGGGAATAATTGTGCAAAAGTTGGAAATTCTATCCATTGAAACTCTATACAAGGCAGTCAGTTTTTATAGACGTTTTGAATGGGAAAATGATGTCTAAAAATTATGAAACTTTCCAATCTTAAAGTTCACATTCCAAGCTTCAAAATAGACATATAATTTGTGTAATTTCGATTTGTGAGTGAAGAGTTATGATTTTCCAAAGTTTGGGATTGAAATTGGAATTTGTTTTGGAGCAGTATGGCCTTTTGTGCATTTCTGTATTTTTGTGGTTATGAACTGCAGGGATCCATATTTTTCCAGTAAATAGGACTTAAATAGCTTTCCAATGGCTTTAGGATAACCTCATTTTGATTTTTCTAAAATTAGTTATAATTTTTTAAATTTTGGGCGAAAATCTGCCAGAATTGACATAAAATCCTAAAATGAAGGAAAATAAATTTGAAATTATGAGATACATGAAAAATTCAATTGGGCTGATCTAAAGGACGCTAGGATGTGTTTTTACATGGGCTAAGAGGAGGGAAATATTATGTACATATTATTGGGCTTATGACATACTACATGTGCATAAGTAGTGTAAACCAAAAAGTCAAAGTTTTGAATTTTGGACTAATTAAATAATAGGAGATAAAGGCAAAACAATTATAAAACAATTTCCTCATCCTCTTCCCTATACAAAATCGTGCAGCCATAGAGGAAAAATAAAGAGAGAGAGTTAAGAGAATTTTAGAGAGAGAAGGAGGAAAATTTCACAAGGTGTTTGAGAAGGAAATTTGGTGTTCAAGAGAGCTAGGGTTTCAATCATAAGAGGAAAATCCAGAGAAGTTTGAGGATTCGATATTTGCCTTGAACGTGAGCAACCTGTGCCAGAGCACACTTAGAAAGAATAAGGTAGTAACGCTTTTCCTTATACTATATGTGATGCATTGTATATATATTTATCATGCTTTGTGATGATTTTTGATGCTGCTGGGAATACAGCTAGGGATAGTTGTCGTTATACAGTGAAAGCTATCGTTATTGTAAATACAGTGGAAGCTGTAGTTATTGTGATTACAGCAAAAGCTGTCATATTGTGTATACAGCTGTGATTGCTGTCGTTTGTGGTGAAAGCCATGCATTATTGTGCTGATGTTGTTGCTGCTGCTATTGATTTGCTTACATGCTATGTGCTTATATATTGTATGAGTGATTTGTTACTACTGAGATTCTCTTGAATCTCATTATTTCCATTGACTAACCTACAAACAGGGCAAGCGGCTCAAAGGATAAGCAAACAACTAAGGGCGGATAATTCAGATTTAGGTTGTGGTTGGTTGTCATATTTTGATTGGGGATCACTGCTTATTCAGTAAATATTATTTTGAATACAGATGTGTAATCCCTTAATTGGGAATTTGTAAACCCTCAGGGTGTGTATAGTTCAGCTTATTATTAGGCAGAAATAAGCCCGTTTTTTGGCAATAAGCCCAAATAAAAATGTGTTGCGTTTTTGCAGTGTTTGGTTCAGCTTATTTTAATTGCATCACAGGTAGAATAAGCTACTTATTAAATAAGCTCCTTACTACAGCTTTTCTATTAAGTCACTTATTACGTAAGTCGAGATAAAACTCATATCACATACTTACCTCGTATACCGTAAATCACGATTTATAAACACTTATTGTCCAAAAATAAATAGCTCATCCAAACATAAATCACATTACAAAAAATGGCATTTCTATTAAGTCATTTTTAATAAGTCAAAATCATAATATGTCATTTTTCCTACCGATATCCTAAACACACACTTAGTTGATATATGAAACCTAGGGCCTGCCGAGATTTTGTTGTACACTCTGATATATAAATGTGATTTAACTACGCAAGGTAATTATATTTAAATTGTGAAATTTGAGACCAAGTTTAAAAGAGATTTTGAAAGAAATTTGTGAAAAACCCTACCGTGAGGATGGGATTGAAATAAGTCTTGTTTAACCATTAGTCTCTATTCCATCTTAATTACGTATTTCAAATCATAATTACGGTTTATAAGGCAGGGGGTTACACTAATACTGGCCTAACTCAATGATATCATCAGTATGCACAAGCACATGTAACTAATCAATGATGTTTCCATACTTCTTCATGTGGCTCAATTTGACTGAACCTTGAATGTAGTGACTTAATCGAATCAGGCCTTCAAGTGGTTCTACTCCTACCGTCCATCTGATGCCATTCCCTCTATACACCTTTCTTATAGGAACTTGATTTAAACCTGGTTTTTGAGCCATTAACCTTTATGCCAAATTCTTTTATTCGTTGTATAACTCGCTTGCCCTTCATGAAAGGAAGAGAAGGTAGGGTTAGAAAATATGTCCAATATCATGCATGCTATGTAGGTGATTACATGTGCTTTTGAGTCTTGATTGGGTGATAGACATTAAGAAAAAGAACTCCACCTCCATAAGAGATCTATTTTTTAGAATCCTTGTTTTGATGATAACAAAGTGCCAATACATTGTTTTATAAAGGAATTCATGGTTTGAAGATGTAAACTTAAGCTTATTCGATTGTCAAATGATTTCACAAGTTTAGAGAAAGTTGCTGTGGAAATTGTCTAATGTACTCGAGTATGGAGGATGCACTCGAGTATTGATAGCATGAACACTCGAGTATGGTGTCACACTCTTGCAAAGTGTTAGATAGAAGCTGATTCAGAAACAGGATTTCTACTGATGCACTCAAGTTCTGTAGATTGCAACACTCGAATCTGATCTCTTACTCTTGCAAAATTTGATGAAGATGCTGATGCACTCAAGTGTCAGTAGTGCACTCGAGTTCTGGATGCCTTAATACTCTAGTCCAGGATGTGTGTCCATGCAAGTGTTTCTCAAAGAGTTAAGCAAAAATGGAAACCGCATGGTACACTCGTGTGCTAGCTCAACACTCGAGTATTAATGGTAAGTGAACTCAAGTCCTGAAAGTGTTAGCCTAAGAGGAAATAAGATCCTGAATCCATGAAGTGCATTCGAGTTCCTATATATGAACTCGAGTAAGGGACTAACACTCAAGTCCTTCAATAACACTTTCAATTGAACCCCTGCAACCTCGCATTCTAAAGCAGGACCAAAAAACTTCATCAAGTTGACATGTGATGGTGTACTCGAGTGAAAGGTAAGACACTCAAGTGTGGTGTTGGACTTCCAATGCAATCTTGACACTCTCTAACAGAAATCAAGTGAAGTTATGACCAACATGAATACTCAAGTGAGTGATTGTGCACTCGAGTCCAACATAAACACTCTTACAAGTGCAAGTTCACACTCGCAAGTGTAGGAGTTAAAATTTGGATTGTGCACACGAGTGCAAATCAAGAACTTGAGTGTAGACATTAACACTTGAAAGTATGATCAAGATAACTCTGTATAACCATGCAAAAATAAAGAGCACTCAAGTGAGAAGCTGAACTCGAGTGAGAACTCGAATACACTCGAGTGAGAAGGAAGCACCTGAGTTCATCTATCTCAAAAGTAGACTTCAATACAAAGTCACAGTGAACAATCTGAATATGGTTGAATGTTATTTACTCATTGTGTTTTCACTTGTCATTATATCTAAACGTTATTTAACATATACTTCAAATGTGAAATAGGAAAATGAACGTTTGGATTACAGATTCAAATGAGAAAGTCAATTATGGCGAATATCATCATTACACACCCACTTCCAGACAACTGTCATCACATGTAGTTGACCTACCATAGAGTGTCTGAAAACACAAACACTCAACAACATGAGGCTCCGCTCACAACGGACACTCCACAACGGCTAACTCAAAATCATGGTATAAAAAATCAGACCGGACCGGCTAGTTCAACTGAAAAACTGGTGAACCGGCAACTTGTTCGGTCTGGTTTGGTGGCAGAATCGGAGGATGAGTAACTCGTATGAACTGGACTAAACCGGTATGAATCGGCCTTAACCAGGAAAACCGCTGGGTTAAGCGATTTGAACTGTTTTTTACTCTTTTCCCCATTCAATAAGAAGCCCACAGATCGAAACAACCGAACGAGAAGAGAAGTCTAAATCATCTATGGATCTTGTTGGAAAAATGAAAAAAAGAAAGGAAAGTGAAACAAGCCACCAGAAAAATGACCAGAAAGGTGGAGAAGAAGATGAAGAGTATAAGCGATTTGCAAGCCTCCACCGTCGAAAGTCATGGGCGATACCTCCTTTGTCGCCGTTCTCAACAGTGAGAAAGAGACAACCTCTGTCTTTAATGGTTTGGTTTTAGTGTTCATCGGTTAGTGTTTTCTCTGTAAAACTCAAAATCGACGCCCTTGGTTCTGTAAACCTCACCAGTCTGGTTTTGGTGTTCATCATGGATAGTTGGGAGTTTTTCAAAAATCTGAGCACCTTAGCCTATTAACATCATGTCTCCCCAACCGTGTAAAACGTGTTCAATAAAGAGAAGAAAGAGAGACTTGTCTTATCAGGATTCAGGAGTCACATGCATGATTGTTTTTTAAAGAGAAAAGGAAGTTCACGTAGGAGAGAGAAGAAAGGGGAAAGAAAAAGGGGAAAAAGAAATAGTGATAATTCATTAAAAGGGGGAAATATAAGAAATAAAGGGAAATGAAATAAAATAAAGTTAGGAAAAAATTTTATAGGCATAAATACTTTGTAAAACATGAGAAATATTTAAAAATATTATCTTTTATAATTAAAGTATGAATATTCTTATTCATGTTAATTAAATTATATTATTTTTTAAATTATAATATTTTAATATGACCGGTCTGACCTCCGATTAGACCCCGATTGACCTATTGACCTTTGAACTTATATCACAACCGGTTCATTGCCCGGTCCGATTTTTCATTCCTTGCTCAAAATAACTATAAATATAGATCATCAGAGACAAACAATACATAAGAAGAACACAAAATGAGAGCTTACGCTGAAAATTTACAAAAGTCTCTATTTTCATATTTCTCTCTGTTTTCATATTGTACGTCAATGATTATCTCATATCCACTATGTGAGAAAGTTTGTAAACACATTTCAATTGTATTTTTTATCTCAAGGTCCCTTACCTTGAAAGGGTAGATTTCCTTACGGAAGCTGTAGAGAGAATTCCTGTTAAGACTTTCTGCTCGTAAGACTTACAAGGTGCAAGCAGTAGAGAATGTTGCTGCTCACAAGACTTACAGGGGTGTAAGTAGGAGAGAACATTGCTGCTCATAAAACTTGTATGGGTAAGCAGAAGAGAAAGGTCCTAAGATTGCTTTGCTCATAGGACTTGTTGTAAGGAGGAGAGAAAATTCTAAGTGTTAGAATATTTCTGCTCATAGTCCTTGCGAGGACAGTTGCTGTCTTGTGGCGTTCCGAGAGCCCACTGAATCTTGGAAGCTTAGTGAAAATCTTAGAGGTGTTGATCTCTGAGGCCTAGACTTAAGCCTGGGGTTGGGCCGAACCAGTATAACTCTCTATATGGCAATTCTCTTATCTCTACTCTCTTCTCATTTATCTTCATATCATTGTAACATGCAAAAATTTTATTACATCACCCCTTCTTGGGTGAAGCTTCCCTCTTTCACCATTACCTCATAGGGAGGATGAAGTGCCATTAACCTGTGTATGGCCTAAGTTATTACGCAGCTAAGGGTTTCAAAAAATGATTATTATGTCTAAGGCCCATATCAAATGAAGCTAAAATGTCTATGAATGATGTAATTATGCCTTATGAGTCCTAAAAGGATTATCTCTCATTGAGATATTTTCTAATATGATAGATGTGATGAGTTTAAGGTCTTTTAGGATGTGTTTGGTTTGAAGGGAGGGTAGGGGAGGGAGGGGAGGGGAGGGTGGGGAAATTACAATTTTGGACAAAAGAAACCTAAAATTTACCCTCTCATTTTTTAAAATTTTGGGTTCCTGCCCAAAAATTTACTTTCTCATTCTTTTTAAATTTTGGATTCCAGCCCAAATTTTAAATTATTTAAACCTAAAAAGGTAATTTACCCACCCTCTCATTCCCTCCCACCCCTCCCCTCAAACCAAACACACCCTTAGAGTCATAAACCCTTAGACTAGGGTTAACTATCTAATACATATACCATCCTTATAATAGATCTTTATGGGAGTGATACTAGATACAAACTCAAGTGAAGCGACAATTAGTCACTTGATCCTAGAGGTTTCATTGATTATACATGGATGACAATCAAGATTATCACAATAAATAAATATATGTCCTTCAGTGTCCTATTTTAAGAATAACCCTAGGTTGGGGGTATCTACCCCAAGAAAGGTAGGTACTAATTAATTGAGTAGGTCAATAATTTCCACTAATATGTATAATTGTTTCAAGATGGTTCTAATTCTCACAGATAAAGGTCTCCTAACTGCCCCCATCGTAAAAATGAAGATCCCATCTAACGAAATTGGCCTTCAAGGGGTTCTGAAAACCCGACAAGGATCAACCTCGCCAAATGAATAACAGTTAGGACGAAGTTTTCACAATAACCTTAGGGGATTCTGAAAACCCCACAGGGAGACATGAGAAACTTCCGTTTACCTAAGGAATTCACAGACCGGGGTATAAGGCCCAAAATGAGTGTGAGGAGAATAGTGTATGGGTTCAGTGTGTATGGAGAGCATACAACCTATGGGCCTAGGTTCTATCTGCTAAGCAAATCACATGATAGATAGAGCAAAAAGAATAAACAAATAAATAAATGAATAAAGAATTTAACAAATTTAATAAATAAAAAAAAGGAAATAAACGAGTAATTAAAATTAAGGCCATATTATTTTTAAACACTTAAATTGGTTTAACTCTCAAATCGTCCCCAGTGGAGTTGTCAAGCTGTAGCGCCTGAAATTTGAAAAATAATAAAGCCGCCACCAAAATTTTAAAAATAGGTTAATTTTGGAAACCTTTTTAAAAAAAAATAAAAACTGGTATACAAAAACCATTTAGGGTTAGGGAGTCGCTTGCGTGTGGGAAAGGTGTTAAGCACCCTACAGCACCCATTTATAAGAATGGTTACCCTAAGTTAATTATTTAAAAATAAATATGCCTTTTTTAAATTTCATCATAATTACCCAAAAATAAAATATTTACAAAATGAGAAAACTGAATTAATTATTTACATTGTTGGTGGGCCTTACGTACACTTTAGACCCTTTAGAGGGATCAAATCCCATATAATTCATTAGGAATAGAAATACGTGACGCTTAGTTGGTGGTTTTTAGAAAAATTTTATTTAATTTATTTGAGAAAAATATTTTTTGTTTCATTTATATTTCTTATTTTTAATTTTTTTTAAAAAAACATTTTCCTTATTTTCTCATCTGAAACCAAATTCGTTTATTTTAAGAAAAGAACCTCTCTCTTTTTTCTGAAACTTTTTATTTGCAGAAGAAAAAAAACAAGAGTAGTTCATCAAGCCAACAATGTCAAGCAAGGACATGATCATCAAATTAATAAGGAGGTATAGGATTAAGATAAAACCACATACATATGCACATCATGCAAAATAATCTATTTCAAGAAGTGACAAGCATGTACCTTTTCATCCTTGCAAGCTTCTGACTTGTAGGTAGGGGTGGAAACAAGTCAGGCTACGTCAGGCTTTGCCCTTAACAGGCCAGGCCTGAATTGCAACAAGTAAGCCTGAGCCTGGCTTGTGGCCTATCACAGGCCCTTTTTTTCAGCCTGAGCCTGGCCTGTACAAAGGCCTAGCATGGCCTGAAGCCTATTTAAGAAGCTTGTATTCCTAAAAGCTCTAAATAGGCCAACAGGCCTATGACGGAAAACAGGCCAAAAAGAGGCCACCTTTAAATAGGCCAAAAAGAGGCCACATTTAAACAGGCCATAATTACATAAACTAAAATTACAATAACTTTAGACAAATTATCTAAAATACATATAATCTAATCAATCAACAAGATAACACCAAATAAAAGAATAAAAGAATTTTGATTACAATTACAATTTAAACCAAATCAGTATAGCCACCAACCACAACGCATCAAATCTTCAATGTAATTTCTTCTTCTAGTTCAAAGACCTGGAAAAGAGGAAATCAAATACATAATATTCGATCATAACACAATTTGCAGCCTTACATAGCTAAATGAAGCATCTAAGGACCAAGTCCTAACTCAAGTAAAATTCAAAAGCGACAAACCTCAAAGTGACAAGGATTTTACACAATATAATAAAATGATTTTATGTTTATAAAACAAAAAAAGATACCTGTGGTTGATTGAGAATGAGAGATTTAAAGTTAAGCATTTGAAAGATACTTGCAGTGGCTTGTGAGTAAGTGATCGAGACAGAAAATCAGATTGCAGGTGGAAACAAAGTATATCACTTACACCTAGATAAGAACAAAAGGGGGTTTTAGACGCAGATAACAGGGACCAATTTTGTTCATACCGCAAAGAATTTCAATCTCCTCTGAGGAAGTTGAAAGCAAATGAAAAAATATTATACAGTCTCATCTCATAATAAATCATTTCAAACTCATCTGAGGAAGTTGAAAGCAAATGAAATGGAAAGGCAGAATTTTGGTAGCCTTTGTTCAAATGCATAATGAGTTATAGAATTTCGACAAAATCAATTTTCAAAAAGCCACAAAAACATAGAAATAGATGTCAGTGTACATTGTAGCATCCATCATTTAACCACAGGCCTAAAGAAATCCTGAAACTCAGCATCACTCAGATTAACTAAGACAAACCAGAACACTAAGAAGCATAAATGTTAAGTCACCTCAAGAATTATAGAGGAAACTATGAACCCAAGAATCAACAGAAACATACCATAGTCTTGTTAATAGATTTGTGAACTAGATCCTTAAGTAAGGAATGAACCTGAAAGTAAACATACGAGTGATAAATCAATTGAATGTGAACAACAAGAGGAAATAGTGAGGGAGCAGAGGAGGAGAGCGAGACTGTGAAAGGAAGTCGAGCGATGAGCGAACTTGAGTAGTTCCTTCCATCTCCAAGCTCAAACAAAACCCTAATCCCCAAATCAGTTTCTTTTCTTTGAAAAAAAGGAAATAGCAAGGGAGAAGAGGAAGAGAATGAGAGGAACTTACTAGAATATGGAGAGAACTGCGATGGTGTCGGTGAGTTTCAAGACAAAGACGACAAAGTAGTGGAAGACTGGTGAAGTGGTGATGAGAGGAAGCGGCGGGGTGGCGCGAGGAGAGAGCGAGGGTTTGGCCATTTGGGTGAGGGGGTGCATGATGGGAAAATTAAAAACCTAAGGAGGGGTGTTGGGCTGAATCTGAAGTGGGTGTTGGGTTATTCAGTTATTGGGATGTCAAATGGCCCAAAATTTTTTTTTATATATATATTAGCACGGCGGCCTGATAGGCTTAAAAGGCCTATCAATAGGCCTAGGCTTGGCCTGTTTAGTAAAAACATGCTTTAAAATAGGCCTAGGCCTGGCCTTTTATTCTATCAGGCCAGGCCTGATCAGGCCGGAAACAAGCTAGGCCGCAAGCCCCTGACAGGTAGCAAGCCCCTGACAGGCTGCCTGGCCTGTTTGCACCCCTACTTGTAGGCCATTAATGCATATCCGTCAAAATAAAATTGTTGTGCCATGTAGTGAATTCTTATTCAAAGAGGTAATAAGGATAAAAAGACCATTGCTAAACCATGCTTTCACTCATTCAAGACTGCAAAAAGCACATGATGGGGCATCATTCATGATATGAAACACACACGTACCTTTGTATCCATTGGCCTTAAAAAATGAGTGTTAACGAGATAAAAATCATGGGGCAATGAAATGGATGAATTAAAATGTTAACCACTTGATTACCTGTTTTTCTTATTAGGTATGCATTAAGGCAACGTGTCTTATATTTAAAACATAAATCAATGTGTTTCAACTGGTACAAGAGTGTTTCCTCTTCTCTTCCCAACTAATCCGAATTTCAGAATATTGCTTAGCATTAACTGTTAACATACAACAAATCACAAACATTTCAATTGGAATGCTCTGTCTCTATGTAGAATGGCTCCTTCTAAACAAAGGAGAATGGCTCCATTAGTAGCTAGCTTGTAACCCCCTGCCGTAATTATATCCGAAATACGCGATTAAGATGAAATAGAGACCAATAAGAAACAAAACTTATTTAAAATCCTATCTTCACGATAGGGTTTTCACAAATGACTTTTAAAATATAATTTACCTGGTCTCATATTCAATTTCGAATACAATTACATTACGTGGAATATCACATTTATACAAATATCAGAGTGTACAACAATAACTTCCCAGCAACTCCCGAGTTCATACCTTTACATAGAATTCATAGGGCACATTCGCCCTTTACAATTCCTCAAACGGGGATTACACAAATCTCATCTCCATACATAATCAAATATACATCCATACATACACATCCAAATCCAAATACGAATATCCAAATATACATCCCAACTATGATACCAACTACCAAAATCTATAACTTGAAGTAGTCCTCATCGCCTTTGCCTGTTTGCTCCAACCTCGATCCACCTAGCCTGTCTAAAATGTTGGTAGGGAAGGGTGAGATTCGAGAGAATCTTAGTAGGAAACAAATACCAAAATGCATGTATGATAAGTGTATAATGCATGACATGCTTGCAATACATATCACATGTCCATATCATGACACATCTGCATGCTCAATGTTTCAACAACACACTCATAGCCATAGCATAAATAGAAACAGAGCTTTAAACATCATATATGTTCCACATAATCAAGCAAAGCAATAACATGCATCAACACATTAACACAATATCATATACAGGCAAAAGAGGTAAGTTCCCTACTCTCTTTCCACATATGCTCCAGCTCCGCTTACTCGCCATCAGAATGAATACCGAACCACGTCCAGGGCGAACATCAACCCTATAATCAAAGCAAGGACATAGGGTTAATCCCTTTTCCAGTTCCTTAACTCTCAAACACTTAAGTTGGATATCATTCACGACCTTTAGGTGGCTAATCAAAGCCTAAACATATGCCTAAAGGCTTGAGAAACACTTGACCAAATATCACCTTTTAAAAGTCCAAAATGCTGATTTTTGGGGGTCGGCCGCGGCCAAAAACTGCCCAGAAACATTTGGGCCACGGCCCAGAATCCGCTGGCCGCGGCCAAGAAAATCCAGTTTCTTGGCTGAACTTCCAAAAATCATAACTAATTCCAAAAATATCTAAATGAGGTGATCCCAAAGCCAAATGAAAGCTATTCAAGTCCTCTATCCAGGAAAAATATTGGCATTTACTGGAAATCACCACAAAAATACAGAATTACACACATTTCATCACTGCCCCAAAACAGAATCCATTTTCGACCTCAAACTTTGGACAGCTATAACTCCCAGTTCCCAAATCGAAATGGCACAAATTATGTGTCCATTTTGAAGCTTGGGATGTGAATTTTAAGACTGGAAAGTTTCATAATTTTCTGATATCATTTGCCCAGTCTAAACGTCCATACAACCAGACTGCTCAGACAGAATTCACACTGGACAGAATTTCCAGTTTTGCACCAATGGTTCCAATGGTTCCCAAATTCACACCAAATACCATTTCCACATAAATTTTCACAAGGAATCCATTAGAATCACCAAAACAACCAAATTCACATCACATTGGCATGTTTTACCAATAGTCATAACATGTCATCACAAAACCACAACACAAACACACATTGCCATTCTTTTCATTCCAAGTTCTCAAACCAATTCCAATGGCTCTATAACACATCAAGACACCAATTGCCACTCAAAACACAAGGCAATTCATACATTTCGAAAATCACACAAAATCAGGGCAAAATTCACAATTCACAATACTTAACCATAATTCACAAAACTTAGATCAAAAGGAAGCAAATTCTCACCTCTTCCTCTTTCCCAAACCAATTTCTTGATTCTCCATATTTCCACTTTTGCTCAAGCTCTCAAACACCTTCAATCAAGAATCTAAAACCATAGCAATGAAGCTCTCATCACTATGAACAACTTTATAGAAGGGTGTTTAAGCATTAGAGGACCTTAAGCCAACCAAAAACTCACCTTTTGATTTCTCTTTCTTCCCTTAAGCATGGCGCCATGGAGAATAAGAGAGAGAGAGACAAAGATGAAGATGATGAAGTAAGGATCAGCTTTTCCCCTTTTTCTCATGTGTTAACCGACTATGAAAGAGAGAGGGAAGAGTTTGAATGTTGACCAAGATCCAAGGGTTCACAAAGTGCCAAGTGTCAACATCTTGATCCATCAACCATGAACTCACATGCACACACATACACATGATTCCGCCCCTTGATCTAATACACAAATCAATCCTAACCATTGATCTTGAAGTTACCAATGAGCTTTCTCTTCAGTAACCGATCAATTGGTCGGTAACTTTACCGTTTTGCCCCTGATTATGGCAATTCACAATGAATCACCACCAAATTCTTTTTCTCATTAATTTTCTTCCATAATGTGCCCTCCCCTCTATTTTAAGTCAATTTAGATGTTAATCCATAAATGAACTCAAATACAGGATTTCGGTGTTGCTCACAACACATACGAATCACATTCGAAACTCAAATCACATTGGATTCTCCAAAAGGGTTCATTTATCACTAACCACATCCACTTTTGGAGTCATTATCTCTTAATCACAATTTAGGATCCTGCTAAACAGGGCTTAGCAGTCCACTAATCTCAGGCTTATTCTCTAGCCACAAGTTTCAGAATTCGGGGTATTACATAGCTACCTTTCCCCATGAGAATTATGCTTAAGCAATAAAATGAGAAAATCATATTAGCTCTCTACCTTGCCTCCTCTTTCTCCCAGAATTTTTTGTGTGTCTTGCTCTCTCTTGTGCTCCCCTTTAAATAGGCATCACCTAGGGTTTTGCCTTATTAATGCATTTTTTAATTTTTAATTTTCTTATTTTCATGATGATTGTGATTTGAACTACAATCATCATCAATGAAATGATTTTTTTTTAAATTTTCATTTTTTATTATTTTTTGATTTTCCTTTGATGAATGATAATGCTAATTTAGACCACAATCACCATCAATAAGATCATTTTGTTATTTTCATTTTTTCTATTTTTTATTTTTTTCCTTTAATGATGATTGCCAATTTGGACCCCAATCATCATCAACGAGAGCATTTTCTTATTTTATTTTTTATTTTCTTCTTTAATGTCGATTGCCAATTTGGATCTCAATCATCATCAATGAAATTATTTTCTTTTATTTTGATTTTTTTTTATTTTTTGAGTGGAGCCTGGACAAAATAGGATGTTCATACCTGACATTTTAAGTAAGCCTTTAAAAAGGCATCGTGCCTTTTCTAGCCTTTTGAAGGCTCATGATTGAGTCTAAAAAAGCCAACATACAGGCTCAGACTTTGAATTTATTGCCTAACATAGCCTATTTCCACCATTACATATGGTCATATGTGATTGGAAAACTTGATATAATGGATATAAGGAATTTGATGTAAGCATGATCGATATTTCTTTTATGATGAATATGAAATTCTGAGAAGAAATGATTAAAAAAAGATGTAGATCACTTTCACAACATCTAGCAGGGTGTCCTTTAAATATTAGTCATTTGGTACTTTAACTTTTAACTCAGGCATAACTCAATCCCTCAAGTTAACTCATCACAACTTAGTCCCTTAAATTCAGTCTCTTTAATAATAGTGTCCTTGTGGTTAAAAAGGGTAAATGTACACCCAACACCTCGATCTATTTTTGGAGGTGCAGTCAGCACCCTAGAGTATTTAATGATATAATTTTGCCTCTAATGTATTAAAGATTGAGCAATTACATTCTTTCACTAATAGAATATTAACTCTGTTTGCTACCGCACTCTTTCCTTTCCTCTTTCATCAATCTTCAACATGTTCATCCCTTCTTTCCCCTTTTCATTATTTCAACAGGTTCCCCTTTTCTTGTAAGAACTCCTCATCATCGCCATTTTGACTTCGTCTTCTACACTTCATTGCAGAAAAATATAAGCCTACACTTTCTTAATTCAGTGGGCCAAAGATACCGCACATCTAGACCCTTCTACTTCATTTGATGATGACAACCACGACGGAGAACAACAAAACCAGGATTGGATGAAGCAGAAGTAACTTTATTCGGTTTTTTTAATGAGTTATCTGGACTCTACATTTAGACTGCAGTATTTTTTTACTTGGGGAATTTAATACAATTTAATATATTCCTGTATCTGTGATTGAAACTAATAATTTACTATGAATAAAAGTCCCCTCTGATTTCGACTTGGTTTCTTCTTTTATTTGGGTTTCGAGATTCAACAAGACCAAAGCCAAATACTTTCACTGCAATGATATGGGAACGATGATGGGAAAGATAAACCTCAAACCTTGAGTTAATATTCTGTTAGTGAAATGGTGCAATTGCTCCATTTTTAATACATTAGGAGCAAAATTGCACCTTAAATACTTGAGGGTACTGATTACACCTCCAAAAATATATCGAGGTGCTGGGTGCATCTTTTCCCTTAAAAATATTGTTGCAGTGTTAATTATTGAAATGTTAAGAGTAGTAGTAATATTCATTATTAAAGTGGTAAATAGCTTTACAAGTATAGTCGGAGATTAAAATATGGGAGAATGACAGAAAAATATCATTTAAACTTCAAAATCCTATTGACAAAAAGAGTAATGGGATTGACAAAAATAATATTGAGATTTACAATGCAAATATTTGTCAAAGGACTAATTCAGGATTTTGAAATTTAAGTAGTATTTTTCTGTCATTCTCCCTTAAAACATACATTATTTATTGTAAAAATTGATAAAGTGCAGTCAATTTCCCAATCTCTTACCCAATTAGCCAAGTTTCCCTAAATACGAAACTTATTAAAAGTGTAAATGAAGTTATTAAAATGATAAATATCTTTATAAATGTTGTCATTCATGTTACAAGTGTAGTTGGTGATTTAAAACATTACACTCTTACATATATTATATATTAGTATTTTGCATTACATTAACAAAAGGCTTTGGAAGCCTAGTGGCCACCTAATATTTTGGGAATCAAGGTGGGGTGAGATCAAATCCCACCTTCACCACCTTGCCCCCTGATATATATATATATATATATGAACGAAATTGGCCCCAAGTAAGAGCTGCCGTTGCTGGTGGGCAGAGGATGGCTAACGTCCAACTAGCATGGGAGCTCCAGTCAGTGGTGGTGTTCTAGCAAGGGTGGCTTTCTCTTTGCTTTTATTAAAAAAAAAAAAAAAAAAAGTTGAGCCTCAATTTTGTAAAGTCACCAACACTTCAAAATCCCATATTTCTACCTTTAAACTATTTATCCTTTTGCTTATTCACATGATATTTTGAGAATTTTGAAGTTCATAAAGTATTCTTTTGGAATTTTCTGAAAAAGTTATTTATAAAATCAACAACCAATTAAAATGTTAACCACTTGATTACCTGTTTTTCTTATTAGGTGTGCATTAAGGCAACGTGTCTTATATTTAAAACATAAATCAATGTGTTTCAACTGGGACAAGAGTCTTTTCTCTTCTCTTCCCAACTAATCCGAATTTCAGAATATTGCTTAGCATTAACTGTTAACATACAACAAATCACAAACTTTAGAAGCTAACTTACACAAAAACAACAAAATCAAACACTAATTTATTTTCGGACCATCAACTTTGTACTTGTGCATCTTGTTTTAAATATATTTAACCTTTTTCATTCGTTGATCAAACTACCGAAGTGAGCAGCAAATCCACTGTTACAATTTTATAATTAATATTTTACAATATATATACACATAGAAGGAAGATTTAAATTAAACAGTAAAAATTTTTCGTACTTTCTTAATTTTCCTTCGGCATATGGGACAAGGATTGGCTTCCTCAACAACCCTGCATTACCAAAATAGTTATACTCATCAAACTAATTGCCACTTTGATAAAAAAATTAATCAAACTAATTGCCACATGCCACAACTTCAAGTCAAAGTAGGTTAATGGGAAAATGTTATTTAAATACCATTTGAAATTGTAAATCCTCAAAAAGTCTATTAACATTTTAAAAAGGCATCAAGGTACCAAGTATCAAATTGGGATTTTTAAGTTTTGACACTTTTACTATTTTACCCCTCAATTTTTTTTAAAAAAATAAGAGTGGTGCCCCGCCGGCGGCTGGTGGCCGGCCGGCCTAGACCCCCGATGGCCGAAGCTTCGGCCACTGGCATCAGGAGCTCCGGCCGCGGGAGCTTTTTCGGTGGGGGACGGGTGCTTTTTTTTAAAAAAAAAAATTGATTGAGAATGGCAAGGGATGGGAATTGGTTGAGAGTGGCAAGGGGTGGGATCAAAACTATCCCACCCCTTTACCAAAGGAGCATGACCAACGCTCCTTTGACATATATATACATTACTAAATATATATAATGTAAATAAAGGTGTAGTAGCTTTGATAAATTCAGTAATGGAAATAACAAAATTCGTAATGGTATTGACTAAATTGTTTGCTACTGAATCTTGACTTGCATGTTTTTATTAGCATTTTTGCACAAAACGCTTTTGTCAAAAACATTACAATTATTGTCAAAATCATTACTAAACTTGTCATTACTAAATTTGTTAAAATCCTTTTATTTATATTATCAATATTTTCATAATGGGATTGTCAAAACCATTATAATTATTGTCAGTTATGGGATTGACATGTTTAGTAATGATTTTGATAAGAATTATAATGGTTTTGACAAAAACATTTTTGTGCAAAAATGCTGATGAATCTTGGCTTACATGTTTTCATTAGCATTTTTGCACAAAACGCTTTTGTTAAAACCATTACAATTCTTATTAAAATCATTACTAAACTTAGCATTTCCATTATTGATTTTATTAAAGCCATCATTCCATTTTTTATACTATCCATATACATATACATATACATATATATATATATATATATATATATTGCTCATTTAATGAATCTCATTATTCGTTTTGTTAAAACCATTACACATTTTATCATTTCTATTCTTGATTTTATTAAAACTATTATACTTTCAATTATATTATACATATATTTATTAATGTCTATTTATATTAAAAGAAACTTGGTGGTCATTGGGCCACCAAGTCACTTTTCAAAGGGGTTGGGGTGAGTTTGAACCCACCACTTATCCCTTTCAACAATTTTTTAAAAGTACATAAAATCTATGTGCAATTTTTCTTTAGCTGTTTGTAATATATCTTTAACTATATGCAAAACAGAAGATAGCTGTACAATATAGTTAAAGATATGTTATACGTAGTTGAAGAAGAGTTTTACTTTCTCAAAGACACGAGTCCTTAAGTACTTTTGAGTAATAAATTTTATAATGTGGGATTTTTTTAGCAATTTTCCCTTTTTTAAGCATGAAAACAAAAAATTAAAAAAAAATGTTAGAAGGTAAGTGAGATGTTAAGTTTACCTTGTTCCACATTGAAAGCAAGCTGCAGAATGGCCACATGGAAGAAAGAAGCAATCCCTTAGAGCATCAAAACAAATCACACACAAATGCTTCATACTATTCTCAGCTTCTCCTCCATCCTTCATTAATGGCTTCCCTGTCACATCTTCTTCCTCACTAGTGAAAGACTCATAAGACGAACCCAAGCTCAAAGCGTCGTCGTTTTTGCTAGCCAGAAACGGTGCTCGTTCTGAAACAACATGATGACCTCGTTGTTGCAAGCTTTCTGTCTCTGAATCATATCTTTGGAACCCATTGCAGCTTCTAACTATGAAGACGATTAGTACAGTCATCATACCTGCATCAATCAACTTTTCATTTTAAAACTTTGTGTTTCTGTTTTACTTTTTAAATTAAGTTTTTGGAGAGAAGATTAACTCTGAAGATTAATTAATGAATTAATTACCTGATGCTACAAAGTAAGTGGTCCACCTTGGTGCATATGACAGTTTCACATGATACCATTCATCCTCAAAATTTCCCTGCAACTCATGTTTCAATTACTCATCAGTCTTGAGTTTCAATCCATGCAAGGTTTGTTTGGGAGTTATACTTTCTTTATCATCTTGACCCAAAATACTCTATTGATTTTATCAAGTTAACTCAATTTTCATGGCTCAAAAGTTGAGTATATTAAGAATATAATAGATGCTCTAGTACTTTGCACTACAAACCATGCCCTACATTTAGGATTGGAGGTAGTATTTTATATTCCCCTTTTGTTTTTTTCTCAACCAGTCTTTGATGAGTCTTATTCACAAAAGAAGTGTGGTTTATAAATTCAATGGGTTTTATTCTTTTAAGATGGGCTCTCTTTAGACTTTGTGTTATGAGTCTCACATCGGGCCTCACAAGTGAAGAATAATTTACATGTTTAAGGGGCTCTTCCACTCAATAGGCTAGTTTTTGGAAATGAGATTAGAACTTGTGATCATAACAAAGGTGTTTTTACTGAGAGGTTGATGTTCATGAAGATGGCCAACCAAAATTTTGGCAGACAAGAGACCAAGTGAAAGTGCTATGGTTTAAACTGTCGAGGATGTAGGCTCTCAAACAGGGGAACATTGTTATGAGTCTCACATGGGTGCATTGTTACAAATCCCACATTAGGTTGCCTCACATGTAATGTGCATTTTATAAGTTCAAAGAGCTCCTCCACACAATAGGCTCATGTTTTGGAACTGAGCTCGCCTTTTAGACTTGTGTTCATAACATTTGTGCTCATATCCGAGTTACCATTGCAGATAGTGTTGGAATATTGTATCCTTACCTGTGCAGGAGGTGGAGTAGTCAAAACTGCAGAGCCAGACTGTGAAAGAAAAAAGTGTAATGTACACAAACTGCTATCTGGTGAACATCTGCTGCTTGCATTGCTTGTATTGTACACAACTGAACTCACACTGAACTTCAATTCTACCTATACAAACACATCGTCGTGGTCGTCGTCATCACTTTTCACACAAAACTCAGATCTTCTTAACTTGCTTGGCTTACAATGTGTTGAATGAAATAATGAGAAAAGAAGAATTTTTTATCACCTGAACATCTTGAGTGTGTAAGTTGCCAAGTGCTACATAATAAGAAAATGGATCTGATATTTTCTGTGTGATCTTGTCCCTCCCTGCAAGTGAGGAAAAAAACAAGTACTATACCAGAAGAAAAAGAAGAGCATATTGAAGAAGATGATGAGTGGGATTTAATTTTCATACCATAAATAATATTCCAGGATAATGTTGTGTTAGGAAATGAGGGCTTCTCTATCCACCCAACAAGCTCTTCTCTACCTGCATGTTAATATGTAATCACAATAAACACCATACGAGTATACACTTTATGTTTCAACACAATTTAATGCATGAGCCATTAATTAGGTACAGCAGTATTAAGATATTATACTCATAAACTGATCTAAGGCATTAAATTTGGATCATAATTTGTCATAATGTCAATGTTGTCTTTTACATAAGGATTTATATCATTACTGGTCCTTGTAATTTGATCAAATTTTAGTTTTGGTCTCTATAGTTTTAAATCGTTAGTTTTGATTCCTATAATAATTTCATATGGACTTTGTCAGAATATAGGTATATGAATCAAAACATAAACTTGTTAAAAATATAGTGATCAGTCATTAAACTCAGATAAAATTTTTATGAAATAATAGGAACCAAAACAAACATTTTGAAACTATAAGGATCAAATTAAAATCGAAATTCGATCAAACTATTATGACTAACAATGATGTTAATCCTTTATATAATGACTATTTGTTTTTAAACTAGAATCTTTGCTACTAGGTTACAATCATCAATATACACATATATATAAATCTAGAACAATCCATGGTCACCAAATAAGCAAACAGGAAATGGAAGCTTAATTACCTTGAGCAATAACAAGAGATAAATGTGAGAATCTTGGGGACTTGACATCATAAAAGATATCTAATTGAGAGTGTCTGTTGAGGTAGAATATCCATTCCTGTAAGATTCCATCAAGTTTCAAACCAAAGAATCTAGGAAGCTGTTGTTTTGAGAATGTACTAAAAGGCTAAAAGCAAACAAGAAAAGGTAATTAAATAAACTTGCCTTGTAAAAATTGTGTGGCACAGATCCATTATATGACCTAGACCAATTGGTTTTGACATCAAGGGCAGGTGGTTCATCAAATCCATATAGCATTATCCCAGGTTTTGGTTCATTAACTTGTTCCACCTGTTAGTTCATCGATCATTGAATCAAAATGATTCACTTAAAATTAACTAGAACTAGAAGGGGAAAAAAGAGTTACAACAATTCAAATTAAAAAAAGTTCAGGTGAGTCCGGCCTTTTTTTTTTAATCAAATTAAATGACAAGTTTTAAGCTTGAAGTTCACAAAACCAACATAGGTAACAAGAGAGTGTAAGGCAAAATCTGACCTTGATTGACTGTACAAAGATTGAGTTAACTTGTATTAAAACTGAGGAGTAAGGACCTAATTGCAACGCTGTTGTGCCGTAAATACCAACAATCAGACCCATAGTTGCTGCTTGAAACCAACAACCAAAGTTAATTTATACTAATTCATTGGTTAATGAGTGGATTTGCAATCTGAAATGGGAAAAGAAAATAGTAACAGTAAAAGAAAAGAAAGAAACTAACCGACAAACCAAAAAGTGATGAGAATGACGAGGCAAGAGCAGACATCATCCCTAATAGCAGCAAGATGAGGATTGGCCATGGAAATGTTAGCCCTATACGACAGAGAATTACGAAGTGGTTGTTGATGATTCTGTTCATTTGAATTCTCACCTTCCTCTGCTTGAACCTGAGAAGTTGAAGCTGGAGGAGGAGGAGGCGAAGAAGAAGAAGGTGTATTTTCCATGGAAGAACAAATGCAGTTTGAGGTTGAAACTTTGAGCAGAGAACAGAACAGAGGATAGAATTGGAAGAAGCATGTGGTGATGACGATGTCTGATGAAACAACGAAAGAGAACAATGTTGTTGATGCTGAGAGTGTAATTGGGTAGATATTATATTCTAAACCAGACAGTCCGGGTTTACTGTTTAGTCACTTGGGGACGGTTTGTTGGGCTGAGTGACAGATGAGACTATCTCTCTCTCTCTCTATAGTTCTCTCTCATCTTTTATTTGTTTCATGAACCTGTTTAAATCCAAAATATTGTTTCCAAGATTAGGAGATACTAATGTATTTAATCTTGTTCTCCACTTTCAGCCCCCCCCCCCCCCCAAAAAAGAAAGCATGTTCTCTACTTGCACTCCCTAGTCCCTCCTATCTGAAAAAACTATTTTGGTATTGTTTCAATTTTATTGCATGTACCCAAAGGCACATCTGAAAACATTTTAAAAGTTCATTAATATATTCCATGTATTTTTTGGGGATAACTACTTGTTTTTTATAGCCCTGTTGGCAACCTGTGTCTGACTCTTTTTATGGATCATATTATCAGATATTCAAGTAACTGACTAATACGGATCAATGAGTCTTTTTGAATAATGAGGGATTTGAACTCAATTCGCCCACTTTATACTCTAGATGGTCTACTACTGACCAAGTAACTATTTGTTATCCAGTATTATTAGTTAATCAAATTTGAATATTAATTACCTAATCTAAAATCTAAATAGCAGTAGTTCCTTCAACATAATTTATATTAACAAAAGCATTATTAATATATACTGTATAGCTTAGTAAATACTAAACAAAGGGGTTAATTATAATTTGAAACTGTTGGTTTTAATCTTTATGATTTTATAATGATTTGATATAAGTTTAAATATATGGATCAAAATCAAAACTTGTTAAAAGTTTAGAGATTAGTGGTTAAATTGAGACCAAATTCCTATAAAATTATAAGAACCAAAATTAACCATTTGAAATTAGTTAATATGACTAAGACAAAAAATTTGATTAAATTATAAGAATCAGTAATAGTATCAACTCAAACAAAAACTTTAATTTTAATACAACAATTACATTTTAAAAGTTATATTGAAAATATTTTTAAAATGAAAAATCGATCCATTAATTAAAAGAGATGACAAGCTAGCTGACACAAACTTCTTTCATCACCTTTGTCAGTAGTTGGAAGAAAAAACTACCTATTAATCCAACTTCTTGTTATAGGGTCAATTTGGTATGCGGATTTGGAGGGGAAGGAAACAGAGGGAAAATTTTTATAAATTGATTTTTAAAAGATTAAAAAAGTGAGGTTATAAAATTTTAATAAAAAAAATATATCAGATAAAAAAATGAGAAAAATTAATTAAAAATTTTTAACCTCATTTTATTTTATTTTTTTAAATTCAATTCAATAATTTTTTTATCCCCCAGTTTTCCTCCTCTCTCCTTATACCAAACAAACCCTTAGAGATTATATTTATATTTATGACATTCACATGTGCGTGTGTGTACCTTCAAAGAGACTTGGCTCTTCATTTTTCTCCTGACATTCATGAATCCAAACAATACAGGGTGTGTTTGTTTTGAGGGGAGGGGATTTATTCTCTTATTTAGTTTGAATTTTTGAGTGAAAAGGAATCCAAAATTTTGGCTCTCATTCCCTCCTTCCCTTTATTTTTAGTTCTTACTATAAAAGATCCCCTCTCCGCCCTTCTAACAAATCAAATAAGGTAATATATCCTCTCCACCCTCAAACCAAACACACCCTTAAGCTAAAAACCTATGATGCATCAAATCAATTCTAAATCGAGTTAATATGCATTCAAGACCTAAAATACTTTTTTCAGTAGTAGTTAGTATTTTTTTTTCCAGTACTACTAAAAATATATTTTAGAATGCTAAATGTAAAAAAATTATTTTGGAATATAAAGTGCTATTGTGAAAATACTTTAGCCTCTAGGGGCTGGATAACACTTAACATTTTAAAATAATATATACTTCATTCGGTCTTAAATATAAGTCCTATTTTTCATATTTAATAATATTTTTTCAGTTTATTTGTATTGATGTTCTTTTAATCATAATCAAGTAAAAGAAAGATGGAGGGAATTAAAAAAGATTATTAGAGTCTTTTAGGAAAAAAACCAAGTCATATTAATTACTTTAACTAACTTCCTTAATCTAATCAAATTAGATAAATAGGTCTCACATTAAATTTAAGTTTAGAGGGAGTTGCTTTTTTTTTTTGGGGTAATGATATATACCTTATATTTAATTTTTATGAATTGACCTTTAAAAGATTGAAAAAGTGAAGTTACAAAATTTTAATAAAAAGAATATATCAGATAAAAGGGTGAAAAAAATTAATTAAAAATTTTTAATTCCACTTCTCTATTTTTTTTAATTCAACTCAATAATTTTTTTATCCACCCATTTTTCCTCCTCTGTTCTTATACCAAACAAACCTTTAGGGAACAAACCTTTAGGGATTATATTTATACTTATGACATTCACATGTGCGTGTGTGTACCTTCAAAGAGACTTGGCTGTTCACTTTTCTCCTGACATTCATGAATCCAAAGGATACAGGGTGTATTTGGCTCTCATTCCCTCCTTCCCTTTATTTTTAGTTCTTCTTATAAAATATCTCTTTTTTGCCCTTCTAACAAATCAAATAAGATAATATATCCTCTTCACCCTCGAACCAAACACACCCTTAAGCTAAAAACCTAAGATGCATCAAATCAATTCTAAATGGAGTTAATATGCATTCAAGACCTAAAATATTTTTTTTTAGTAGTAGTTAGTATTTTTTTTCCAATACTACTAAAAAATATTTTAAGATGCTAAATGTAAAAAAATTATTTTAGGATATAAAGTGATATTGTGAAAATACTTTAGTCTCTAGGGGGTGAATAACACTTAACATTTTTAAATAATATATACTTCATTCGGTCTTTAATGTAGGACCCAATTATGAAGTTAATCTTGATCTTAAATATAAGTCCTATTTTTCATATTTATCAATATTTTTTCAATTTATCTGTATTGATGTTCTTTCAATTATAATTAAGTAAAAGAAAGATGGAGGAAATTAAAGAAGGTTATTAAGGTCTTTTAGAAAAAAAAAAGTCATATTAACTATTTTAACTAACTTTCTTAATCTAATGAAATTAGATAAATAGGTCTCACATTAAGTTTAAGTTTAAGTTTAGAGGGAGTTGCTTTTTTTTTTTTTTGGGTAATGATATATACCTTGTATTTAATTTGAAAACATCAAACATTGCATCTCTTACGTTAGATTTTTTTTTTTTTTCCAATTCAACTGAATTCACCACACTAACATTAGTTGAAGATATTACATTCAATAAATTTATGAGAGATAACAGTTAATTAAATAAAAGGGGGAAATAAAATATGACATACTCAATCGACATGGAAAGTCAATAGAACAACATAATATATCTTATATAGGTTTTATTTGAAAGACAAATATGTGTCTAATTGCTCGAGTATAATTTTTTTGAGGTTAAGCAATCGATTACAATTGTTTGAGCATAATTTCAACCCTTCCTATGTATGCATTACTATAATTTGACTTCCACTGTAAAACCTCATTTTCTTTAAATCTTAACTGCATGTGAATGAGTATCTTCCTCCTTTTTTCCTTACCTATACTTTTGACCTTTGAAATCTAGCATTGATTATTAACAATGTTTGATCAACTCCTTCTCCTCCTTCCTTATCTTCCAACAATCAATTTCCCACCGTATAATCTTACTTTTTGCCTTCATCCCGTTTACACCAACCGGCATGCTTGTGCAAAAGCTGCCCTCGCATGGTATCATAGAAAGGCCCAAATCTTCAAATGTCATCTACAAATAATTTTTGCTTGTGCAGCTACAGCTATAGCTATCTTCTGATTTTAACTTACCCAAACAAAAAAAAAAAAATCAACAGCAATATCTTTTCTATTGTGCAGCTTTAACATATAGTAATGTTTTTTTTTTCCTTCTATGAAAATATATGTAAGATAGGTGGAGTATGGATCTTGGCTCACAAATAATAAACACCCTCCTAGCCTCGAAGTGAAATTTCCACACAGATTAATCATAGCTACTATTTATTACATGAAAAAATAGCTCCCAAAAGATAACCCATAGACAAGCGGTCATTAGGATTGCAATCCAAACTACTCATTTTGGTTTAGCTCTGGTTTGGTTCCGATTTGACCCACTGACCCTTAACCCAGTATTCCGATCGGTTCAATACCCGATCTGAGTTTTAATACCTTGGTATAATGACATATGGAGTCACTTCCAACTTGAAGCTAATAGATTCAGTTGCCAAATTACCCTGAAATTCAAACTCCAATTTACACGGACCCCATGAGTAAACAATTCCAGTCAATGGACTTCAATGCCTTGTTCACACTACTTCAATCCACAATGTTTAAAAAAAAGAATGTAAGTGCAAACCAAAAAGTTATATATATAAACAAAAAACAAAAAATCTTCTTTATTTATGACGAGGGAAGACACAATATTCAATACATAGCATGGAGTGAGGAGTCCTCTACCATCTTGTCCCTCTCAATTCTTTTTTTCCAACTCTTGCTTAAATTCCCATTGGTTGTATAATATTGTAAATAATATGGCTTATTTATATAATTTGATAAGATGCATGGGACCACACTATTTAATGCAAAAATGTGTGAATCACGGAATACAGAACGAGGTCGCTCATCAAACATGCCAACAAAAGTCATATCCATTTATTATTGAAAAGAAAAAAGTCATATCCATTTGCAGCATAGAACCAGCCACGTCTCCTTTAAAAAAGTGGTGGCGATTGACTGGTTTATGGGTGTGTTTGGAGGGAGCGTTTGGACCCAAAAACTTAATTGGTGTCCAAATCCCAATTGGCAATTAGAAAAGAGAGAGAGTGTGTGTTTGGTATCCCCAATTGCATTGGAGCTTTTACTGATTTAGCTTTTGGGGAGGTGGGAATGATTAAAATATTTTTTCAGTTGTGTCCATTATGCTATCAGACTGATTGCAATTTTACCTTTAATGTACTTTTTCAGATACAAAAATTAATTTCAACTATTTTTTGGTGCTTTTAACCCTTAAAATATTTTTTCAACTGTACCCAGTGTGTTATCAGACTGATTGCAATTTTATCATTAATATACTTTTTCAGTTCCAAAAATTATTTTAAACTATTTTTGATGTTTTTAACCCTTTAAAATATTTTTCCATCCACTCACTCTTACTGTTATCATAAAAGTCACTTGTATTTAAGTCAATTCAAACAAATTTTACTTTTATAAAAGTTATTTATACAATCGTTGTTCCAAACATAAATCACATTACACAATTGGCTTTTACCAAAAATAAAATTACCAAAAGCTAAATTGATAAACTCAATTTTTCCTATCGCTATTCCAAACACACACTATAAGTGGTTTTTTTCCCCTCTCAAAAGCAAATATTTTATTTT
This sequence comes from Inga leiocalycina, assembly GCA_963242795.1. Lineage (NCBI taxonomy): Eukaryota > Viridiplantae > Streptophyta > Magnoliopsida > Fabales > Fabaceae > Inga > Inga leiocalycina. The sequence continues at coordinate 50,169,975 of OY725325.1, forward strand.
AGTATTTTTGAAATGATTTTACGATTCAAAAAATAAGTATGTGAGGAAAATTTTAACTCAATTTATAAAAAAATATATGAAAAGGTGCTTTTTGGATTTCCCAAATAAGCACTTAGATTAGTTCATTTACTTATGATTGATATGGCTTTTAAAATTAAGTGTTTGTGCTTAGAAAATTATCAAAAGCCGTAATTGAAGATAAGCTAGTTTGCTTTTGGCTTTTTGGGGTGTCACCATTGGAAGAAGTCATTGGTCATGTTATCATGTACAAACATTCTTTCTTTTCTGCATCCTTCTTGTATTTTTTTTCCTTTCCTTTTCTTTTTTCTTTTTGCAAAATTTTATAGATCAAAAAAAAAAAAAAAATCAACATGTATATATGATTAATTAATAAATTAAATAATAGTCAATTATTTAATATTTAATAATTAATTGAATAAAAAATTAATAAATAATGAACAAAAAAGATAGCTATCTGCAGTTGCAATATCCTGTAGTCTTAGGAGGCATCAAGCATGCATGGATCCTGGTATTGCTCAATCTGAAATTCATAAAAAAAAAAAAAAAAAGGAAACTGTTTTCAGTTCACAAAGTCTAGAACGCCCAGAATCACTCAGGAACCACAATCAAAGGAGGCCAAAAAACTAAAAAGAATCACACGGTAATAAATCATGCACCACAATCGACAATGACCCCTGGTCACCCAGGGTTCTCTATTTTTTTTCATGAAAAAAAAAACCTTTTTTTAAGTAATTTTTTTGGGTTAACTATGGTTAAGTTGCTTATAGGGGTTAACTAATAACATGGAATCCACTAATACAATGCACGTGGCGCGCTCTGACTGAGAACTAGGTTGTACTCTTTTTTTTCGCCAGAATTACTTGGTTGTATTTCACCCACGTAACTTAATATTTACTCCAATATTAAATATAAGATAGAGTTAATTTTTTTAAAGAGATTAAAGAAACTAAATAAGTTATTTAATCATATTATATGTTGTGTATCATTAGATTATATATTAGTTTATTAGTCAAACTAATTAGTTTGCAGAAAAAAATAAAAATATAAATAATCTAACGTAATTTAATTAGCTTTCTTAATTTCTCTAAAAAAGTCAACTTTATCTTATATTTAAGACCAGAAGGAGTATAAGTTTGGCCCTAATGTAAATATGTATTCTGAATTTTCTGATATATAATGTAAATATGTATTAGTTAATAAACTTTATATCTTTTTCAGTCGTTCTACATCTAAATTTGTTTTTCCATTAATTATCCAAACATGTTACAAATTGTTAAACTAACCTTTTCATAAAAGCAATCCAAACACAAATCTTATTACACAATTCACTTTTATTCTATTTTATGTTTGTAAAAATTAGATTGTAGAAAAGTCAATTCTGCTACCGCTAATTCAAACACACATTAAATCTCTAGTCTTAAAAAAATAAAAAGGGAACCCTAAAAATAATGAAAAAGATAGACAATCATATATAAAGTACAAAGTATATTGAATTTAATTTCGGGTTAAGGTGCAATTTTATCAATAAAGTTTTACTCGAGGAGTGCTCAACACAAATAAGTTTTAGGAGTAGCAAAATTATCAATGACTAATTTAAAATGGGCAATTTAACTAATGCCGTTAACCTTGAGAGACTTTGACTACTAGATAGTTGGTGGGGGAAAGAAGTTTGACTTCAAGTGGTGACATGGCGGAGAGTAAATGGTGATAAGGCATACAAGTGTAAGGGTTGGGTTTTGTCACCAATAATTATGTTTTAATTATTTTGAAAAATAGCTCCATTAAGTTAAAAAGAAAAGAGGTGAAATTTAGGTTAAAAAAAAGAAAGAGGCGAAATTGGCGAAACTGATATGCAATACCCATAAACAAGTCGAGACTTGAAATTGGCTCATGGCGAATAGAATCTTTGTGACAATTTGCCGATGAAACCGCTACGTGATTAATAGCAATAGAGTCAGAAAGCGAGAAAGCGAGTGTGTGGTTAAGCAAAAGTAGATGAAATTCGTGCATGCAAGGAGAGAACCTAGATTTGGCTAGGGTATCAGATAAAGGGAAAGGAGAATCTTAACAGGTAACCATCGATTGCGGCAAAAAATTGTTGTTTCGTAGGTAGAATAATGTATTTCTGTCGAATCCCTTGATTAATTTCATGATTTACTTTTTTCAAATATAATGGCAATAGATGGTGATCAGCAAGCCCCTACCGAAGAGGAGATCGAAGCTGTGGACGTCAAACAACTAGTTATTTGAAGAGAATTACTTGACTCAATTGAAGAAAGTAAGTGAAGTGGTTTCTCTTGAGAAACAAAATGTGCGTAAAAGTAAAGAGAAATGTGTTAGATGCTTCTAGGATAATATACAAGTATTACAATTCAAGGAAATTGAAAATGAGGGAGAGAAACAATCGGGAAAAATTGAAAATAAGGGAGGGTCAAGGCAAAATGAAGATGTGATTGAGCATATAGAAGAGGGGTGGTCGATCATTTTTGCTTCTTCCCATAGCATAAGATGCAAAGTTAGGTTCAGCCCTTCAATTCGCTCATTCGCTTCTACCATCAACCCACCTACCACGTACCCACCATCAAATTCACTAACTCGCCACCTGGCCAATTTCAAGTCAAACATAACGGAGGTTTCATGTTAGATTAACTTCATTAGTTAAATTGCTATATTTTAAATTGTTCATTGGTAATTATGCTCATTGTAAAACTTATTTGTGTTGTGCGCTCATCGGGTAAAACTTCGTTAATAAAATTGCACCTTAACTCTTTAATTTATTAAGCAAACTAGGATACAAAGTTTCATTTTAATGTGTTGATTTTTATAAAGTATTTTTCTCAATCTTATAACTCTAATGTCATTAATATAAAATAAAAAATGATACTAGCATTAAAATTTATATGTCCGACAAAATAATAATAATTATGAAAAAACTTATCATTTAAAAACTAATGATATCATGGTTTGAGGGCTAAAAAGATAAATTTCTATAAATTAAGGGAATAAACTAAAACTTGTTTAAACTTAGAGGAGAAAAGTGCACCTTTAACCAAGATTCCACATTTGTCCTTTGTACGAATTCATATCCTTGGCTAGCAAAGGAACAAAACGGCAAATGATGTGAAGCACTTTGGGCATCTCTGTAATCTCACTCCCTTCCGAGGGATCAAGTCGGTTTGTGTCGTTCTATTTCGCACCAATGTGAAGCACTTTAGTCACTCTCATTTTCCCCTTCTCTTCTGGTTGAGTTTTCTCCTTCTGTCTCCGTTCAAGGAAATGGCTCCGATTACTCGAAGAATGGCCTTCCCGAAAGTGATCATTGAGAGGGACTCCGACTCTGAACAGAGTACCTCCGACGAAGAACCCGTTGAAGAGGAAGATTCTGAAACACTTGAAGACGACGAAGAAGAAAAAGAAAATGGGATTGCGGAGAGGGGAGACGTTGAGAAAGTTGAAGTGGGGTTTGACGCAAAGGGGAAAGGGAAAGCAGCCATTACTATCAGTCTCAAGAAAGTTTGCAAAGTTAGTGTTTTTGTTTTGTTTTCTTCTTTGCCTCCCTTTCTTCTCGTGCCATTTTTTGTTACACGTGTCATTCTTTTGAGATTGTTGCTGTCAATTTTTGGGGGTTTTTATCGTTAATGATGTTTTAGGTATGCAAGAAGCCTGGACATGAAGCGGGATTCAAGGGGGCGACTTATATCGATTGCCCAATGAAGCCTTGCTATCTGTGTAAAATGCCTGGTAAGTTTCTATCTTTGCTGTTGCTTTCATTCATTTCACCAGTAAATGTGCGATTCTGAGTTTATCTTGTTCTATTGGGGAAATGTTCATTCTTGCTTGACGCTTTTAACCTCATATCATGTTAAATTGTACTTAAGGTCCTCTTTCTTCCTTAAAAGCAAATTCAAGTAGGTGCCTTTAGGACCTTTTCAAATTCATTGTCATTTTTTCCGTCACATCTTTACTTGATGTGTTTCTTACATTGAAGGACACACCACAATGACTTGCCCTCACAGAGTGAATACTGAGTTTGGAGTTATTCCTGCTCCACGCAGAAATACACGTAAACCTGTTGAATATGTGTTTGAACGCCAGCTAAGACCATCCATTCCTCCGGTATGCATGAGTAAACTATTTCTTTCATTTGGTTTTGAAGAAAATATGATTTTTTTTCAATGCAGTGTTAATGCAGTTGAGCCATTTTTACATGTTTAAACCAAGCAATAACTCCAATTATGTTCTAAACGGCACTATTGTGTAATTCATCCTACTCTCTGGGTTTCCTAAATGGCATTGCTGTATTAAATATATTTGGTTATTAGCTTGGTACATTGAGGCAAGACATCTTACACATGTTGAGAAACTAAATGTCGAGCACCCCTCCTGGCGATCTGAAAAAAAATTCATATTGAAGGATGGTGTGTATGGTTGTTTACCGCTTTTGCATGCAAAATAAATTGTTTATATGATAGTTAGTTTTATTGCCATAAATAACTCAATCTCTTGAACTAGTTATTACAAATTTATGAAGAAATAACTGATGTAAAGCAAGCTTAATTTTTTTAAGTTTAATACATTGGCCCTTTGTGTTGCTGTGTTTTTTTTTTCCTTGTATGCTTGACTTTCCTGATTTTAATCGTTGTTGTATTTCATGGCTAGAAAGTACAGCCTCTCAGCCTTACAAGCATTAAAATTTTGACTTACTTATGGAATAATTGATCTACAATTACGACCAATTGATCATATCCCATTCTTTTGGTACTACCCCATGAACATTTTTCCTCTTTCACACTGAATTGATAAAATTATACATTGTGGGGATGAATCATTAGTTTTTCTTGTTCGTTTTTGTACTGAGACCCTCTAACTTTTTCTTTTTTTAAATTTTTTATAAAGCATTAGAACATTAATACTTTGATTTTACTTTGTTCCCTAATCCTTACAATTCTATTCCCTTTGAGAAAGATGGAGCATAGTATTATGAAAGCCTTATTATGATGAAGTCCTTGTATTTTCTATTTGTGGAATAGATCAAACCCAAATATATGATCCCAGACCAAGTGCAGAGTGCTGTTATCAGACATCACAGTAGAAGGGTAACAAGCCTGGAATTCCACCCCACAAAGAATAACATCCTCTTATCTGGAGATAAGGTCATCCATTCATTCACAATATATTGCAGTTTGTTATCAATAAACTTTGGTGCTTAAGGTTAGGAGTCCTAATTCCATCTTTCTTTGGTTTGATTCTAAAAGAAAGGACAAGTTGGAGTCTGGAATTTTGAAAAAGTAGATGAGAGGATGGTCTATGGAAATATACATTCATGCATAGTAAATAACATTAGGTGAGTTTTTTCTTTTCTTTTCTTTACTGGTCAAACCATGGTGCTTTTCATTGATATATAATTTTGAAGGCTAATTGCAATTTGACAATTTTGTAGGTTTAACCCTAGAAATGATTGTATGTTCTACTGTGCTTCCTCAGATGGTACCTTTAGTCATACCGACTCGGAGACTGGAATTTCTTCCTCACTAATGGACCTTAACCCTGACGGATGGCAGGTGCTTTTCTTCAAAATCTTTGATTGGGTTATGGCTAGAGTTGTAACCAAAATCCCAACTTAGCCCATTTTTATTTTTGGCTTCAAGGAAAGACCCCTAGCTCATGCATTTAGCATCATTTTGATTTCTTTCAGCCAAAAGTAACAGAGGTCAAAGATGAGTCATTTGCTTCTTCTTTAGGGGAATATATGGCAATAGATGAGAGAAAAATATGAAATTAGATTGATTAACTGAATTTTGTCTGTCAATGTGTGTTTAATCTTTCTACCAAGAAAAATCTTACTTTTATATGTTTTGATTAGGGTCCAAGCAGTTGGAAAATGCTTTATGGCATGGATGTTAACTTGGAGAAAGGTCTTGCGCTTGTTGCTGATAATTTTGGCTTTCTTCATTTGTAAGTAGCTTTTAAAATATCTTCCTTTATCCTGGCAAAGTAGTTTGTTTGATCAAAGCAATGCATAACGATACAAGCCGGTGTCACAAAATAAAGTTGCAACTAAGAATGATATTTTTTTGAAAATGTGGGCCAACTTTTATACATTGTGTGTGGTACTCAATGTTGTCAGGGCAGAGAACTCTGTTAGTCTGGTCATTGTCTTTGAATTTTATGGAAAAAATTTAATTTGTTCTGCATAAGAGAATTGAAGTATGCAAGAATTATGTAATAACTTTTGGAATTGTGATTTCTACTTGATAATAAAAAGACTGAAGGCTCTAACCTTCTTGCCATATATTAGTTGTATATGAAATTATTTAGCTAAGAAATATTTTATAATCTTGGTGCCATTTATAGGGTGGATACTCGTACCAACACCAAGACCAGCGATGCAATTTTGATTCATAAGAAAGGTACCAAAGTTGTCGGCCTTCATTGCAATCCAGTACAACCTGATCTTCTCTTGAGTTGTGGAAATGATCATTTCGTGAGTTCACTTCCCCTTTCATTTTCATATTACTGTTAGCGTACAAACTTCTATAGGTATGCATTCATATAATAACATGTTGGGGTTTTTGCCACTTTTCTTGTTCCTGAAACAGATAGAAACATAGGAAACATCTACTTGATAGCTATACCTTCATTATGATATTTTTGTTTGGATATTTGCCTATCTTCAGTATAATCTTTCTGGATAGTATATTAGTCATGAATCTCTGTTTGTTTTTAAAGCATGTAATTGTGTCTCTTTTCAGGCTCGTATTTGGGATATGCGTCGGTTGGAAACTGGTTCGTCTCTGTATCAGCTTGCGCATGATCGTGTAGTTAGCTCTGCATATTTCTCTCCTATTTCTGGGACTAAAGTCCTTACAACATCACTGGACAACCGCCTTCGTATATGGGATTCCATAGTTGGCAATATGGACTCTCCACCAAGCCGACAAATTGTACATAGTCATGATTTCAATCGGTATTTGACTCCTTTTAAAGCTGAATGGGATCCAAAGGTTTCCTACTAACTTTTCATTCCCCCTTTTTTCTTTTTTCCATAGAATGCCACATTTCATACTAGTTTTGAGTATTACAATTTTCGTTTTTTTCCTCATGATTGCAGGATCCATCAGAGTCCCTCGCTGTCATTGGTCGTTATATAAGTGAAAATTATAATGGAGCTGCCCTGCATCCCATTGATTTCATGGATACCAGTACAGGGCAATTGGTGGCAGAGGTTATGGACCCAAACATCACAACCATCAGTCCGGTGAACAAGCTGCATCCACGCGATGATATCCTTGCATCTGGAAGTTCTAGGTTTGTACTGTCTTATTTTATTTTTACGCAATACACTTGATGGAAGACTCATTAATTTCTGCAATTATATTTGCCAATGAAAATTAAAATCTCTGCAGCAATCAACAAGTAGTAAACGTGGCTATTAATTGTCTTTGCTGATGAGATTTGACCTGTAATTGAAATGGGAAGTCTCTGATTGGTTTGAGGGACATGAAGGAGGGAGCAACAGTGTTGAAAGTTTTTAATTAGTTTTTCTTGCCATTTTCTATTACATTTTGCCTTTATAAAGATTTTATAACCCCGCTCTTCCAATTTTTCTAAATCGATCTCAGTAGAATTTCCCCTTGCTTTTTTCCTCCTCGAACCAAAGACATTAAGGTTTTTTATCCCTCCATAATCAAAAGGCCTTTTCAAAGCTGACCCTAAGAACTTCATAATAAGTCTATATGAAGCATGATTTCTCCTTTGCTTCAGCTCAGAGCTGATTTTCTTAATTTTGGAAGCTAGTATAGTTTCTGTGCGCGCACCTTAGCTATGCAAATTATTATGAATATTGATTCCATTTTGACTAGTTTTATCTGTCTAGATGATAGGTGTAGGAGTTTAAATCATTTAAGGACATAATTAAACTTGGTCTCTTTTGATTCTTGGACTGACTTGGGTTACCTATCTAGGTCACTGTTCATATGGAAACCTAAAGAGAAGTGTGAACCTATAGAGGAGAAAGAAGAGAGGAAAATCGTTATCTGCGCAAATGCTGAAAACAAGAAGGGCCAGAAGAAGGGCCGGAAGAAGTGTGATGACGAAGACGATGATTCTGACGATGATGCTTTCATATCCAAGCTTAAGAAGTCAAAGTCAAAAAAGCGTTGAGCATTGTCAAGCTGAATCACTTCCCATTTTGCCTTGTACTTTTGTATAGGTGGCCAAATTTTCCTCCTGATTTTGTTGTTTTGGGATGGGAGGTATGCTGTTATCATATACTGAACTTGGCCTTTTCTGTTATGCTTTATGGGATGGCAGAGTTTGTTGTGTGGCCTTGTGATATTTACATCTTCTAGCTCAATTGGTGTTAGAAGGCCAAGCCTTTTTTGAGTTAGTGGCAGGCTATGTGAAATTGTACCTGCATGGTGTGATATTAAAAAACAGATAATTAATATGTTAGCCTTTATAGTTTCAACCAATTTTTAATTAGATCCGTTTTCTTTTTATCATATCATTATCCGTTCGCTCTTTTTCTGTTAGGTCCTTGTAATTTTTTCTTTTTATCATATTCTCATAGTTTAATGTGATTTTTCTAATTAGATACCTGCAGTTTTTTTTTATTTATTCAATAAATTCTAAGAATATTCTTTTGTCGATATAAAATATAATATTATCATGTAAAGTATTATTAAATATTATTCTATAAATACTAATATGCTATAAATAAGAAATTATTATGTTATCTTTAATTTTAAATATTCTTTTTATGAATTATTTTAATGTTCTTCATTATTTTTTTAAACATATATTTATATTATTTTATTTTAAATTCTAATTTTTATTTATTTTTACAAGGGTTAAAATTGAATTATAATAATAATAGTGTTTTCTAAAAAAATAATAAAATTATAAATAATTAACTAAAAATTACTAATTAATTATATTGATTATTTTTTAAATTATATAATTATTAATTTAATTATTATTTGTAAATTATATTTAAATATTATTCATTTATTTTATTTTCAATTAAATTAATAAACTAAATCCAAAAAACCTACAAGGACTTGATTAAGAATCGGGTGAAACAATAAGAATCTGATAAAAAGAATAAAATTACGAGGACCTGATTAAAAGCAGGTGAAAGTATAAGGACCTAATAAAAAAAATATAAGGACTAAATTAAAAATTACTTGAAATTATAAGGATATGCAAATTAATTATCTTTTAAAAAAGTAATTAATCTGATATGCAGATTAAATATAGGGACTAAACAATAAGAATCGGGTGAAACAATAAAAATATGATAAAAAGAATAAAAGTAAGAGGACCTGATTAAAAGCAGGTGAAAGTATAAGGACCTAATAAAAAAAATATAGGGACTAAATTAAAAATTAGTTGAAATTATAAGGATATGCAAATTAATTATCTTTAAAAAAAAAGTAAAGAGTTTGAAGCTTACAGAATTTTTTTATGGAGTTTAAATCTTTGTAAATATAGCAGTAGGTTCGGATTTTTTTAATTAATTTGATGGTTAAAAAAATGCGCGTATTGTTATCCTGAAGGTGTGTACTAAATTATTCGGGGTTGCACTGTATAAGAAATTTCCTTTTCTATAAAATAGTCGATTTCAATGTACAAAAGGTAGAGGGTATGGTGTAGGTGACAACTCTCTTCCTTATTGAGCGTTCAAAGAAAGATCTAAAGCCAGTATGAATTCAGATAAAATATGAAAAACTTTCAAGGTTTTGTTATCAGTGCGGAAGGCTGGGACATGAGAGCAAGGGCTGCGAGTATGAAGAGCCGGAGGATGTAGCAAGATTGGGCCGTTGGAGATTCGACGCCAACATGTGTGCTCAGTTGCAAAGATCGTTCATGGCGGCGCTGGCGAAGAGAAGGAGTGACTAGACGGCAGAAAGTATGGTGGCTCATGGGGAATGTAATGACAATGATGCGTGCATGGGGAAGCAAGGAATTTTGAGGCCACCAATGTTTTGGGAGACAGTTCTCAAGGTGCTATTGGGGAACATTCGGTTGAAAACATTGGGAGTGTTTGTTTGGACCGATTGGGCTCTAAATCGGGCTTAAACAGTGCCCAATCGGTCCAAAATAGTAACTTATGCAAATTGCCTTGTTTGTTTCACTGATTTCATTTAAGTCAGAATGGGAGTGTTTGTTTGGACTGATTGGGCTCTGAATCGGGCTTAAACAGTGCCCAATCAGTCCAAAATAGTAACTTATGCAAATTGCCCTATTTGTTTCACCGATTTCATTTAAGTCAGAATAAGTAAAAGGCATCGATTCGGCAAAGCAGGGAAATGGAGCTTTTTTTTCCTTAAGCCCAAATGACCGTTGGATAGCATTTAATTCTTTTTAAATTCTTTACCTACCCCAGCTAGCTCGCTGTTCTGCGTCTTTCCTGGCAATAATTCTGTCCATTTTCTTCTCCACGCAAAGCACACCAGACCACAAGCGACGGCTAGCGGCGGCATGATTCCGTCTGGTTTTGGCAGTCAACGGTCATTTTGGGCATGGTTTTGAGCTCCATCATCTAGGCTATAGTGTGGTGTTGCCTGTGTCTTATTCTCCGGCTCCATGTGTATGGGCATTACTGTCAAAATCCGGCAAGTGGGGTTGAAGTGTGACGGTGTGTTCTGCTGCGGTTTGGAGTCAGGGGTGGCGGATCTGTACAAGCAAGAGCTTGTGAGCTTGCCCGACGTTGAAGTGTCCAGCTACGGTTGAAGGTCGTGGCCGATCTGCTCTGTCGCGTGTCTCTCTTTCATTGGTAAGCTTTCAAACTTAATTGAGATCTCTGCTCTCTCCCTTTATCTAAGGTTTCACAGGCATTGGTTGCATTTAGAGCCATTTCAATGAACCACCATTGTTTGCTCTGTCGTGGTCGATCTGTGATAGGTTCGGTTGCTCTGTTTGATGTGTTAGTTTCGGTGGGTGGTCCATTTGATCTGTTAGTTAGGTTGGTTGCTCCATTTCTCTCTTGCGTTTTGTTCATTTTCCATCTTCCCTCACCTGCAAAAGCTCAAAAGTATAATGCCGCTGCTTTAGCTCAAAATTATTGTTCATATTCGTTGGTTGCTCGGTTGCTCTGTGATATGTTTGCGTTTAGCTCTGTTTGGTCTATTGGTTTTGTATGAGGGTCCACTTGATGATCCTTATGCTGCTGCTTTCTGAAACTGTGATCATAAAAGTTGAAGACCTTTGCACTATTTCTCTGACCCCTATGATAATGTTCTTATTACTGGTTCGTAGTAAAGAGACAGCATAAACTAAACTAATGTGCTAGCGTGGTAGATCGGCTTTTATGTCACTTTTGTTATTACTTTGCATTTTGTTGTTCCTTTTTTAAGTAGGAACAAGTGTCATGTCTCGTTCATTTTTCATTCTGTGATGTTTTTTTTCAATTTAATCTACCGTATACAGTAGATAATCTATCACAAAGAAATTCTTAGAAAATTTGCCTGTTTCAAAGGTGTTTCATTCAGTTCGGTATTAATTCTTGTACTGCCTGATGTATGTAATTGAGATCTCTCAAAGTGGTTGCTGCATATGGTCATTTTTCGTTTGAATTGAGATTCACAAATCATATCTTTTCTCCTTGGTTTTCTCTGGCAAGAGACAGTCCCCCCTGGGCCAAACTGGCTAGAGACAGTTGGTAACTTAACATTGTACATGTGATTGATGTGAAATTTCATCAATGATTTTCAGAGCATACTTCTGATCATTTATTAACCATGATTTTTCCCTTTGATGCATGATATTTGGCCCGATTGCATGTCTTGGTTTGCCGTGTTTTGATGGATAGATATGCTAGTAATTGTGAAGTTCTTTCTATTAGCTTAAGCTTTGCTTGTACATATTTTCTCATAGCCCTCATCCAAAAAGTCGGGGTTTGCCCTTCATTCTCCTAGTTAAATTCCAGTACATGGCATACGGGGCACATATTTTCTCATATACATGTTTTATCCTTCATTATCCTAGTTAAATATGGACACAAAAGCTGTATGGGATGTACAGTCAACAGAGATATTTGTCAACGCACGCGTTAACCAAATATACAAAAAAGAACGCAGAGGGCAATCATTCACACCAAAAGCATGACAAACTATTATTGAGACATTCATTGAAAAGACTGGCAAACACTACGGGAAGAAACAATTGAAAAATAGATTAGATGTGTTAACGAAAGATCTGAAAATATGGGATTCTTTAATCAAAGAGAGCGGTGTGGGCAGACACCCTGTTACAAACATTGTCCTTGCATCGGATGACTGGTGGAAGGAGAAGTTACAGGTAAAAAATATTAAGTGCAATTTACAAGTTTAAATAGTTACTTTTTGTTATGTAATTAATTTAAATATGCATTTTGACTCCTGTTACTTGTATGCATGCAGACGCATCCCGATTATAGGAGATATAGGTACTCATGCCTAAAGAATGAAAGTGAGTTACGAATAATATTTAAAGATGGAATGGCATCCGGTGACCACATTTTCTCAACCTCTCGCATATAACCACAGACAAATGAGGAAGATGAGGATGATGTTTACAGACCCACGATGCATGAAGAGGAAGGCTCTAGGGACAGTGAGGATGAGCATTTCGGTGTTGACCCTGCAGTTAGTACCAGAGTGACCAATGAAATGGCAAGTGTTGGAATAACAACAGAGAAGCCATCAAGCACTGGTCCCACTGCATCTAGAGTGAGCCCAAAAGGAAGAGAGGTGAAGGGTCTAGTAGAAGCAAAAAACAGAAGCTTCCGGCTGCCAAGCAAATAGCTGATGCCGTCAGTGTCATGCCAATGTGACTATGGATTGAGCAGCGGCTTTAACGGCAACTCAAGAAAATAGCATGCCTGAGGTTGTAAATCTCTACTGGAACTTGACGACGTGAAGGCGGACAAAGCCTTTGGAGTTTGATGTATGCGAGCTCTGGAAAGCAAGAACCGTCGGGATGTGTTTGTGACATTAAAAAGAGACCCTGAGTACCTGATGACTTATTTGCATTATATCGTAGAGGAGGACAAGTTGTTGTTGCATTTGATATCTGGATAGTTGAATGTAAACATTATTAATTTTTTGTTTCGAAAATGTATGACTTGACCCGTCATTTAGAACGGTTTTATCCTGTTGGCATTTATATATATATATTATATGTTATGTTTGTTAATCATTCTGCTCACTCCACATTTTCACCACAATCACAGGTACTTAATGGCAAATCGTAACAACCGAAATAGGTTGCAGGGGATGGACGAAGATGAAGATAGTGATGATGCCTCAATTTCAATTTTTGAGGCTGAGTTGGCACACCATCAACAATTATGTGTGTTGCTTTGCCAATATTTAGTATCATATGTGTGCAGACAACCACGTAGAGCAAGTCAGGAAACAGGTCACTATTTGGTACAAGAACTGTTGGCAAATGAAGGTTCAAGAGAATCTAAGTTGAAGGTTCAATTTTAGAATGGAAAAACATGTTTTTCATAGTTTGTGTACTAAGTTGTGTGAGCATGGGTTAAGAGAATCTACGAATATTGGTGTTGAAGAAATGGTTGCCATGTTCTTGCTCACTATTGGACATGGGGTAGGAAATAGGCTAGTTCAATAAATATTTAAACATTCGGGCGAAACTATAAGTAGGATTTTACACAAGGTTTTAAAGGCCTGCCTAAAGCTTGGAACGGAGATTATTAGCCATACGATCCACAATTCGGTCAATGTCATCCAAAAATAGCAGACGATCATCAATATTTCCCATATTTCAAGGAGCCATTGGAGCTATTGATGGTACTCACATCAGGTGTGTCATAACTGGACCGGGCTGAGATAGGTTTATCGAGAGAAAGGGATATCCCACACAGAATGTTATGGCTGTTTGTGATTGGGATATGTGCTTCACGTTCCAGTTAGCGGGATGGGAGGGTTTAGCACATGATTCTCGTGTTTTTCACTCTGCTGTCTCAGATCCAAGCATGAATTTCCCACATCCACCACAAGGTAATTTTTTGTATACTTCAATAACATTTCTTTGTCTACATTTAATGTTAACCTAGTCTCACATTTACAATAATTTTAACACATGTTAGGCAAATATTATTTGGTCGATTCCGGCTATCCAACAATAGTTGGGTATCTTGGTCCGTACAAATGTAAATGTTATCACCTCTCAGAATTCAGAAATCACTGGGGGTTTCGGAATCTTAATGAAGCTTTCAATTTTTATCATTCAAGCTTGAGGTGCACAATAGAAAGGACTTTTGGAGTTTGGAAAAATAGATTTGAAATCTTACAACATATACGCAAGTACAACTTCGACACACAAGGCCACATTGTCTGTGCCATAATGGCTATACATAATTTCATTAGAAGAAATTCCCAAAATGATGTGGACTTTAGGGATGCAGAAAATGAGAATAATATAGTTCATCTAGATAATAATCAAGATCAAGACCCTTCGTTGACAAATGATGCTCAGCCATATTCAACCTAAATGAATCATGTTCGTGACGTCATCAGGGACCAAATTGTACGGGACCTTTAATTTGATTAGTTCTGTTATATTTTACTTCATCAAAAACTTTAAGTTTGTACAATTTCTAATTTATTCGCATTTTAGTTGTAATTTTATTATTTAGTTTACAATTGCCAAACATGATCCATTGCATTTCTTTGCCATTCGAAAGCTCTACTGTTTGATTGGTATGAGTCAAGCGCAAAATTATGTATTTTGTGAGTGAAAAGTTTGCAAAGGACTATTATCTGGATGGGTTAACAGCATCAAACTTTTGAGAATGTGCCTTGTGGTAACATTGTCACCATTGGATGGTTTGGATCAATTTATCACAAAGAATGCCACTTTAATAAATACAAATATCTTCCCATGTCCCATTTGGCATTTAAGTTATCAATGAGTTTTTTCCCACAATTAGTCCTTAATTTTTTTCATTTTTCATAATGTTTTCAATTTTTTTCTCTTAATTATTACAATAGTCACTTATGCAAAAGTTAAACCAAACATCACTTACCTTTTACATAAGTTACTTTAAGTTACTTATCCAATCGCTAATCCAAACACTCATCATTTTACCCAATCTAACTTTTTTCAATCTTAAGATTTCATAAGTTTAAGTAAAAATAAGTTACTTATCCAATAGCCAAAACAAACACACCCATTAAATCCTCGTTTAACGAGAATGTTGTTGATGCTGATGTCACCAAAGAGCCTCAAGTGGGTTGTTCGTCTGCCCAATAGTTGGAGTGAACCAAAAGCCCAATAGTTGGGCAGACCTGAATTGGCCCACATTCTCTTATTCAGAGATAAAAATTAGAGGTTCTCTATCAACTTGGGCCAGTCAGGTTTTGGGCCGGATAATATGAATCAGGGGGCAATATATCTGGTGTTGAATTAGTAGAAGTTGAGGATGAAGCCGAAGCCCAACAAGAAGTAGTGCAGAGGTACGGAGGAGAGGTGGGCTCATTGGCCTTACAAGAGGCCTGAGTTAACCTCAAGAGAAGCTGAGGAAAAGTGAAGAGGAAAAAAGCTCATCAACTGGACTCACCAGGCTTCGCCGGAGAACGTCAACACGCTGAGCAGTATCTAAGGAAGCCAGCTGTAAGGGAGGAAGGGAGTACCAGGCGTGTATTGGTGTTCGAGGAAGAGACGAATAATGTTTCCGGTCATGAGGTTAGTAATCCTATATCCAATTCTCATGTGCGTTTTGAGATGGGTGTATCTAGTGGCGGTGAGAATGCTTTTTCTCGGGCAAACGGTAAAACTAAGAAGGGATTATTTAAAGGAGAAAGTTCAAGTGAGGTGGCTGAAAGGGGTGGTGACTGGCCTTCTCCAGTCACCAAATTGTAATGATTATCGCATGGAACCGCCGGGGTCTGGGAACCACCTCGGCAGTTCGAAATCTAAGGTTCCAAATCAGGAAACATAAGCCAGCTATTGTTTTCCTGTTAGAGACGAAGATGCAGTGTGAAAAAATTGAAAAAATAAGATTGAAGATGGTTTTTATTGAAGCGAAATATTTCAATCCTATTGGAAGATTTGGGAGTCTCGCTCTGTGGTGGAAAGAAGATATTCAACTAGTGATTGGAGTCATAAGTAGGTATCTATATGGCAAAAAAAGATAAGTAGGTATCTAATTCAAGTGGATGCATTACTGGTGGCAGGGAAGAATTATGGCTCAATCACGTTTGTATATGGCCCGAATGATATTCTAAACAAAAGGAGATGGTGGGCGAATTTGACAAAACTTAAACCAGCTAATAATGATCCATGGGTGATCATTGGCGATTTTAATGATCTTCTCTATCAAGCTGACAAAGAAGGAGGTCGAACAGTGCCCTTTAGAGAATTGGAGAGATTTCGATCTTTTATAGAGAAATGTGACATGATGGAATTGGAAACTAGGGGCAGCAAATTTAAGTGGATGATTATGAGAGATGGAGAGGGAGCCACAAGGGAATGCTTAGATCATGTGGTTGTTAATGGAGGGTGGCGAAACAGATTTGTGAAGGGGCTCTGTTATGTACTGGAAGCTATTGGTTCTTACCATACCTCTTTATTACTGGTCTTTGAGGTACAAGAAACAATTACTCCAAAGCCTTTCAGATTTGATGAAAGATGGCTTCTGTATCCACAACTTGAAGAGATTGTTAAGAGGCATTGGGTAGGTAACACATATTCTGGTGGTTTGGAAGAATTGGTGAGAATTCTGAATTCATTAGGGGAGGTTTAAGTTCATGAAGCAAAAAAGAATTTGGCAATAGTTATAAATTGGTGAAGAATCTGCTGAATATAATTAATGTGTGCGTGAATCAGCCATGGAATGATGAGACAGCAAAGGAGTTAAAAATTTGGGTTAAGGTGTAAAAATACCCATGAACTTTTTTCAGAAGTGCATCCAATACTATAAACTTTTTTTAGGTGCAAAAATACCTATGAATTTCTCAAAATGGGGCAAAAATGTCAAACCGTTAATTGGTACAAATGTCCGTTTTATAGGACCCACAATATTATTTTTTTAGGTACAAAAATACCCATGAATTTTTCTAAAAATTGCACCCAACACCATAAAATTTTTTCTCGGCGCAAAAATACCCGTGAATTTTTCTAAAAAGTGCACCCATTTTGAGAAATTCATAGGTATTTTTGCACTTAAAAAAAGTTTATGGTGTTGGATGCACTTTTGAGAAAAGTTTATGGGTAGTTTTGCACTTTAACCCTAAAAATTTTGAAGAAAAAAAGTTAATGAAGCATGGCAACAGAACTATACTGGTTCAGAAATCAAGAATACTGTGGTTAAAGTGTGGGGATAGTAATTCAAAATTGGCTTTTTTATCATAATACTGCAAACAGTAAATTATAATACCAAAATACTACAAAGTTGAAAACTATTTACCATAATACAGCACTTAAAATCGTTCTTGTGAAGAACCATTTTAAATTTGTGAAGAAGTCGTTCTTGCAAAGAACAACTTCTAGTTCTGACAAATCCAAAAATCGTTCTTCGCAAGAACAATTTTAGAAATCGTTCTTGGCAAGAACGATTTCTATATGATGTGATGATTTTTAAAATAATTAAAATTGGTGTTAGGAATATCTTCATACTGCGCGTGCTCCTGCTTCCTCCTTCCTCCTTCCCAATACGTATTCTTTAGTCATGTCACTCTTTTCCCTCCGCAAACTCGTGAACACACACAGTCAGTGGGATATTTTTTTTTTGGGGCCAATTTGTGTATTGCTTTATATATTGATTGCTTCAGCCTCTCATCCTCCAAGCAGAATTCATTTTGCTTTAAGCATTGCTTCAGCTTCTTATCCTCCGAGCAGAATTGATTCCGTTTTCTCTCCTCTCATTTTTCTTTTACTTCTCTTCAATTTGCTCGCTCAAGTCCAGTTGCTCGCTCAAGTCTAGTTGCTCAAGTTTTTCTCAATATTCATTCGTTCTCACTCTGCACTTCTTTTTTCCCATCTCATTTTTCTCTAAGCTCTCTCCTCCTCCTTTGCTTTGTTGATCCTTGGTTATTTGCATCGGTTGTTTTTCTTATTACTGCTGTGGGTAAGTTGTTTCTCTAGTTTTTTCTCTTAATTTGGTAGTTTGTAATATGTAATTTGAATTTTATTTTTGTTACACTTGATAACTATTATTTGACTATTTTTTATTTTTAGGTGGTCAGTGGTTGGTTCAACAACTTCGAAAAGCAAAATAGGTGCCTCTTATTTTGACTGTAAGTATTATCCTGTATTATATGGTAATATAGGTTAGTTTTGAAACTTTAAAATTTAAATTTGATCTCTATTTCTAAGCATGTGATTTCGCCTATGTGAACCTTATGTCATGATATTAGCAAATATGTTTTTATTTTGCTGAACCTTAATTGCGGAACTTTATTTATATATTTATGATATTTGCCAAAAGATTGGCTCACCCAAAAACTTTAATGTTGGTAGGATAAAACTTAAAAAAAAGAAAAATCCCAACGTATGTAGTGGTATGTAATATTTAAAAAATAGTTATAGATTAAAATTTTAGAATATATAAAATATTTAGAATATAGGTGTGTGTAGTTAAAATAAAGATAGATTTTAGTAAGTATATATTCCTGTTATATTTATACAGCAGTACTTATTTTATATTATTTATACATAATGTCATTGATAAAACCTTAAAGGACGGTTTTCGGACATATAGACCAAAATGACATTTTTGAAATTACGGGTATTTTTCTGTAGTTTTCTTTGATATTTTCACAGCCAAAAATCAGTTTCCAGACGTGAATTTCAGATTTTGGGACCCAATTGAAATTTTGTAAATTCGGGGTATTTCTATAATTTTCTCTGATATTTTTCAGTTGAAAGTGAAAGCTAATATTACAGAAAAACCCTTATTTCTGTCAGAATTCTGTTATAGCCACACACAGAATTTTATGTTCTATTTTAGTCCTTATAAATCTTTTTTGTTTCAGAAAAAATATTAATAAAAAAAGTAAAAAAATAAATAATAAGTGTGCTAAATTTATGATAGTCAATTTTGTATATTTCAATGATAATATATATTAATTTTTAATTAACCAAAAATATAATAAGAAATAAAATATATTTTGAAATGCGTTGCCACAAAAATTTATAAAAAAAAAGTTGTGAAAGGTAAATGAAGAATAGTATTTTATATTTTATTGTGATTATTTCTTGGTGTTATGCATAATGTGATGAGACAATTATGAATATTTTTTATGATGATTTTTGTAAATGTGATATTGTGAATTTAAATTGTTTTGACAATTTTATTTAATTTTATTAATAATTGTAATGTAATATTTAGGAAGTAGGATGAATCATACAAAGGAGTTCGTGTGTATATTTTCAAATGGACGAATTTGTAACGGCCCATCCGGTGTAACATTTGAGTCTGATAGGGTGAAAATAATCAAAGTTGACCCAAATATTACCTTGAGTAAATTGAAGCAAGTTATCGGACGAAAGCTACAACTTCCTCCCAATCAAATCGTGACAAATATAGTATACAGATATCCTACATGCATAAATCCACCACAGTACCAGGCATGCAATTTGGAAGATGACTCGGACATACAACAAATGTGGCAAGTGACTCAAAGATTTTCAACTCAATTGACATGTGCAGAGTTGTATGCCAACATATGTGATTTACCATATGATGACTACATTGACTCACAACCAATAATCAATGATGTTGGAAATACACTTCCAGCAAGTATCAGTGAGGTTAACATTATGGGACAAGAATCCATGTTTACCGGTGACATGGAAAATTTCCACTCATTTGAACGTCTATTATATAGTGGCAACAATGAAGCACCATGTTCAATTCCTCATGTAGAAGACGTCATGGATGAAATCGAGGAAGAGGATGAATATGATTCTTATTTAAATGTTGGTGATGAGAATGATAATTAAGACAACGATAATGACCATAAAGAGGGGAACGAGCATAATGATCTTGCAACTACTTTCTTATCACAAGTTAATGTTGAGCCAGATATGACTCATGAGGTTAATGATTTAGAAGAAATTCTGAATCTAAGCGATACGAATGAGTTATATATTGGAAAGGTATTTAACAGTGTCCAGGTTCTAAGACGTGCAATTAAGCTATACTCCGTTCGAGTTCATCACACATTTAAGGTTTATTATTCATGTAAAAAATATGAAGAGTATCAATGTGTTAACTATGGGTCAAATTGCAATTGGAGAGTAAGGGCATGCAAGAAAGAAAATAGAAACTTTTGGGAGATAACAAAATATTGTGGGGCCCACACGTGCTTGAGCACATCATTGACTCAAGACCATCCAAAGGTGGATGCTGATGTTATATCATCTTGTATTGTGGCAATGGTAACTGATAAGCCAGATGTGAAGATCTCACAAATTATCGAGAGAATGCAATCAATGTTTGGTTATACTGTGTCATACAGGAAAGCATGGAAGGCAAAACAATTAGCTGTTGCCACTGTTTTTGGGAATTGGGAGACGTCTTATTCCTTACTCCCAAGGTGGTTAGCTGCAGTTCAACACTTTATGCCTGGGTCATGCATACATTTTTCACATAAACAATGCTCTGAAGTCAATTCAAATGGTCAACCAGTTGAAATGTTTCATCGTGTGTTATGGGCATTCAAACCATGCATAGACGCATTTTCATACCTAAAGCCCATTGTACAAGTTGATGGAACATTCCTATACGGAAAATATAAGGGCACATTGCTTATGGCCATATCACAAGATGGCGATCGAAATGTTGTGCCACTTGCATTTGCCATAGTTGAAGGGGAGACAAGATCTGCTTGGGCATGGTTCTTATACCTCGTACGCTACTATGTCACAAAAGATAGAATGAAAATTTGTTTAATTTCATATAGACATCGTTCAATTTTGATAGCAGTTGCTCAGCCCCAAGTTGGATGGCAACCACCACAAGCATATCATGTTTTTTGTTTGCGGCAAGTGGCATCAAATCTTCACAAAGCTTATGGAACAAATTGGTTGAAAGAGAAGTTTATAAATATTGGTGAGATTTCTCATATTTTTTGTGATCTTATAACTATATGATTTTATGAACATTGTAACAATATAGTTATTATTTGTAGGGTACGCCTATGAACGTCATGTTGTTGATCAACAATTAACAGAGATAGCATTGCATCATGCACCTGTAGCTCAATGGATTAGAGCCATCCCAAAAGAGAAATGGTCACGTGCTTATGACTTTGAAGGTCGACGATTTGGACATATGACTACCAACCTTACAGAGTGCATGAATAGTGTATTTAAAGGTGTTCGAAGTCTCAATAACTGGTTTAGTCAAGGCAACGATGTATAGAGTGAATGAATATTTTGTGAATCGTGGTCGACAAGTTCATGCACAAATTGTAGCTAGACAAATGTTTTCAGAAACACTAACAAAGAAGCTAGACGTAGTAACACAAAATGCATCTGCCTGTGTTGTTCGTGAATTTAATAGAATTGCAACATCGTTTGAGGTTGTTGAGCCATACAATGTTCAATGTCGTCAATATCGTCGATGTTGCAAGGTTAACTTGAATGAAAAAAAATGTGATTGTGGAGAGTTTCAAGCATAAAAGTATCCATGTATGCATGCCGTTGCTGCTTGTGCACGAGTTGGCATTGACCATTTGCAATATGTTGATCCTGTATTTAGGTTGGAAACCATGAAAATGGCATATAGTAATGAGTTCCAACCAATCAGAGATGCGACTTATTGGCCACAAATTGATACTCCTACATTAATACCTGACCCATCAATGATTCGAGAAAAGGGTCGTCCTCGCTCAAGTCGCATACATAATGAGATGGATTGGACCATACCCAATCAACCAAACAAGTGCAGATTATGTCGACAAGTTGGCCATAATCGCTCTACTTGTCCACAAAGTTTAGCGTCTAGACAATAAATTATGTGTATCCCTTCACAAATTATTATGGTTAATGAAGATGAAATTATCTTTTAAATTATTTGAACAATTGTTTTTACCATCTTTTATATTCTTACAAATATTATTTTATTACCTTTTATATTATTTTGCTATTTTTTTCAATTAACCTATGCAGACACATATTACAATGGCACAACATCAAGATGTCATCAATCCTGGCCCAGAGGATAACTCCCACTTGTACTTACAACACCAGCATATTTCAGAAAACGTGTGGAATAACAATGTAAGTACAAGCTATTGATAATATATTATAATTTGTATGTTTTATTGCTAACTTTTTTTTTTTCTGTTATAGGTTAATAAGATTCTGCACACTAGAAGAGTAATGCATACTACTCGGATGATTGATCCACCTAATCAAATAATTGGATATCTTATATTAGCCAGATTTTATGGTGTTACTCGAATAGGGCAATTTAATTATGATCGATGTTTGGTCTCTGCCCTTATTGAAAGGTGGCGTCCTGAAACTCATACCTTTCATACTACACGTGGAGAGTGTACGATAACGTTACATGATGTCGCTATACAATGGTCTTCCATGTGTAGGAATGGCTGTCATTGGGCAAACTGACTTGAATTGGCTAGATGTTTGTGAGTGGCTTCTAGGTATTAGACCACCTGTAGATAGACTATACGGGCAACGATTGCTTATAAGTTGGTTGGAAGAGAACTTCAATAACCTACCCGAAGATACCGATGATGTACAAGTTCAACAATTTACTCGTGCATATATTCTCAGGTTAATAGGTGGATACCTCATGCCAGATAGATCAGGTAGTCGGGTTTACTTAATGTACCTTCCACTACTTTACAATCTTGAAGAAGCTGGAAAATTTAGTTGGGGATCGGCAGTTTTAGCTCATCTGTATAGAGAACTATGTAATGCTACTAACCCAACTGAGGATGGAATTGGAGGATGCTTGTCATTGCTACATTTATGGGCATGGGATCGCTTCCCTATGATCGCACCACCCTTACCTGTGTATCCAGATCCAAATTTAGATGTCTATAATCTTTTACCTCCTTTGGGTTTCAGGTATGCTAAATTCACCTATAAAATGTTTCACTTCCATTATATTATTAAACTCAATTATGATACTATTTTTTGTAATAATAGATGGAAAAATGTTAGACAAAACCCTCGTCCAAGTGCCACGACTTTGCTCAGATATAGGAGTTTCCTAGATAAAATGGTTGATGCGAGATAATTTGGCAGCCATATGAATCTTATGAAGTACGCCAATTAATTCCAGAGTTTTGCATACAAACACCTGAAATTTGGCTTGCTTCTGTTCCTTTGATATGCTTTAATATCATAGAATGGCACCACCCTGATCGTGTGATGAGGCAGTTTGGTCGTCAGCAACCAATTCCTGCCCAACCTGTTCATTTGGGAAATTACCACACAATGCAACTACGAGGTAGAACAACTACAAATTGGATTAACCAATACTCAACCTTTATTCAGGCATGGAATACTTGGTCAGATGCTATTGTTAACGCTCCAATGGCACATGATGAACTTGATAGAACGTCTCAATACATGCAATGGTACTGGAGACATACAAGACGATGGATTCAACATATCAATGGTGATACTGGTTGTGCGGTAAGTTTTTCTTCTAATTTCCATCAATACCATTTTTTCCTTCATATAATAAGTGTTATAACACAATCTCTTTTTATTTATTTCAGTCTGACATAGCAGAGGAGTTATATAGGCTAACAATTAATACTCGTTCTATATGCTCAAATTGTATTGATTATCGAGACAGAGTTGCTCGAGATCAACGAAACTTTTTACTTGCACTTAGAGAACAACGATTCAACATGAGTCGTCAACCTGCTCCCCCAACAATTGAGTTGCCTCGACCACAAATTCATCATGATAGACCGAGCAAGCGACGTGGCAGTTACTTGTCAACCCTGTTAGGATCGGTAAGCACAGTGGAAGAATTTGAAAAATTTTCACCAATCCTAATCGAGGATCTATCAACGGCGTTTAAACCAAGTTGGAAGGATTCATACCTTTTTGATGATTCAGAGTTTTCACGATCTCTAGACACGAATGCTCTCCAACCGAGACTGCGCGCTAGCGCCTCTAATGTCTCCACGGATATAAGATATATATTTCGAAAATATATATATATCTATATAACATTATTAATGAATTTTATATTATATATATATATAAATATAAAATTCATCCACCCTAAATCAAACATTATCTCGTGTTGGGCCATTCTTGTGTGCGACCCTGTAGGCCCATATGAAGTTGGCAGTGGGCCAATAACTACACTAACCCAAAAGTCGCAAACGGCCTCTAGCAAGACATTACGACTACCCAATTCATATGAGGATCGTTATCACGATGCAACCTGTCATACAACCATGTCACGTCCCTTTTGTCACACGATATATCGATCAAGGATAAGGCATGGAAAATGTCATCCTCTTGTTCCTGACCATTACTTTCTCGATTCCTGAGTAGCCTGATAATAGAGACAGAAACTCCTTTTATCATAGTATGGCCATACATTTCTCAGACTCACTCATCGAGGGGCCCAGTAATATCTCTCTACTAATGTGAGGGATAAATTCCATCTTGATCATTCATATTCCTCTACATGAAAAACCACCAAGCCCGATCGTAGCCTTTATCATCACCCGGTCAAAAGTGACTTTTGATTAGTTCAAAGCTTAGCAACTCTCATGTAGGAATCCATGATGACCTCAGGTCTAAGGGCATTGTGACATGGTTATACATGAGAAAAGCTTATGACTTGATCCATGTAACTTTCTCATAGTGGGTCAGTTCAGCACCTTGTACTCTTACAAGTGCCTAAGACTTTGATTCGTATCTCCATATCTTATCAAAGTCATACTGGTCTTGTTTCATCTCTGCTCCCACATAGATGACCGACCAGGGACATTTTAGGACAATCTTTATGAATTATCTAAGGATACAATTATCACAGTTAACATGCAAATAATATAATAACAGAATGGAGAAATTTCATTAAAATAATAATGTTTAAAGTACAATGATTGGCCCTTAGGGCACAATTTCCAACAAACCCAACCACCAGTTGAAAATGAAAATGTTTTAGAACAAGACCCTCCAAATTTTAGTCAGCCTCATTACATGTCAACATCGTCATCATCCCATTTCACTTCTTCTAACCCTACACAACAAGAACCTCATTACATGTCACCATTATTATCTTCCCCTTCCAACCCACCCAATGTTGTTCAACCTCAGTCATTCACATCTTTATTAGATGATCATGCATTATTTTCGACTGAATACAATACTTCTACTTTTGAGCATGGTGGGCCATCAAATGAAGCATTTGTCACTCCTAGACAATCCATTTCTTTAAATGAATCGCCGTGGTTTGATTTAAATACATCAACGACACAAATCAATGAAATGCTTGAATCTCAAAAACTTGACGTACAACAACAGCAACGACCGCAACAACAACAACGACCACAACGTATGCGGAGGAGACCTAGATATGGTACAGGAAGTCACTATTTATAAGGTTAATTCATTTTCATTTTTCAGTCATATACACTTAATTATTATTTAGTGTTAATTTTTTAATACTTTATTTGGTCAATATACTTCTTATCTTATTTTTGCAATCATTATTTCTTTTATTATGTAATCACTATTAGTATTATTATTATCATCATTATGATCATCATCACCATCAATCACTTAGCAATCATTATTTTTTTAATGTAAATTAATCATTAGGCAATGATGAGGAGAGAGGGGGTAGGAGAGAGAAATACACTGAAATCGTTCTTCAGGTGATGAATTTTAGAAATCGTTCACCTGAAGAACAATTTTCATTTGTATAGAATTGCGCACCGAAGCAGTGTTAATGAAGAAATCGTTCTTTAGGTGAACGATTTCTAAAATTCATCACCTGAAGAACGATTTTCAGTGTAGCATTTCAGTAAATATTTTCCACGGTATAGTATATTGGTAAATAATTTTCACTGTTTGTAGCATATTAGCAAAAAACCCTTCAAAATTCTTTCACTTAACTACTATTATGAGACGCTGCTGAAATAGAATTACTTGTATAAGGAAGGGTGATAATGAATGGGCTAAAACAGAAGAAGAGATTGGCCAAATATTTCACAGCTTCTACTCGGACCTTTTTGAGACTATTGGTCAAAGAGATTCCAATGAAATTCTACAGTATATAGATGCAGACATCTCCCAGGATGATAATCACGTGTTAATGGCTTCAATATCGAAGGAGGAGGTCAAAGAAGCTGTATTCAGTCTTGGAGGATCAAAAGCCTCGAGATCGGACGGGTTTACAGGAACTTTCTATCGGAAGCATTGGCACATTATTGGGGACTAGGTATGCTCTTTGGTTAATGATTTCTTTCTCCAAGCTTTTATTCTCAATGATATTAAGGCCACTGATCTTTTGATGATTCCAAAAGTGTGTCAATGAATATAGGCTAATTAGCCTCTGCAATTTCTCTTATAAAATGTAATACCACAAAATATGTATAAGGGTTTAATGACTCCAGAAGAGAATGTGATTAGTGTTAGGAAACACTTTTATGGAATAAAGTGTGAATTATTATCCGAATTAGCAGTGGAAAATGCCTAAACCCATTGTCAACAAATTAATCGTGATAACAAAGTCTAATTGGGATATTTTGAGAAATTATTATCCTCTTCCAATGGGCCATAAATTTCGTCCAACATGAGGGAGCAAGAGGAAAATAAATGTTGAGATAATTATGCTAAAAGATGAAGCAATTTTGACCAAGTAAATGTGGTGGAAAGTCAAAAGTTAGTATGTGCTTAATTGCAATTGGATATTGATATGTAAGCAAGTGGAATGGCTGATTCAAGAAGCCACTTAATTCCTTCACAAGGCCACATTCACGTCACTTGAAGAGAGGAAGAAGAGAACTCAATTGTGACCAAGTATTACAAAAGGAAGAAAAGTCAAAAATATCATTCTAAAAGCAATATGTGAGAAGGAGGAAAATATGATAAAGTAAGGAGCCATTTTTCTCTTCCTCTTGTCCCATTTTCGGTCAACAATTGTTGGCTAAATAAAAGGTGATGACTTGCATTAAAAGAGGCATTTTACGTATGGAATAACGAAAGTACGAGAAAGATGATGATATCAATTTATTTGGCACATGTTAAAGCCATTAAAATATATTATTTTGAGGTGAAAGTGTGATTTTTTTTTTGATAAATCATTTATCCCTTTCAAGTCTCATATTTCGGTTGGACTTTAAGAGGTAAGAGGGACCAAAAATCTGATCATTACATCACATATTTTCTCTTTCTTCAAGTTGGTTCTGCAGCTCCAACGAAAAAGAAAGAAGAGCAAGGTAAAGGTGAGACTTTCTACCTTGATTTTCACCTCCTTAACCTCATCTATGGCTCAAGTATCCTTCATGAAACTTGTTCCTCTCTTCCTTAGCTTCATTTCTATGGTTTTTGTTTTTGAATAAGAGGAGTTTTCAGCCACCTTGCAAGAACAAAAGCTAAAGAATTAAAGAAAGAACTTAAGGAGGAGCACTAGGTGAGTATTAGCATCAATTTGAGCTATTGGTTGTGTTGGTTGAATGAGTATTTTGGCATGTGTAAATTTGCCCTGATTTTGGCCAAACAAGGGTTTGGGTAATTTATGATGTTTTGGTTATGTTATTGGTGGTTTATGATGATTGGAAATCATTTGACATAAGTTTGATGCTGAAATTGAAAGTTGGTAATTGTTGGAATTTATTTTGAATTTTCTGCCAAAACAGGACATGGAGAACAAGTGGAAATTTGTTAATTTTGATGCTACCATTGTGTTCTACATGAAAAATTATGTGGGAGTAGCCCCAGGTTGTGAATTTTGGGTCATTGAAACTTATGTAAATCTGGGTTTTCAGCCTGAACAGAATTCCAGCAAAGTACTCTACTTGTGTGGTGTTTTTGGATAACCAAATGATCTCTAAAAATTATGAAACTTTTCAGTCTTAAATTTCACATTCCAAGCTTCAAAATGGACATATAATTTGTGTCATTTCGTTTTTTGAGCTCGGAGTTCTGGTTGCCCAAAGTTTGATGTCGAAACTGGACTTAATTCTGGAGCAGTGTGGGATTTTGTGTAATTCTGGAATTTTGTGGTGATTTCAGGTAATGATTCATATTTTTCCTATGAAGAGGACTTCAATATCTTTCCATAAGACTTGGGATCACCTCATTTCGATTTTTGTAGAATTAGTTATGATTTTTCAAAGTCTGGAGAAAATTCTGGCAGATTTGGTACCTTATGCGAAAATTGAAGATGTAATGGCATAATGTAGTATTGTTGAACTTTGAGGTTAGGAATTGGTCTTTTAGGCTAATTGACCACTTTAACTCCTTAGTTGATTTGATTAAATATCCCTAATAATAACCAACTTGAGTGTTTGAATTAAATAATTGGATTAAGTAAAAACCTGTCATTGAAATTCTAATTATAGGATTTGACATTTGCCCTGCACGTGATAAACCAATGCCAGTGCATGAACGGAAAGAACAAGGTAGTGACTCTTTGTCTTATTCTGTGTATTATGCCTTGCATGTATGTCATTTCATTGAATATGTCATGATGTAATATTGCCATTGTGAAATATGCCGTTGTGAAATATGCCATTGTGAATGCAGCGAAAGCTGTTGCAGAAATGCCGTTGTGTTGTAGTTGTTGTAATTTGCTTATATGCTTTGTGATTGTACATGTTATAAGTGAATTGTTACTAGTGTGATTCTTTTGAATCTCATTCTTTCTAATGACTAACCTACAGCAAAGGCAAGCGGTTCAAAGGAAAAGTAAGTGACGAAGGGCGGTTAGAGCTCTTAGCTAGGAGTTTTAATTTTAGTAGTTGGATGTCATATTTTGTTGGGGAGTAGTTGTACATATTGTATATAAGAATGGTGTAGTGTAATCTCCTGTATGGGAAACTGTAAATGGGCAATGTGCCCTGTAAACCCTTTATTAAGTAAACGAAACCCGAGTGTTGTCGGGAATTTTTGGTTGCACTCTGATATGCATGATTGAAACCGAACTACACAGGCCAATTATATTTGAATGTAAACCCTTTATTAAGTAAACGAAACCCAAGTGTTGTTGGGAATTTTTGGTTGCACTCTGATATACATGATTGAAACCGAACTGCACAGGCCAATTATATTCGAAATATGAACGTGAGACTGCACTAAACAAGTTCTGGAAAAGTTTTAAATTAACCGATGGTCTCTATTTCAACTTAATGACGTATTCTCGAACTATAAATTTGGCTATTAAATTTGGCTATTAAGTAAATGAAACCCAAGTGTTGTCGGGAATTTTTGGTTGCACTCTGATATGCATGATTGAAACCGAACTGCACAGGCCAATTATATTCGAAATGTGAACGTGAGACTGCACTAAACAAGTTCTGGAAAAGTTTTAAATTAACCGCTAGTCTCTATTTCAACTTAATGACGTATTCTCGAACTATAAATTTGGCTATTAAGGTAGAGGGGTTACATAAAATCTCTTCGAAGGTGCTGGCCACTCGCCTTAAACCTCTTTTGAGCAGAATTGTTTCTGAAAGTCAGAGAGCTTTTGTGCTTGGACAAATGATTCTGGACAATATTATTATTGTTCATGAAGCGTTCCATAACTTGAAAAGAAATATTAGTAGACCAGAAGTGTCCCTTAAGTTAGATATGAATAAAGCATGTGACCTCGTAGAATGAGATTTTTTGGTGGCTTTGCTTCTTAAAATGGGTTTCTTGAGGGAATGGGTTGATAGAATCATATGTTGCATTTCATCGGTCCAATTTTCTGTTATGATTTTGAGGAAGAGAATGTCACGGGTTGTCCCTAGAAGAGGTTTGAGACAGGGTGATTCACTGTCTCCGTATCTATTTATTTTGGTGAGCAATGTATTATCCAAAGTCATTGAAAAGTGGCAGGAAATGGGATGATTAGAAGGTCTAAAGATTGCGAACGGATGTCCAAAACTGACTCACCGTCTTTTCACTAATGATTCAGTATTTTTTCTTAAAGCTGATGTGGAGAATTGTAGAAATTTGCAGTATATTCTTAATCTGTATTGTCATACCTCGGGTCAAACGATTAATGTCAGTAAATCTTGCCTTTATTTCTCTCCCAATGTTAATCAGCTAATCAGAGAAGAAATTGACCATGTTTTTCAGATTGCTGCTGTGGATGTTCCATGCAATTATTTGGTTCTGCCTATCTTGTGGGGAAAATCGAAGGTGCAGGTTCTTAATTTTGTCATTGATAAAGTCAAGAAGAGAATGTTGGGATGGCAGAAGCAGTTTTTATCTAAAGCAGGAAGAGAGACTTATAAAGGCAGTTGTAAATTCAATTCCAGTGTATCCTATGTCGTGCTTTCTTTTTCCTGAATTAGTGCTCAAAAAATTGGATAGTTTAGTGGCTTTGTTTTGGTGGAAAGGGATAGATACCAAGAGGAAAATACATTAGGTTTCTCAAAAGAATTTGAAATTAGCTAATGCTAATGGGGGGTTGGGTTTAAAGGATTTTGAGGCCTTTAATTTAGCTTTGTTGGCAAAACTGAGCTGGAGAACATTGTAGGAACCTCAACAGTTATGGGTGAAGGTATTGAAAAGCAGGTACTTTTGGAGAAGTAATTTCTTTGATGCTGATTCTAGCAGTACGGCTTCATGGTTATGGAGGAGCATTATAGATGGGAGAGAGGTACTCAATGATAATGTGGCCATTAGTGTGGGGAATGGCAATAGCACACGAGTATGGGGAGATCAATGGCTCATGAATCTTCCTGATAATAAATTGATCTCTGATTGCCCTTTTCCTTCGCTGAATCATTTGAGAGTATGTGATTTAAAAGTTGGAGCTGCATGGGATATTTCTCTCATTCGAAATTATCTCTCCAATGACGAAATTCAAGCTATCTTAAGCACTCCAATAGTGTTGTCAGAAGAGATGATAGATGGGTATGGTTAAGAAGTAAAAAGAAAATTTATGCTGTTAAGGAAGGCTATAAATGGATAAAAGCAAATGAGGAGAGGGTTGATGCAAGGGCTAGTACTTCCTCCCCCTTTAGACCTTTTAATATATGGAACCATGTGGGGAATTTGAAGGTTCCATATAAGGTCAGATTCTTTATGTGGAGAATCCTATCCAATGCCATTCCTTCTCTTTCAAATCTGAAAAGAAGAAACTGTATTGGGGATGATTGCTGTAAAATTTGTAGACAAGGGCTGGAGATAGTTAATCATATATTTCTTAGGGAGAAAGACAAAAAAAATGCCAGTAGAACTTCAAAATCTCAAATCAGTGATTTTCCAAAAGAGTGGGTTAAAAGAGTCTGATATGGTGGTATTTTCTCCTGTTTACCACAAGATTAGGTGGAATTGGATATAAGAATGTGGGTATCAAACTTGTTCTCTAATAAAGAGATTAATGAATACAGAAAGGCCTTGCTTGCTGTGATCTTACGACAGATTTGGAAAGGGAGGTGTAACTCTCTTTTTCATGGATCTAATGTGAATCCTCCTTTTACTTTATCCCAAGCTAGAAAAATGTTGAACAAGGTCTTGGAGGCTAAGGGATGGAGTATTCAAATGGAGCCAGACGAGGGTGATAATTCAGTGCCACAATCTAACACCCAAGGCTGGCAAAGACCTATATAGGTAACGCTTTAAAAGTTAATACTGATTGCTCTTTCTTATCTCACTCCAACAAAGCATTTGTTGCTTTCATCCCAAGAGACTCCATTGAATTCATACCGGATGATGAGGCACGACTAGTACAGGCCATATCGGCTTTTATGGCAGAATGTATAGCTATGTTGCATGCTTTTCAGTATATTCTGGATAATAATCTGGATGAGGTTATAATTGAGATAGACAATCAACAATTGATTAAATGTCTGGAAGGAAACGCTGAAGCCCCGCGGTGGGATTGTTTGCCTGTTCTTGAGAATATCCTTTATACAAGGAACTTATGTAGAGTCCAATGTTGCAGATGGATTCCAAAAGAAGCTAACCTTGTGGCTGACTGGGTCGCTCTTGCTTCGTTACAAGGGAAGTGTCCCATGGATCTGAAGAGCAGGACTGATGACTATGATGCTGGCTGATTGTTTTCTATTTTGTTGTTTTCCTATTTTTCGTTTGTTTTTTATTTGATTCTGTCTTTCTGTTTAGAACTTTTTCTGGTTGTACTATTTTCATTAAGTATCAATGAGAAGGATCTTTTCTGGCCAAAAAAAAAAAAAAGGTGACGACTCCAAAGAAGGCAAAGACCAGTATTTGCCGAACAAAGTCTTGATTGAAGAAGAACACTGTAATTATAAAGGGTTAAGGTGCAAAAATACCCATGAACTTTTTTCAAAAGTGTATCTAATATCATAAACTTTTTTTAAGTGCAAAAATATCCATGAACTTCTCAAAATGGGGTAAAAATGTCAAACCGTTAATTAGTACAAACGTCCGTTTTGTGGGACCCACAATATTATTTTTTGAGGTGCAAAAATACCCATGAACTTTTCTAAAAAGTACATCCAACATTATAAACTTTTGAAAAGATCATGGGCATTTTTACACCCAGAAAAAATTTTATGGTGTTGGGTGCACTTTTTAGAAAAGTTCATGGGTATTTTTGCACCTCAAAAAATAATATTGTGGTTCCCACAAAACGGACGTTTGTACCAATTAACGGTTTGACATTTTTGCCCCATTTTAAGAAATTCATGGGTATTTTTGCACCTAAAAAAAGTTTATGATGTTGGATGCACTTTTAAGAGAAGTTCATGGGTATTTTTGCACCTAAAAAAAGTTTATGGTATTATATGCACTTTTGAGAAAAGTTCATGGATATTTTTACACCTTAACCCAATTATAAAATACAACACTCCAGAGATGGCATATGCAGAGCTGAAAGCAGCATGTGATATCCATTTAATCTCCAATCCATGTTCATAATGAAGCTACTCGTTTTGACCTTAACATCTAATCACAAACACGAAGTTAAAGATCTAACAACAAAACATGAGCAAATAGTAAATCTTCTCAAAGGTCCACACCGCATAATGAATACAGAGATGCTTGTATACGTTTAGGTTCATGAAAGCAGTTAGCAATATTAACAAGCATTACTCGTGCCGTTTAGTGGCATTACTCTTTTTTCCCCCTATTTGTCGCCTACAACTAAGAGATGACAACTTGACATTGAAATTTAATATGCTCCTTCCGGTTCAAAATATGGTGCGATTCTAAAAGAATAGCTTGATTTAAATATAAGTCACTTATAAAATAATTAATATTTAGTTTTCAGTTTTGCCCGTGTAATTATTGCTCATTTTCAATTTTTTCCGCACATTAAATTTTCAAACATATTTCCCAATAAGAGTAAAAATGAGAAAAAATATTCAATTATGACGTATTTAATGAATTAACTTTCACTTATTATTTTCAATAAATTAGTTAAAGTGCCTAAAAGAAGTAGTTTTGTTGTCATAAAAAAACATAGTTTTGTTGGAAGCAGCCCTAGGTTATTTAGAGTGTGTGTGGGATGACCTTTTTAGGACCTCAAACTAACTTAGTGCTCGTTTGGAATAGCATATTTTTAGGTAATAAGTGTTTATAAATCGTGATTCACGGTATAAGAGGTAAGTATGTGAAAGGAGTTTTATCTCGGCTTGCGTAATAAAGACTTATTTACCCCCAAAACGTGTTTCCAAACACAGCCTTATTTGATAGACATGCTAGTTTGGGACCAACTTATAATTAAATTGAGCAATATGTCATATTATTGCAACAAATGACAATCGACAGTGATATGAAATTTTAGATATCTTAATTATTTTATTAATATTTAAAAAATTATTTAAAGAATTAAAATCCATAAAATTCCATGCCAATGACAAGTGTCATTTGTTGTAGTGACAAGGCTTATTGCTCAATTAAAAAAGGCGAAAGGCACAAACTATTAAATGTAATGGCAATTTTAATGATATGACAGTTAATTGTCAAAAAATTTCAAGGTCTTAGACTCTTATTTTTAAACTTTATGGGTGAGATAGGTGGTTTGCAAAATAAGGACGTTTTTTTTTTTTTTTTTTTTTGTAACCTTCTTTTTTTTAATGTGTTAATAGGTAAAAGTAACTACTTATATTAAAGATTAAAAATAATATATAATGAGGTAAACAAAAGAAAAATAATATATAATATGCAGCGAGTTGTAACACTTCTAAACCAATGTTTTAAAAGCCGGATCGGATATCGAGTTGGAGAGGTCAGCGGGTCATGGTTCAAACAGTCAGATCAGTTGAATCGTTTGGTTGGACCGGTGGCATGATAATCAAATAAAAAAATAATATAATGTATATGCATATACAGTAATATAAGGAAGAAAATAAAATATCAAATTTAATTTTGTTAGAAAATTTGAGACAATAATTAAATAGTTTAATTTCATGATTTTGGAAGCAATTCAACCTTGATAATTAATTAGCTTACATAATAATATTAATAAACTCATGAAAACAAGTAAAGCAAATGCCTTTCTTTAAGTTTTTTTTAATAATAGATGGGTGTTATGGCAAAAAAAAAAAAGAACGAGATTAATATAAAATATGGAAGTATAAAAAGAAAGATTAAATTTCCAAAACCTATTAATAATCTATAAATTTAGTTTTAATTTTGTCCAGCAAAATTACTAGTACTAACTTACATTTTTTTCAAATTATTAATCAATACTTTTTAAAATAGAAAATATTAAAAAAGTAAATACACGATCAAAGAGGAGAAAGTCACGTGAAGTGACCAAAGTAATTAAACCCGGACCGGTCAGTAAACCGGTTGGGGTATTGGGTCAAGGGTCAGTGGGTCAGAACGGTAAAATCCTTTTCTTATACACAATAATTAACTATGGACTTGATAAAACCATTTTTTTAATACATTATTATAATCATTTATAACCTCTACCATGATAATAAAAAGATTACAACTCATCTTTCAAAAGATTACCATGGTAGAAAAGAGTTCAACTAACTATTTGAAAACTCTTTAACTAAATAATATCTCATCATATATTAAAATATCCATATCAGACCAAATTATGGTTCCAGTAATTCAAAACACATCATAAGGCCCGCAAGCCATCCAACCTCATCAAGAGTAATTAAAAATATATAGTTAAAACATCAAATCTCTAAAATAAATCAGAGTATGCAAAATGAGCCCTAACGTGGCAATATACAATAATCCAACATATATTATAAAGATAGAAACACTACTTTTAGCAGAAGTAGTTTAAGCTTCCGGAGTTTTCCTTGATGAACCCGCACGACAACTATCACCTGGAAAAATGTTAAATCAACGGGGTGAGACAAAAGCCTCAGCAACCAACAATCCATCTCATTAGGCATAAGAGTAAGTGCCCATGAGGCGCCAAGTGAGACAGTTATAAAATCATATCATTATTAAAATGTCACATGTCCACATGTATATATACACATTAATTTACCATATCATAATCTCATTCTCATATTTATCACATAAGTATATAAGAATCAATATAAAATAGTTTATTCTTTATCCTCCCTTATTTCCTCTCCTGCCATATTTCCTCTTATTGAGCCCATGGGCTAGCACTGACCCATATGACTGGTAGTTTAATAACTCCTTGAGTTATTGGAAAAATTAATTTATTTAACTAAATTCTAAAATTTCTAAATTTTGAATTAATTACTCCTAAAATTCCAATTTCACACTAAAATTCCAATTATAAAATTTAAATATTTTTCTTAATTCAAATAACCTATTCAAGTAATTGATTATTGTTAATTTCATTCCAATACATGAAAATCTCCATATTTTAAGTTTAAGATCTAAAATACTAAATTATAAATCTTCATCTAAAAAATCTAAACCGATTAAAATTCACTATTAATCATCCTCTACATTTTTATAGTCTTGCTCTTTAAAAGTTGAATTTTGAATAAAGAGATTACAAAATATTTATTTGAATTATATGGAAAGTTGGAGATAAAGGACCAAAAAGTAAAGATGTATAAGGACTAAAGAAGAAAATGAAATTCTGCATGTGGGTAATGGTAATTGTGACAGAAATTTGGGGCATTTTTCTGTAATATCATCCCCTACTTTCAGTGAAGCCATATCAGCAGAAATTATAGAAAAACCCCGAATTTCCAAAATTCCAGTTTGATCCAAAAATCCGAAAACTACCGTCTTTGACCGAGGAAATATCAGCAGAAATTATGGAAAATGACCCTGAAGTTTTAAAATGACATTTTAATCTAAAAATCCGAAAATCACTGTCCCCCTCCGCTGAAACTGATTTTCTGGCTGCTGAATCGCTGATATAAAATGAGGGCAAAATCTAAATATGATCTTGGAAGAATTTTTCGGCATCTTATAGGGGATTTGATGAAGATTGCATATCGCAATCTTTTTGCTCATTTTATCCATCATTTGCCCAAATTTCTAATTTTAGATTATTCTCTAATCATTAAGACATCACTATCATGAGAAAGATAAAATTATTTAGAATATTTTTCATAAAAAAAGTTGTGTGATCAAAAGAGAATTTGAGTACCTTATTGATCTCCGAAGAACTAAAATTACTCCTGCCAGAACCTCACTCTCCGCCTTCCGGAACACTTCACGCCAGGCATGAAGTGGTTATTGAGGGGGGTATTTATAATACCTCTCCTCATTCATGTGGTGTCAACCCTGATGCCACTTTCAATTTTTTTTTAGAAATATAATCATTGCCTTTCCTTTTTCTTTTTTCTTTTTCTTTTTTTTATAAGGATAATGATTATATCCTTACTTTCCACGGAAAGCTTTCGGTGGTCTCTCCCCCTTCTCTTCTTTTTTTTTAATATATATATATATATATATATATTATTATATATACATATTTTTAATTAATTAAGTCTAATTTATAATTATATTATGAAAATAAAAATGAGGATGTTATAAGAACGGAGTCAAACCGAGACCAAACCAGTGAAAAATGGAATATTTTAGGCTTATAATATGAAATTCTAAAGAAAAAATTTTTTAAAAAATTAAAAAATTTTGACCTGGATTGGGTTACCAAACCGGATCGGTTTAGTGCCTGAGTTGCCAGTTTCGGGTCCGATTCTGCCGGTCCGGTCCTCATCAGATAACTTGGGAAGTGACATTCAAAAGGAAGCCCCCCAACCTAATGCATCTTTTTATCCATTAGTTAGTAGACATATACTTTACTGAAATATCTTCCACCTTCGTCCAATGTCTCCTCACTTCTCACATCGACAATTACCTTCCCCGTCCAGTGTCTCCAGTTTCAATCCGACATAGCATTTTCTTATTTTCTTTGTTGCAAACAAAAGATCATATCATTAAACTAAAGCATGAAATAACATCAGTCCTGTAAGTACTTTAAATCTACCTATTCCTTCCTCTATTTTGCTCTTCCTTTGGTTCTTTCTTCTTTTTATTCCGACGAACTTTGAGCCATCATTTCTTCATCTTCCTTCTCCTTTTTTTCCAGTGAACTTTGAGCCGTTTGGTTATTGAAAATCCGCTCTGATTCATCGGTTAATAGAGGATCCTGGCTCAATGGCAGACTTAAAACGAACCAAAATGGCTAAACACATTGAAACGGACTGGCAAATCCTCCGACCGATGGTCTGGCCGTCCAGTCCGATGTGAGTTTTCAAACATTGTTCTAACCCTTAATATAAGTCACTTTTTTTTATTTATCAAAAAAAATATAAGTCACTTTTTAACTATCGCATTAGAATTAGAGTAAAATACTTTAATCATCCTTTTATTTTGCCTCAATTACACAGGTATCCTCACTATTTTAAAAACATACACTTTAATCTAAATCATTAACTCCATTAAAGAATATTCTAAAAAGATTCTTAAAGTTTACTCCCTTCGGTCCTATTTATAAGCAACTTTCTCTCTCATAGGGCTAGTTCCTTTTATAAGAAACTTTCACTTTTTGTCTGAAAAAATAAGCTTCTCTTTTCTATTTTACCCTTATTAAATATTTATTATTCTCTTTCATATCTTATATTCATTATCTCTCATAGTTTTTATCTATTCTCTCTCATATGCTCTTTTCATAAATAAGGGCATACATGGAAAAAACATGGCATTTTTTACACAATCATTACTTTTAACTACCAGTTCGTTTTAATCAATTAAAGAGAAAGTTGCTTATAAATAGGACTAGAGGGAGTATTTTTTAATTAAAAACTAGATTTGAATAATTTTTTTACTAATTTACCCCTCATTATGCTAAATCCCTAATTTATCTTTTAATATTAATATTTAATAATGATCTATTTAATATTTTTACTAAATTTAGAAAAAAAATTAAGTATTTTTTATGTGAAAAATTAAAAATATATATTAAAATGATTTATAAGATTTTGGAAGAAGATCTATAATTAACTGATTATTAAGTATTACTTATGTTAACGAGGGGAATGTTGGTCAAAATGATAGGTCAATGCTATGATTTAATAGTTAACTAACAGTTGGATAGATGGAAGTTAAATATCAAAATTTTGATTTTAAGGGAATTCCTTATAGGTTTTCAAAATAAAAGGGAGGTCTTTATAATTTATAGCCTGTTTGGGTTAGTGTTCAAGAAATACGTTCACGCAGGTCGAGATAAAACTCTTCTTACAAGCTTGCCTCGTATAGCAGAAATCACCTTAGAAAAGCAGCTTCTACTGCTAATCCAAACTGGCACTTAGAGTAGATAGATGAGAGGTGGATGTATTTTACTCTTAGAATTAAGAAAAGACAAAAAGATAAAAAAATATCACTTGAACTTTAAAATCCCAAATTGGTTTTATTGACTATAAAAGTAATGAAATTGACAAAAAAGTATAGTAATTGATAACACAGTTTTTTTAAGACATAACTAATTTAGTATTTTGAAGTTCAAGTGGTATTTTTTTTATCTTTTTCTCTTAAAAAAACTCGATAACATAATTAAAATTGTCTAAGAATTACATTTGTTTCTATCTTAATAAATACTATAAGTTGAATATATATATATATATATAGTGTGTTTGGAACAGCAATTGTTAATTAAGCTTGTTTCAATTGGGTTTGTTGTAATATTACTTTTGGTAAAAACCAGATTGTATAATGTGATTTATGTTTGGATTGACGATTCTCAGTTAGGCTTTTGCAAAAATAAAACTTGTTTGGATTGATGATTGTCAATTGGGCTTTTGTGATAATGATAAGAGAGAAATGTAATTAAAAATTATAAAAAATTTATAATAGTTAATGTTGGGAAATTAGACAACTAAAAAATGCACAATCTGATGAAATAATATTACATAACCAATTGGATTACATGTTTCGTACAATTTGATCTCTAATTGAGTCATGAATTTGATTCATTTAAGATGAAGATCGCCTACCCTAATTTTTTGTGGAAGATTGTTCAGCTACACTATTATTATCTACATCAACAAAATTCCCAGCTTCACCTTAGTGAAACACTACGTCTTCAATATCATTTCTCCTAATAAAATTATGTGTGGCCATTGTTGCACAAACAATGCGGACTTGTGTCTAATAGCTATACTTGTGCATGTTTTGCAACAATTGAAATCGATTCTTCCACACTCCAAAAGTCCTTTCAATAGTAGATCTTAAACTAGAATGATAAAAATTAAAGGTCTCATTAACGTTTCTAAATCCGGGTTGGCGGCTAAATTCTGGAAGATCGTAATGCTCACGTCTATAAGGACCAAGGTACCCAAGTTGTGTCGGATAGCCAGCGTCAACCAAATAATATTTCCTTAATAAAAGTTTAAATCAATCTAAACTATTAGATTCATTAAAGTGTAAAATGAAAGTAATTGAATGGAAGGTGACGGAGATATACCTGCAGGTGGATGAGGGAAGTTATTAGATGGATTAGAAACAGCATATTCGAACACACGACCATCATGTGCAGTACCTTCCCAGCCCGCCATAACAAACGAAAAGCACATATCCCAATCACATACAACCATTACATTCTGTGTTGGATATCCCTTTCTGCCGATATATCTCTCGTGGTTCGTACCAGTGATCACACACCTAATGTGGGTTCCATCTATTGCTCCAATAGCAACTTGAAAGTATGGATAATAACGGGGATCATCTTTTATTTTTGGGTGGCATACACTGAATTCGGGATCGCACGGTCTGATATTTCCCCCACTAGACTAATGCAAGCATCTAATACCTTGTGCAAAAGCCTACTGACTGTTTCCCCTAAATGTTGAAAGAGCTCTTGAACTACCTTATTGCCTACTCCATGGCTGACAGTGAGCAAGACATGGCAACCATTTCCTTGATCCCAATGTTCATTGAATTCTGTAAGCCATGTTCGACCAATTTATGACACAAGCTATAAAAGACATGTTTTTCCACTCTAAACATGTCATGACAGCGTGAACCATGTGTTGCCAATACCTCTTGCACCCATAAATGACCGGTGCATGTACTTATTTTTTGCTGTTCTTTACACATGAAAGGCACCCAATATTGACAGATCAAGCAGTCAATCGCTCATACTCATCTACTTCATTATTTATAAGAGATATAGGTCAAAACTGGTCATCTTCCTCCACCATGTCAGGTAAGTGTTGATTACTCAAACTTGCCATTGATTATGTACCCTGTGAGTGTGATTAAAAATTCAAGTATGAGTAATGGAATGAAAAAAACTCCAAATAAGAACTCAATGGCATACAATAACTGACATAACATAGTTTACACAAAGCATATTGTCATGAAGTCAAATAAAAATAGTTTAGGTACATCTAGGATTCATAAATCATAAACTCTAACCACGAAACCACGAACTCCATGTTTCGTTTACAGAGTAATATAAACATTTCCCGGTTAGTCTTATCTGCGATTGGCTTGATACAACGGCGACAAAAGCTCTTATCACGTACGACTTCCTCAATGCCAAGAAGTTCATTCATAGAAGCGTCGATACAGCATTGACACTAACATCTTTAATAGCATCTAATGTTGTCGCTCTGTCCTTGGACGCATTTGCCATCACACTAACTGCATCGGTGATTTATCTTAAAGCTGGCATTTTCTGCTTCTTTCTCTGCCCAGACCCTTCACCCATCTTCCTCTTACCCCGACTTCCTGACTCAGTACCACTGTTTGATGGAGTGCTTGTTGTTAAGCCAATGCTTGCTAGCTCATCCGCCACTCCGATACTAGGCACGGGATTAGCAGCAAACATATCATCTTCACTATCCCCTAAGCCTTCCTCTTCATCCATAGTAGGTCTATACACATCCTCCTTGTCATCCTCCTGTTGTGTCTGAGGCTGTGTAAAAGAGGGTACAAATACATCGTCGCCGCTTGCCATTGCATCCTTGAAAATAATTCTTAATTCATTCTCAAACTTAAGGCTTGTGTGTCTAAACTTTCTATATGCTGGCATGCAAACAAGAAACCAAAAAACAAATACTTCATTAAATCTATTCAGTTAAGAAGGAAAAATGAAAGATTTAAGTTACAACAATATTGTTTTACCTGTATTTTTCGTTGCCAGCACTCATTTGATGCGATGACTTTGTTCGTTGTAGGGTGTCTGCCCACCCCAGTCTCTTTGATTAAAGAATCCCAAGTCTTGAAATCTTTTTCAGGATATCTTACCTTTTCTTCAATTTCTTTCTGTCATAGTCTTTCCCAGTTTTTTCATTAAACGTAGAGACAATAATTCCCTACGCTTTCTTTGAAAATGATTGCCCTCGACATTCTTTTTTGTATACTTGCTCAACACAAGCGTTGACTAGAATCTCCGTTGTCTCATCATCCTAAACATCTTTATCCATACTTCTATACCACTATTTCAACACTATTTCCACCGCAAACAAAAAAAATTTAAAACAATTATTGCAGCAAATGACAGTGAGCATTACAAACACACAAGAATAAATGTTTGATTTTATTAATATGAACGCTAAAACACAATGTCATTAACAAGAATTAATATGAAGGCTAAACCGCAATGTCTTTAATAAGAATTAATATGAAGGCTAAACCGCAACGTCTTTAATAAGAATTAATATGAAGGCTAAACCGCAACGTCTTTAATAAGAATTAATATGAAGCCTAAAACACAATGTCTTTAATAAGAATTAATATGAAGCCTAAAACACAACATCTTCATTGTGTATGCACTTTCCTTGTCTCTTCAAATTTTGGAACAACAAAATTAGATAAAGCTGAATTGTATGTAATGCAAGTTCATTTTCTCGAGTTCTATAATTCTCAAGAGAAGCATTCAGAGGCCATAACTTATTAGTTGCACCAAGCATTAGACAACAAAATAGACAAATACTAACGCATGATCTCTACCGCCAGACATAATCATGTTATAGGAAAATCTTCATAACAATACACGACCAAGCATTAGACAACTTTATGGATTTGGTGGCTCCATTTTCATTTTGTCAAAAAATCACTCTGCCCCTCTTTTGCATCTCTTCTATCTCATTCCCTCTGTTCCTATTCTTCTCTTTTTCCATCTTTCGCATCTCTTATATCTCATTCCCTCTATTCCTATTCTTCTTTATTTCCCTCTTTCGAAACAATTTACATACCCTCTATTCCTATTCTTTCGCATCTCTTCTATTAATGCCTCTGTTCCTATTCTTCTCTATTTCCCTCTGTCGCAGCTCTTCTATCTCATTCCCTCTGTTCCTATTCTTCTCTATTTCCCTCTTTCGAAACAATTTACGTACCCAAAACACAAGCATTCAATTGGAGTTCGAAGCACTGCACAAGAAGCTAAACAAGGCATATAATCAAGCAGCAGATCACGTCGACAGAGCAGATCGACGACAAGGACAGTTAAAGAGAAATGAAACAAGATAAAGGTTAAATGAAGTTTAAAACCTCAGCAGCCAAACAGATCCACGCCGACGGACAAGATCCACAACCAAAGCACCTTCAACTGGAGATGGCAACTTCAACGCCAGCCAAGCAGAAACAGATCACCGCCAGCAGATCGGCCACCCCCAGAGTCAAGCCCGACGAAAACCATCGAGAAACAAACCGGCCGACTTCAATGGAAGCTATTCGAAGCTTCTGGTGCTGCAGCTGAAAACCACCAAAAACCACCGAGAGGAAGACCCACACCAGACGACATGGCAGAATGCCGATTTTAACACCACGCCGGAAAATGGGACACCGCTATTCGGAGCTTCTGAAGTTGCAACCGTCACCACGAGTCGAGTGCTTTGTTGAAATGAGAAGGGGACACTGGTATGATATAACGAGGAGAGAGAGAAGGAGGGCATCAAGGGGGTAGGTGAATTATTTAAAACACATTAATGATTTTAACGGTAATATTTGATTGAGCGTTTGATAAAAGCTCCAGCATTGAGCTTTTCACAAACGTGCATGTACATTGATTAAATTTTCAAAAGTCCAATCCCTAATCTTATCAACCAAACATGAAAAAAGAAACCTCAGCCAGCAATTGGGCTTTTGTATGCCCAATTGGGCTTAAGGCCACCCAAAAGCTACAACCAAACACACTCATAGTATTTATTCTCTCATTAGGAATTGACAAGAAAATCAATTTTGGAATAAAGCAATTAATGTTCAATAATCTTTTATTAAGCGACTTAAATTCTGGTTTCTAAATTTTTTTTGAACTGTGACTTGTATATAAAACTGGATTAGAGTATTTTA
The DNA here is from genome assembly GCA_963242795.1 of Inga leiocalycina. Lineage (NCBI taxonomy): Eukaryota > Viridiplantae > Streptophyta > Magnoliopsida > Fabales > Fabaceae > Inga > Inga leiocalycina. Next base: position 50,213,808 of record OY725325.1, read on the forward strand.
TATACAAATATTGAACAACGTGGTTCATTTTTAACACACAAAGTTGTGCAATCATTGTGAATCAAGAATCCAATTAAATAGAAAGAAAATCCAACTAAATATTGCTATAGATGCTGGTATGCAAAGTCATCCAACTCATAAATTTAAGTAAACTAGTGACAATGATATAAACTCAAACTCGAATAAGAGTTTACTTTTATCAATAAATAAATATTAATAACACATACTTGAATAAGTAAAATATAAAGATGACAACAATTTGATTAAATATATTCCAAATAATTAAAATTAAATTTATTAACATTCATAATTTAGCATACTCAATAAACAAATTTATATACAATTCATATATAAATTCATTGAGTATGATTAACTCGAAAGAATAAATACAAGTTTAAGAGTGAATCAAACATAATTTTGCAAGTTAGAAATATAAAAACAGTAAACTCGGTGTGTGAATTCACGAGTTTAACCGAGTTTATATCAATACCCGTTTCCATTTCGATAATCGAAGAGTAATAAAGACAGAATTTAATGGGCATACAGAAAGGTACAATTATACTGATAAAATATGCGTTCATAATTCCAACGTCGTTCGTCACCGGAAACAGAAAATACAGCAGAAACTTAATATTTACATAATTCTCCAAAATATCAGAACATAAACTAATTATAACCACGATCATGTCCTTGCCTCGTGACACGTGCACTCACTTTTCGGCATCTAAATCTTTCCCCTTTGACCCACTGGCACCCGCTGAGATGTTTATTTAAAAATAGGGTGAGATTCTGAAGAACCTTAATAGAAACACGTTATCGTTCATAGAAAATGCAAAAAGTAAATATGACATGCGTCAAGGTATGCACTAATTAATGAACAATATAAACACATCATCATATAATATACATGAGTAAGGGCCAGCCCCACAATCTACACCAGTTGGACTTCTGCCAACTCCCAGCGTAAGTGCACTTCTAGCACTAACTGCCCCTTTCTAGGCAAATTATGTTGATTAATAAAGTGCATTTACAAACAATGGCATCCACACAATCACATAACTATGGCATAATGTATAGAGGATAATATTCCTACCTCAAAGATTTAAAATCTCCTTTTTAAATGTGCCTCGAGATACGTGTCGTGTTCGGCTTCCGAATCGGTCCTAAAATATTAAATGTACCAGAAATAGGTCATAATCTATCCAAGTATCATTTTAAACTATTCCATAGTGTTTCTTGTGGTTATATTAGTCTATGGTGAAAATTTACCAAAATGCCCCCAGGACCCCAGCCCGACCCCGCCGTACCTGGCCCGATGGCACGTTTTCTCAAAATTTTAACTAAGGCTATTCTGACTAATTTTTGCCCAAGGAATCCATTTCCGAGCTCAAAATCATCAAATTCACTGTCAAATGACGAGAATATCCTTGACAGCCCCTATTTAGGGATTTCAGTGGCATTTTCGTAATTATGTTTTTTCGGCCTCTACCAAAAAAATGTCCAACTATAACCCCACCTATTCTTGCCCACTGAATCCAATGGAACCATTTATTTCATGAAAATCCAACTCCTACCCCTTGAAACAATGCTGGCCAAAATATTTCAAGAAAAATGAAAAAAATATAATTTTGTGTTTTAGCTTCCAAAACTTGTACTTTCCCACTTCTAATCCCTTATTAATTCATTTAAACGCTTCTTAACCATGATTCAAAGCAATTTGGACAGCATAACCCCTTAGGGTTATAGCTTTTCCCATTCTTCAACTCAACCAAGAAATTTGGAAAAATCAAGAAACATCAATAACAACAACACCTCAACTACAAGAGAGCAAGTTTATGAAGTTACCTTGTTGTTTCCAATTTCGGCACCTTAACTCCTTCTCTTCCTTGGTCTCAAGGTGTGTCTTCACCCCATGGATTCATGAGAAACAAGAGTTTAGAGAAGAATTCCGAGATAAAATCACAAAAAACCTTAAGAGTTTAGCTTCTTACCTTAAGTCTTTTTTTCTTCTTATCTCTAGCTTCTTCAAAATGCTCTCAAGCTCTCTCTCTCTCTCTCTCTCTTCTTGTGTTATGCGTGAAGTGTATGAAGTGAAGGGAATATAAATGCTTCATAAACTTCCTCTTCTTTCCTCTTAGCCATTGATTTAATCAAGGGACTATAATGTGACACTTGTCACAATCCTCCCTTCCTTCATGACTACTCCATTAGCTTCCCATTAGCATTGGACTAGCTTTTCTTCTCTTGGTTTGCTTAAAAAAAACGTGCTTCCACTGTTCTCCAACCAAATGAGTGCTTTTCTCTAACTAAATCCAATCTTGCACTCAACTTTATCCATTCCTTCACTCTAGCTTACCATCATGTACTTCACCATACCTTTACTTATCATGATTACCATGTCCATGTCTTCATTTGGTGTACACTCCACTATTGTCATCATTACCATATTCATGTAGCATTTGACTTGTGCTTCTTGGGAATTAATCATCATTTCTCTCTTCATGTAGCCTTTTGGACATGTGTCCATGAAATTAAATTATTCCCCTCATTCTTTAGGTGTTTGGACGAAAATATGGAGGATAAGAGAAGGAACATGTGTTTCACTAATCTCATAATTCCCCTAATTGATGTATGCCCAAGTCCCTCTAATTTTATAATTCTTGATTTATTCCATTAAGAATATTCAACTTATACATTTTCCTTGATTAATTGAAATTAACTCCAATTAATCGGAAAATAATTAATCTTGGCTAAATTGGTAAAATTATGATTTTGCTATCACCTTTGTATTTTAATTCCTTTCATGAATTAATTTACCCATTTCCTCATGAATATGGATATTTCAAAGTTCACAATATCCTAATTCATGAATATTCACTATTTTATTGAATTTCTCAATTAATTACAATATATTTTTTTGGTGAATATAAGATTTGGAGTGTTACAGTTTATAACTAGCACATATTTAAAAGTAATTTGACACAATTTTGTAAATTATGATTGTAAAAGCGGTAAACTCGGATAATCAACTCATAAATTTGACAATAATGCCGATATGCGCTGTAAGACCCTGTGGCTATTAATTTAGTTCATATAAGCTTGTTTTCATTGATATTTTGTAAAAAAAAAAAAAGAATAAGAATATAAATTGATAGAAATAAAATATAATCATTTCATATTTATTATGCCTTGGTCATTCTTGAAGTGAAAGAAATTTTGTTCTCCTCTGTAAAGGAACATATAATATGTTACATTGTATCACGGTCACTCAATTTTTTTTTTTTTTTGGATTAATTTAGATTTTAGAATTAGCATGTACGACATTTTTTGAGAGTGTAACATTCGAGTACGTAACATATGAGAGAATTTCCAACCTCAATACCACATGACACTCAGAATGTTGATGCATGTATGATGTTTTAGTACCAGGAGGAGTACACAAAAGCAACACTAAAACTGCAAATTCCAATATGGTACCTAAAAAAAAAAAGATTTATTACTTTAAAGTCATACACGAACTAGTCTGGAATTAAATTCTGTAATGATATTACATAAATATCCTTAATTTAAAATCTTCAAAATATAAAGAAAAAAACAAGAAATCACAAACACAATTTAACAAGGATCAACTTTAATTTATCAAATAATAACAATTAAGGACATTCAGATTTCAATATAAAATTTTATCATAGACTAGTCTTTAGGAGTTCGCAATAATTAGCCCATTTCAGGATTTTAAATTAGGATTTGTAGGTTTGGGAGTATTCTTGTATCTTCCCCCTTTATTATATTTATTGGATTTTTTTTTTTTCACATTACGGAATGATCATATGAAGAAAACTGAAAAATAAGCATCCCTCTTGTTATTATTATAAGGAAACACCTAACAAGTGTATTTAATCCTTTTTATAAGGTACTTGTTTGTTTCCACAGAGTATTAAATATTTTTTTTTCATGTATGTCCATAATTAATAAGGGTAGTGGGTGAGAGTGATAATTAATATGATATTAGAGTTTAATGGAATTAATACGGGTAATATTAAAAATTACTTAAAGTTTAAGATAAATTTAATGACTTTAACTATTTTTATTGGTTAATGAGAATTGTTAGTTGGTGTCTTATAATAAAAAAAAAAATACAAATTAGTATGGAAGAACGAAAGAGGAAAGTGAAAGGGAATATAGAAGATATGAAGATAGGGAGCAACCCAAAGATGTGTTGTTTGGCAAAACATAAAGAAGACAAAAAGAAGGCCATTTAGTTGTAGGCATGTGGGGAGACAGTAATGTAAAAATTAAAAGAAGATATTTATCCTTTTTAAAAACGCAAAATTATTTATTTAATATATCACCAATCATGCTCTATTTAATTAATCTTTTGGTCAACCATCACATGCAGACCCTAATTCGTGCTGCTCCATACATTTCTTCTCTCAACCCAATTCCACTTGTGGAAAATTGTTCCCCCTAATATAGATCCCTTCCATTAGCAAAAAAATATAAAAAATAAAGAAAAACAGCTGCTTTCTTTAAATAAAATTTTGAGCATGGGCACGTACTTTGAGTAGGAAAGTGTCGACCTACAGAATTTTAGATCCATGTGGTTGGACTCAACATCATTCAAATTAATCAAGATCAAATATTGATTTTCAAAATTGATTTGGCGTATTAAAAAGGCTAAGTTATATAAAATCACTCTAAATTTTAGATCAGTTGCATATAACCCATTAACCCCTAACATTTTAAAGTTTAAATTTAATGTCTCTAAGCTTTCATTTTTTAACTATTAACCATTTGCCGTTAAGTAATCGTTATCTTTTTAAAAGAAAATGTCACGTTAAATTATGAGATGACACGTGACATCCTATATGGCATCTTATGTTACAAATAACCCTTAACATTCCAAAATTTAAATTTAGCTCCCTTCAAATTTTGATTTATAATATTAAACTATATGTCTTTACTTTTTATCATTTTAATAAATTTGTTAAGATTTTTACTCTCATTTGTTAATTAAAATACTAGTAGTTTTTTTGTATTACAAAAACTAGAAGTGTAATATTTAGAAAAATATAAAAATATTGAACCTCTTGTTCAAAAAAAAATCATTACTAATAAAAAATTAATGAGGGCAAAAGTTACCTTCTAACACAAATGTAATATTTATGGTCTGTTTGGTATGAGGGAATTGGAGGGAGAGGGAGGAGAGGGAAAATTTTTATGAGTTGGATTTAAGAAAATTGGAGAAGTGGGATTACAAAAATTTAATATAGATAATATGTAAGATTAAAGAATAAGAAAACTTAATTAAAAACTTTATACCCCACTTCTTTCATTTTTTTTTTAAATCCATCTAAAATAAATGTTCCCTCCATCCACTTTCCCTCCCCTCCCCTGACAAGCCCTTAAACTATCAATGCTCAATTATCGCAAGAATATACTTAACACAAATGATAATATTTTTATGCTATCAATGATCAATTATCCCAAGAAAATAAATAAGTGTTATACAAATGATGACATTTTTATTTTTATATTTTTCAAGTATTATTCTTCTAGTTTTGGTCATACAAGAAAACTATTTTAATTGACAAATAATAGTAAAAAACTTAATAAATTTACTAAAATGATAAAAGTAATAACATGAGGTTTAATATTATAAATCAAAATTTTAAGGAAGTTAAATTTAAATTTTAAAATGTCAAGGGAGTTATTTGTGACTGATCAAAGTTCAGGAAAGTTATTTATCTGTAACTGTTTAAAGTTCAGGAGGGTTTTATAAAATTAGTAATTTACACAAGATGTTATGTAGGATGCTAGATGTCATTTCATCATCTAACGTAGCAATTTCTATTAAAAAGATAATGGTAACTTAACAGTAAGGGGTTCAAAGTTAGAAAATGAAAGGTCATGGGGGTTAAATTTGAACTTTGAAATATCAGGGTATTATATATAACTGACTCAAAGTTCAGAGGAATTTTGTATAATTTAACCTATTAAAAAAGGAGACAATTTTCTTAAAAAATAAAGAATGTTACGCATATTTTATTATCAGGCTAAATTACACATTATCCCTTGACCTGCCTTTATAATGAAACCCCCCTAAACTTTTACATATATTTAAATAACTCACATATGACTGGTTTTTATAATTACTTATCCACACAATTTAAAATTTAAGGGGTTGGTTATATGCATTATTAACTCAAAATTTGAGGATATTCTATGCGCTAAAAAATAAGGTTTAATGGATATATAATTAATAGTTGGGGATTATTTGCATAAACTTAAATTATTTTAGGTTGGCAAAAAGCTTAAATAAGTTAGATCTCAAAGGTTCACTAGAGCTAAGCTAGGGCAAGTCTTGAATCTTGAAATTTTTATTTTAAAAAATACTTACAAATTATCATCTTTTTTTAGGAAAACACTTACAAATTATTATCTATTCAGTTGGTTTTTATAAATGGTGATGCCATATTAGAACATGCAACTCTTGGCATCCAAAAAGGAGGGGGGGGGGGGGGAAGAACATGCAACTCAAGTTACATTTATTCTTACATGTATTGAACATAAAACACGTACATATCCATTAACATTAAGAAACTACACTATTACTTGACTCTGATTAAAAATCTAGCCTAGGAATGAGTTTGTTATCTCTCATGCAACCTATCCAATACAAGATACTATTCAAAGTGTTGCATCTTTTAACAAATCCAAACCCATCAACCTTGTCTCGGCTCACCAACAGCTTCACAGGGAATCTAAACAACGCATCAAGAAACCCCCAATTTGCCAAGTCTTCCATCTTCGTCTTCACCAATCCATGCTTCTCCACAATCTCTTCCCAAACCTTCTTCTTCCTCTCATCACTACCCATCTCTCTGCAATACCACAATCCCTCACAAACCATCTCTTCTTCTTCCTCAGGAACATATGCCCCAAGCTTCTTACCCAGAATCGGCCATATCTCCTTCCATGAAAAGCTTGAACCATTGACTGCATTAAAAGCTTCCCCTTTTCTGTAACTATAATCCGTGACTTGTTTTGTTGCTGCCCATATGTGTTGTTCTGCTACTAGTCTTGAATCTGACCCATCAATGTATGGTTCTTCCCAACACTTTCTTGTTCCCCCAAATACAAAAGGGATCTTAAGGTGTTTGCAGAAAGTCCCATATACACATAAGCTTCCCATGAAGTTATAAAATGATCTGGTTGAGTTTCCTAGGAGTAAACCAGGCCTGTGCACAGACCAACACACTTTTCCATTGAGTTTCTCGATGAGTAAATCTTCTAGAGCGTAGTAGAAATTTGGGGTTTTGCTGGTTATTATTCTTGGGAATTCTTCATGGTAATAATAAAAATTGAGTCTTTTTTGGTGGGGGTGTTCAAAAGGGGGTTGAAGTGAGATGTAGTGCTTTGTTCCTGTCTGAAGAGAAACATGCTTGAGGTTCTTGGCCACCATGATTAAGGTGTTCAAGGCATTGGAAAACATGGTTTTGTTCTGCTCATAACTCTGTTGTGAGTCTAGTGGGAATTGGCTTGCCCATGTGACCCAAAACACATGGGTCACATCATGTAATAAAGACAGCTTCTTTTGAGTTTCCAAAGGGTTAAGCAAATCACAGGAAATGAAATGGTAAGGATTACAACTTTTCATGGGGATAGGTTGTGTTTCTGGATTTCTTGCTATTCCATAGACCTTCCACGAAGATTCTGAACAAATCAGACTTTTTGCAATCTCTCTCCCAACAAGCCCAGTGGCCCCAAATATGATTGCCACATTGTTGGCCTCCTCTGAAACAGCCATAGACACCTGCAAATCCAAACAAACTGATAAAGAACTAAAGGTATATATATTCAACTTTCAGCCTACAAGCAAATAAATGTGTTAGAAGACTTAAAGTTTGAAACTTTGACTTACCATGCTTGGAAATTTTGTTGGAATTGGCATCTTCAAGTTCTTGATGGTCTTAGACTGAAAACTGACCCAAATTTATAGGAACAGAAAAGGGCTGATATGTGTAATATAAAAATGAGATTTTGTTGGTATAGGAATGCGTGAACAGGGACAAACTGGTGTTATTGCTCAGTTTTTGTGGGAGTATGGGTGGGTGGGCTTTGGGGCTGGCTTAGTTGTAAGTAACTTGTGAGATTGTGATTTAAAGTTGAAATTTCCAAGATGCTGGTTGCCATAAAGATAAGCGACAGTAAGATGTTATTTTAATGGATTCTTAGAAGATGCTTACAAATGTGTACTTTATTATTATTATTTTCTTTTTTGGCCAGTGTACAAATGAGCACTTTATGATTGAATATTTGTTAACTCTTTGTATAATAGACCTAGCTTGATTTGATCCTTAGAGAGGTATCAAGGTTGATCTGTTGAATGAGTCTCATACATTACGTGGCGGGCTGTGTGCCACTGAAAATCAATATTTAATTTGTATTTTGAACTGTTTTGGTCTTTGCTTCCAAACTTAAATTTTATTCTATAATCACATCGATCACTTTTTCTCAAGCTATTAAAATCCGGATCGGGTATTGAATCAGTTGGGGTATTAGGTTAAGGGTCAGTGGGTCAGAACGATGTCAAACCGGAACTAAACCGGAACCAAATCGATAAGAAATTGAAGATTTTACTTATAGTATGAAATTCTAAAAGAAAAATTTTAAAAAAAAAAATTTTTAAAAAAATTAGAACCCGGACCGATCTACCGGCCGGTTTGCTGGTTTCCGGGCCGGACCGGCCGGTCTGGTCCAGGTTCTAGAACATGGCTTTTTCTAATAGAAATGGTTAGATTGCTTAGATATGCTCCTTGATATAAAAGTTGGATAATTAATCTGTGAATATTAAATAAATTAATTAAGTTAGTTATGCATAACAAATGTCTATTGGTTTCCATTAAATATCCTTTTTAATGATGTATAGTGGAGTTAACCTTGATGGAAACTCTCTTCATATATTCAATTAATATAGATATTTTTTAGGGAAAAGTAATAAATTTAGGAGATAAAGTATATTGATGTTTGATATTTAAGATCAAAATACCTTATTTAACTCTTATATTCATGACCAGAAATAATATAAGATTTTGGGTTTAAGTCTCTTATTTTATAGAATTCAAATACTATCCCTTGCCGATGATTATAGAATAATCCTCTCAAAGTATAGAAATAATCAAATGGGTTTTATTTCTCCCAATAAAGCCTTTTTCATAATTTCAGTCTTTAAATGTAGAAGTTACCTTTAGGATAATTGTCTAGTTTTTAGACTTATAACATGAATATCAATTAATCCAAATACAAAATAGTTTTGAATGCTGAATGGTTTGTTAAACAAACCAATGTTGCATTTTTAAGTGTCATGAGTCTCATGGCTGCAAATTTATCTTGAAGGTAAGGGATTTTATAAATTTTTGAGCTCTCCAATTCCAACTATTAACTTTTAAAGTATGTTCAAAGACTTGTGATGGTTGCAGTAAGATAGCATCTCTATGAAACAATATCTTTTTCTTCTCAGTTTGTGCTTGTGGTTGGTGAGCTCCGTCTCACTTCATATGACATCCCAACCAATAGGATAAGATTTTCTTCCCGCAAGTCTATGTTCTACTCGTATCAACCATATACGTATCTCTTTTTATAATAATTTTCTAAATTTAGAGGTGCAAAGATAATTTTTTGGTTTACAAAATTGTTTTTTCATTCCATTTTTAGCTTAAACTTGTATTTTCTTTATTTGATTAAGGGTTTTTCCCTCAAGATTTAAAGGGCAAAGGATTATTCACCTCTTCCAATAAATTTGTTTTCCGAGATTTAAATTTATGTTCTCTTTTTTTATAAGGTGATATCACTTACCACCTTAATCAATAGTTTATTGGTTCTTAAATTTAAGCTTTTTTATCATGAATAAAATCCAAATAATCTAAACATAATTTATACTATTTAAATAATAGTAATCTCTATTTTTTAAAATTTAATTTAGTAGATCTTTTCGCTGGTTGCTCCTTTTTAGGACGGACAAAATGGGGTTCGAGAACACGTTGGAGTTGTTATGTCAAAATAGGCGATGGCGAAGGCCATAGGTCAATTACCCTGACCAAGGTCTGCGACCCCTCTATAGTTTATTTATAATTATTTTACATCAATATAGAAATAAAATATACAACAAGACCAAAAATGTTATGGCAGGGAATTAGCTACATGAATCACATTATATCATTATGGGTCTGTTTGGGAACCCATTTGGGTTAAAAAACAAGCTCATCTGGGGATTAAAAGCTCCAAAAACTCATTTGATATGTTTGGGAAAGCTTTTAGGATAGCTAAGCTTATGAAGCAAATGGAGCTTTTATGAGAAGCTTATCTAAGTTACTTCTCTCAACTTTTATGAAAAAAAAAGTCACTTCTGACACCGTCAATCCAAACACAAATCACATCTATAAAGCTCCTTTTTTTCTATATGATTTTTCCAAAAACCCATCTGTAAAAAAAGCTCCTTCTCTATCGCTAATCCAAACAGGCACTATATCTTATTAACAATTAAATATTTAGTTAAATTATTAACCACAAGATTCCTTTCAGTAACATCATTGATCGTTCACCTCAATCTTCTGCCATCTCCTTTTTCAAATACTCTATATTATTTAATTTCCTATTCTTATCGGTGTATCTAATGATTTTCTTTATACGTGTTCAAACTGTTTCAAATAATTTTCTATTTTATGATTGAATATTTGTTATATAGACATGGCTTGATTTGATCCTTAGGCAGGCATCAAGGATGATCTGTTTATTGAGTCTCAAGCATTACGTGGCAGGCTGTGTGCCAATTAAAATAAATATTTATTTGTATTCTGAATTGTTTTGGTACTCTCTTCCTAACTTGGATTTTATTCCATAATCATAATGGACAGTTTTTCTAGAAGAAATAGTTGTGATTTTTTTTTTTTTGCCAAGAAATAGTTGTGATTGTTTGAATATAACGTGTGTGTTTAGATTACTTTTTTTAATAGCTTTTATGACTTACGAGGTAAGTATGTGAGAGGAGTTTTATCTCGAGTTGCGCAAACCATGATTTGAAACCATGGTTTTGGAAGTTCCCAAACACACACAATCTCAAGTTCAAATTTTTATCAGGTCAAAAAAACAAAGTTAAGTTTTTGAATCCTGTAATTATCTTTAGAGGAATTACCTCCATTTTTAGACTTGACATGATTTGAATATAAATTGATCAGAATACAAAGTTCTACCTCCACTTTTTAATATAAGAACTAGTTGGAGATTAGATTTGATCTTAAATAGTTCATCCACTTTGTTTCAAATATTTAAAGTTTTTTCCTAAATTATTTATATATTTTTTGTTAAACACATGTATCCTTTTGTTTGAGGTAATCTTGCTCGAGACACTATTAGGTATTAGATAATTTTCCCCCCCTAAATTATTTATATTGATTGCACAAATCAAAAGAGTTTACAATAATTAGTAGCTTTAATGTAAATGATTAAGAGGAAACTTTAGGAAAACTAATACATTATTAATAAATAATTAATTTAATTAATTTTTTTTAATATACTCAAATTAATTAAGTAGAAATTATATTAAAGATTGGAGAAAGTAATTTTGAATAACATATGGTTTGACAAAAGGAAAAAATGGCTTTCTGTTTTTTGTACTTTTAACATGTTTCATAAAACTGGGTATATACGTATTGTCTCTTTTTTTTTTTGCCACGATATACATTTTTTTTTTTTGCCAACACCACGATGTATATATTGTGTGTGTTGGGGATTACTTAATTTTAGAGAGTAAATCCTTATTATATAAGTCGAGATAAAATTATTCTCACATACTTATCTTATATATCATGAATCACGATTTATAAACACTTATTATCTAAAAATAAACTATTCTAGAGGATGATATTATCTCATATCATATACGAAACAATAATATCATTTTCATCTCAGTTATGGGTAGGTGGGCCCCAACTTCACCGAACTGCCCAACCAGTAGGACAAGATTCCCTTCCCACAAATATAAGATTATATGCAATATCTATTCTACTCATACCTATCCTACGTCTCAGTCCAAAAAAAATATATATATATATATCCTATGTCTATATTTTTATAATTTATAATTGCAAAGATAATTTTTTTGGTTTATATATAGCCATCTCCATTTATTTTTATTTACTTTAGCAGGTCTGTGCATGGTTGCTGCTTTTTAGGACAGACAAAATGGGGTTCAAGACCACATTGGAGTTGTCCTGTCATAGTAGGTGAAGACGAGGGCAAAGGAAATGGGGCAATAAATCTGACTTAGGTCTGTGAGCCCCATATAGTTTATTTATAAATTGTTTACATTAAATAAAACAATAAAATATTAAAATATAAAGTTTGGAAGTCGGGACCGATTGACTGAAGTAGCATTAAACTATTTAGGTAAAAAAAAAAGTAACAGTAAACCTATCATTAACCCATGCACACAAAAATTAAATATCCCATTTGGTACGTCGGAATTGGGTCAGATGGATATGGAAATGGAATTCATTTCTATGATGAAATTTGTTTGGTATAAAAAATTAGACATGGAATTGAATTCCATGTGGAGGCCAATTCTATCAAAATTCATGGAATTGGCTTCCATCTCTTAACCAAAATGACCCGTTTGGTATGCTGGAATTGATTTTGATGGAAATGGAAATAGATATAGAGATAGAAATGGAAATGGATATGAAAATGAGACTTAATTTTCATATGAAAAGACTAAAATATCCTTCTAATTAAAAAATAAAAAACTGCACTGTTTTCTCCAACCTCTTAAACACACAGATTTTTTTTGGGCAGATCTAAGAGCACAGATGTAAACCTATAACAAAAAAAACACAGATTTTTTTTCCAGATCTAAAGCTTGCTGTTCAACGGAGAGGGTGGATGAATGCGCAAGAAGAAGTGCTACAAAGGTCATCTTCCTCACCAGTCATCGTTGTGTTCCTCGTCGACGCCAACGCCGACGTTCACACCCTCAAAGCTTGCGATTTTCTGTAGAAGTAGTTTTGCAAAGCTCCTTTTTATCCTAGAGCAACGTTGCCACGTCGTCCTTGCCCGGCCATAATCACCGGTGAGTGAGCAAACGGTGAAGATGGGTGGAGTTAAGAGGTCACTATCATCTCTGGTGAGGGGAGGAGGTCATCATCTTCAGCGGTGAGGTTAGAACCTTTCTGATTTTGGTGAGGGGCAAAGATAAAATCTCATACATGGCATTGCAAATCTTAAGGGGTGAGGATGGAAATCAATTCCAACCATCTTGGTGGATATGGAATAGAAAATCAATTCCATGGTACTAAACAAACTTATACATGGAATTGAGTCACAATTCCATTACCATACCCCCATTTCCATCGTACCAAACGGGCCCATATAATTCCAAAAAATTCTATGGAATTCTTGTTTTACCCTCGCTCACCATCTCCTTCAGACCTCCCCCTCACCTCTGACCTCCAACTACCCACGACAGCGGTGGCGACCTGCAGCTATCAACGACGGCGACCTTCAGCAAACGACGATGGTGACCTCCAGCAGTCGATGACGGAGACCTCCAGCTATCCATGACAACGACCTCAGCGATCAACGACAGCGGCCTTCAGCGAATGGCGACAACGACCTCCAACGATCAACTACGGAGATTCATCTTCTTCACAGATCTTACGGTGACGGCAACAAGAACCACACATCCTCTGCCAGATCTAGATCGCTCCTTCAACTTCTCCACCGAGGACGACTGTGGCGATGCTCTAAAATCCGGCCTCCCACCCTCATTTTTACCTTTGCTAGACCCATTTCTGGTTTTGTTCATTGGTGTCTGGGTTTGTTCTCAAATCGGTAGTGGTTTAGGAGACAGTTTTGGCTCTAGGATGATTTTTGCTCCGATGGCAGTGGCTTGCTAGATCTGAAATTTTGTTGAAAAAATGGAATGGTGAAAGTTTTTGGGAGGAGACGGTTCTGGCTCTAGGATATTTTTTAAAAAAAAATTGAAGGATATTTTGGTCTTTTCATCTAAAAATTATGTCTCATTTCCATGACATACCAAATATACTTTTAAACCTCATTTCCATTTCCATTTCTATTTCCATTTCCATATCTATATCCATTTCTATTTCCATCAAAATCAATTACAGTGTATCAAACAGGCCCTAAGTTTTCTCAAGCGCAAGATTGTGTGAAATAATATTATTTTATTGTTATTTAGAGAATAATAATATTAGGTTTAATTTAGGATTTTTTTGGTACAATAAAAGTTTATGTGAGTTGAGTGTCAGATGATGCCTTCGACTCAAAAGGCACTCACAAAGATATTTACAGATTGCCCAATAAGAATATCCTCATATCAGTGTGATTTAAATTCATAATATGATTTTTATGTACCAACCTTTTTACTAACTAAACTAAGCTTTGTTGACAACTTAAGGTTTGAAATCTTAAGAAGTTTTATTTTCAAATATAACCTCTTTGGAAGATTTCATATGAAAATAGGAGAGGGAGCCGAGGGTTAAGGTGTTTTGACAAACATGTATTACTTTTATAGTTAATTAACTTATCTAACTTCTTTAATCTAATCAAATCAATTAAATAGGCCTTAATATTAAGGATCAAAAGAGTACATAATTTTTAATTAGATATTTTAAAATAGTGTGTGTGTGTATCATATTTCTTTTCGGTTGATGGGGAGCATGGGGGACAAATTTTGTAAAACAATTACATAATTTATTATTTAAATAAATAATGATATTCATGTTAAATAAGAGGTTCTCTCCTGAGAGGCCGACCAAACTAGTAGTGAGGCATGGTGTCTTTAGAGTAAGAGAATCATTACAAACCAACTATGGAGAAAGAAAAAGCTGCGAGAGGTAATGGAGGGCATCTTCTTGGATAGCAAGAACCACTGTGGTTTGTGAAAAGGTGCAACTAACATTGTTCATGTTTGTGATCTTGTTCATGTGGATACTAATAGAGAGTGTTCGTTCAAGAAGCAGTGCCCGTGACCTAAGTTGGTAACTCATCCTTTCTCTAATTCAAGCTTTGCTGATGGATCTTTTAAGGGCCTCTTTTAAGTTGGTATTCAAAAAGTGCGTTCACGTAAGACGAAATATAACTCCTTTCATACACTTATCTTGTACATTATAAATCACGTTAAAAAAGCAACTTCTACCACTAATTCAAATAGACACTAAGAGGTTGGCAAAATTTTGAATTTTATTCTGCTGAGGATCTGTTTGAGTTGGCATTCAAAAAGCACATTCATGTAAGTCGAGATAAAACTCCTCTCACATGCTTATCTCATATACCGTAAATCACGTTGAAAAAGCTATCTCTACCGCTAATCCAAACAGACATAATAGTGCCCCTCTCTCTATATATATTCTTCTTTTTCTTTTCTTTTTTTTTTTTTGCCGAATATTGATATTGATTATATATCACTAGTCTAATGCGGTAACGTGAGGGTCCAGATTCAGGGGCTTAACCTTATACAACACGGTTTAAATGCGAGTTGGATTATATTATTTGATACTTGAAAAGACAAATATATGGTGAATCTGGCCAATAATAATATTATTATTATCACTGTGAGTTGTTTAGTGTATTATTAAATGGGTATTGGCTTTATCTACTGAATATTAAATTAACTAAAAAAATATTAATTCACATATAATCAGTGTCGTGAAATCTTCCTCAATCCCCAGATGATCTTCCTGAATTTAAATAAATTAATTTTGGAATGCTTCTTTCTTGTTGAATGTTAAATTAATAAATTTATTTAATCCTTATTTGCGTGCTAATCACTTCCGGCTCTTCTCTATCTCTTGATCAAAAATCCTTTGCGGGAATTGGAGGGAGGAGAAGAGAATCCCAATAATATGGGAATCGGGTATACTTTTTTTAGGAAAAAAAAAAGATTATAAATACATATTCAAAAGCTTAGAATATCGGGCTTGTTGTATTCTATCATATTTTTTTTTGAGAGAAACTTTGGAAAAGAACTTAAAAATTGTAAAATGATAAATCAGATTTTTTATCAAGAGTTGATTAGAAAATGTTGAAACTTAATAAGCAATTCCTATCTTATTTTTTTGGAAAATACCTGATTTATTATTTTATAATTTCCAAATTTTTTTAAGGCGTCTCCCTATTTTTTTTGAAATATTCTTTAAACACTTTTGTAGAGTACTTCTTTACGTCAAGTTTTGGAAAAATAAATAAACTGTTCGAACCATTATTTTAAAATACATATCTAAAAGAAAAAATTCCAAGTAACTATCATTGGAACTTGAAAAACCCCAAAAAGTCTATTAACATATGAAAATGACATATAGGTCAGAAGGGAGGAATATGATATTTTAAAATATTGTGCTTTTATCAAAATGCCCCTTACTTTTTTTTTTAAAGGCAAGTATCTCACTTGCCGGAACTTGGGTGACAGTTTGAGTAAAGCGATTAATTATTTGGGTATAGAGATTGACAACTTGAAATTCCTAAACATTATTAGACGTCGTTGGCAAGTTGAATAAAGACAATGATAACTTGATTATAGAAATTGACAAATTATGCTCCCAAGCTGCTAATTGTTATACTCAAATTGTCATTGTCTATACTCCAGTTGTCATTACTTTTATTTAACTTATTAATGATGCTTGATAGGGCTTAGGGAGATCAAGTTGTCAATTTCTATACTCAAGTAGTTAATCACTTTACTCAAGCTATAGACGGAGCTCCGGTGCTAGCTAGGTTTCTTTCCTTTTTCTTTTGTTTTTTTTTTAAAAAAAATGAGTTGCCCAAGTTCAAATGGTATTCCTTCTTGTGACTTATGTGTCATTTCATGTTTTTATAGACCTTTTGGGATTTTCCAAGTTCAAATAGTATTTAAATGAAATTTTCCCTGTATCCTTTTATTTTAGCTATTTAAAAATGTTTTTATGGTTTTCAAGGTAAATATATTAGAGAAATTTTGTCTCGACTAAAAAAAAAAAAGGTGCTTGAAAAAGTGTTTTTCTAGGTTTGGCACAGGGTGGGTACCTAAAATGATAAAGTAAATGATGAAATAATAATTTGCTTAACTAGTATGGGTATTACTGGGGAAAATATGGTATTCTTAGTCTTTTTTTCTAACTTCGTGGGGAAAAAATAACAAAACATAAAAAAATTATTCTTATTTTTTTTATATTTTAGAACCTACTTTAACTTTTTTATTCTTAGAACAGAACCAACAATATATTTTCAAACATGTTTTTCTTTATTTTTTATTTTTCAAAACAAAAAACCGTCTGACAACTAAACATGCCCTTAGATTTTTGGATTTTTTTTTTTGAGTTCAGTTGCTTCCATTATTTTAAAGTAATTTTTAGGCTAAAGTATTTTTTTAGTCCCTTAAATTTACATTAAATATTAGTTTAGTCCCTTAAATTTAAAAAGTGTACATTTAGTCCTTTAATTTTTACGCTTGATGATGCAATTAAATGCTAACATAGTAAGATTTTAATATAATTTTTTATATTTTAAAAATTCAAATAAACAAGAAAAAAATAAAAATAAAAACACGTTCCTTCTCCTCCACTGCTGCAATGGATCTACATCGTAATAAACTGTTATGATCGGAACCATAGTTTCATAGTTCGCCTCCCTCTGTTCACCTTGTCTATATGTTTTCTTGGTACATTTCTTCTCCTTGAGCATAAAATGGATCTTCAGGGCGATATTCCATTTTGATGATTGGCTCATCACAACCGCACCGGATAAAGCTGGTTAGTTCCTTCAAACACCAACGTGAACGAAGCATATAATTTTGGAGAATATAACAATCCAAATCCACGTACGACTCAAGGTGATCCGGAATTCAAGCCTCTTATCATCTTCCAAGATTCTGAAGCCTTGAACTTTAAGTGCAGCCTAAAGGGTTTGCATGAATTTTACGACTGTCTTCATCGCCTCCAAAGCTTAAACGATGATGATGAGTAGCTTTCCAAATACTGTGGGGCATTCAAATAAGGTCCGCCTCCGAGTATACTTTATCCTTATTTTTATAACACTCAATGTCCTAAAACAATTTTCTGTAAAGTATTGTTTAAATATCACTCACATTCTTAAACTAATTTTTGGTATGCTTTTGTCCGTGAAATATTTGCTCTTTTACAATAAATGCCCTAAATTTAGGATATTTTTAATGCTACTAAAAAAAATATATATATTTTTTGGTTGCCCACCCGGTTTACCGGAGTTTTACCTCGACTATATCCGGATCCGACCCGCATCGCACACCTGGCTATGGTGGGAGAGTCTCCCAATGAGAATTTTCTGCATACACAAGACTCGAACCCGAGACCTTGCTTAAGCGGAACCAAGCCGCTTACCACTTGGACCAACTCCCATTAGTCTACTAAAAAATATTTTAATGTGCTTAATGTAACAAAAGCTACTTTAAAATATCAAGCACTACTATTCAAGAATCTGCATTAATTAGTTTTCGTTTTCTCTCTCTTGGAACTCGTGTCACCGGAAAAACTTTCAATGGATGATGTTTTTGCTCTGAAGATACCGCCAGACTTATCGCCGGATTCTCAAACCACGTTAGTCAGACCATCAATTAAGCACATTTCATGCTCTCCAACAGAAAATCTCACATTGATTGAAATAGAGGAGGGTCTCGAGAAGAAGTTACCTTTGACTACAGAAGAACCTGTTACTGATGTGCACAGCGAAAAACAGGGGTCTCCAACTCATTCAAAAAGCTCATCATATAAAGACTCCCTCATGGGCTTCAACAGTCAGGAGTTTAATGGTTTAGCTTATGGTTCAAAAAACTCAAATGATGATCAACTTACATCAAATTTGCAGAGCCAGTCATGGAAAATTCCTGAACCTTCTGATGAGACTAAAAAGCTCATGTCTGTCTATCCTTCATTGGCCATATCAGAAGAAGAATTTAATGAAGCTTGTCAGCCTTGGAATAAATCCCTGATAGTCACAGTGCTTGGCGCCCGTTTCTACTTACTAAAGCTAAAAGAGATGTTGGGTAGGGTGTGGAGATTAAAGGATTTTGAATTGGTGGATCTCCCAAACAACTATTACGTTGTTAGATTCACAAATCAGGAAAATTGGGAAGCTCATTATAAACGGATTCTACTGGAAGGGCCGTGGGTAATCGCTAATCATGCAGTGTTAGTCCAGAAGTGGACTCCTTATTTTGACCCCTTTCAAAACCAACTGGGGAAAATTGCTACGTGGGTGAGGATACCGAACATACCTCTAATCTACTACTCTCAGAAGTTTATGTCCAGATTGGGGGATATGATAGGTAAGACTATTAAAGTTGATTTGCATACCCTCAATTGTTGGGAGCAGTCTTCAGGCGCTGTGTCGAGGGGTAGATACGCAAGAATTTGTGTTGAGTTAGATCTTCAAAAGCGTCTTGTTCCTAGAGTCATCGTTGCATCCACTGTGTTTAATGTGGAATATGAAGGACTTGATTTGATCTGCTTCAACTGTGGAAGATACGGCCACAAGAAGGATGCCTGCGCTAAAAACGATTCAGATCATCAGAAATCACAGCAAGCTGAGCCAACTCCAGTAAAGCCAGCGTCGAACTCGCTGCCGGAGGAAGACCCACGGAAAACTGACGGAACTTTTGGTCCGTGGATGCTGGTGGGGGGGCAACGGAAAGCTCGGTTCCCTAGAAAGTCTCATCAAGAAGGCGGCGTAGCAGGAAGGAGGTATGGGATGACCTCTGCTAGAACCAAAGATCGAAGATTTCAATCATCAAATTTTCAAATGCTTGCTGACCTGGAAGAAGATGCTGAACTCACGGATTTTTCGGTTCAAAATGCTGTCCAGACACGTTCGGCTGTTGAGGAAGAAGAGAGGAACTCAGTGTTATTTGGAGATAAAGCTTGTCTACGTGTGGGCCCGTCAAAGACCAAGTCAACCCACTTTGCAAAAGCTAATGCCGCACATCCTTCTAAGCAAGTATATAAAATTAAAGGAAAGAAGAGTGTTGGGCTTACCTTAAAGTCCATCTTGCCTAAAGTGCTCCCAAAAGGGCTTGAGGATATTGAAGCCCAAGAACATGGCCATCCTTCACACGATCCAATTGGCAAAATCAATGATCCTCAAGCTTCAAATTCAGCCCAGTAACCAATTGGAAATAAGCCAACGAAAGCTGGAGCACGTTTGCATCAAGTAGTTCAAGGCTCCATGTCATCGCAAGGTTCTGAAGCCATCACGCCTGGATTTGCTGAAATTCAACCTCTGGAAATTACTCCAGAAACAATGGAATTGGGAAATGCTTCCCAAAATTTGATTTTAAATTGCTCAAATGCACTCATGAGCTGTCAAATTTTTGAAGAGAATCAGGATGCTGGAATTCCTGAGCCAGAGATGATTAGGGAAGTTTCTTCGGACATGTCTGCCACGCCTTCCTCACCCCCCAGAGAGGAAATCTTCACGGAAATTTTGGTCAAGGAAAATGAGATTAACCATATGGATTGCCTTTGGATCACAAGCCGGTCTCATGTGCCATTGCGTTATCTCCTATGTTAGAAGTGGAGGCACATAATAATTTGGAGATTAACAAAGATCAAGGCAAGCCTCACAAAAATTTAAGGGAGGCAAAAAATAAAGGGAGATCTGTCACAAGGCGCATTGCCCCAGATAAGTAACGCCTTCTCTTGCTTGTAATTTCCCATCATTTATCATGATTATATCAAGTTGGAATT
Source organism: Inga leiocalycina (assembly GCA_963242795.1). NCBI lineage: Eukaryota > Viridiplantae > Streptophyta > Magnoliopsida > Fabales > Fabaceae > Inga > Inga leiocalycina. The sequence continues at coordinate 50,234,576 of OY725325.1, forward strand.
GTAGAGGTGCTTGTAGTAATACTTTTTCTCGTGTTCTTCGTGACATTGTTTCAAAGCATAATATCTCTGTTATGTGTCTTGTGGAAACCAGAGTTAGTGGCCATAAAGCTGATTTAGTGGTGCGTAAGCTAGGTTTTAGTAATTGGCTGAGGGTTGAAGCCACTGGTTATGCTGGTGGTATCTGGGTTCTTTGGCATGATTTTGATGTTTCTGTTGAATATCTTTCTTCTACTACCCAGCTTCTTCATTGCCGTTTGACTGATAAAAAGACCAGTGATAGTTTCTGTACTACATTCATTTATGGTGACCCTAGATAGAGTTATAGACATGAGTTGTGGTATGATCTCCGGATTTTAAGGGATAATCTATCTGAGGCTTGGCTTATCCTTGGCGATTTCAACTCCTTTTTAAACCATTCTGATAAGATTGGTGGAGTGGTTGTCCCCGATAGATCCTTACATCCTTTTCAAAGCTGCGTTCATGATTGCGATCTGCTAGACTTGCCTGTAGTTGGTGATAAATTCACATGGTCTAGGAATGACGTGAAGGAAAGGCTGGATTGGGCCTTTTGCAATTTAGCTTGGGAAGTGGGTCACCCAGAGCACAAAGTCTTCCATCATCTCCGTTATAAATCTGATCATTGAGTCCTGGTGATCGCATCGGGAAATGGGAGAGCTACACCTTATCCTAACAGTTTTAGATACCAAGCTGCCTGGTGTCTTGAGGAGGGTTTTCCAGACTTAGTTAGCTCCGCCTGGCAAAATAACGACTGGTTATCTGGTTGCAATGTTTTCGAGGACAAAGCCTCTTGGTGGAATAGAAATGTAGTTGGTAGTCTTCCCAAAAAGAAGAGGTCCTTGCTTAAAAGATTAGAGGGAGTTGACCGTGCAATCACCTCCCGTCCTCATGCTGGTCTGCTAAAACTTGAAGCAAAACTCTGGAAGGAGTACTCCAAAGTTATAAATCAAGAAGAACTCCTCTGGTATCAAAAGTCAAGGTGTAAATGGCTCAAATTTGGAGACAAAAATACTAGATTCTTCCACTCTTCTACTGTGATCAGAAGAAAGAAAAGTAAAATTGATGCCCTTCAAAATGCTCAGGGCGAATGGATTACCGACCAAGAAGTACTTAAGGAATCCGCCCTTAGTTATTTTCGAGAGCTATACTCATTGGACCAAGACGTGCCAGAGGTATCAGATTGGCCGGTTGGATTTCTTGCCCTAAATGATTCTCAGCTTTCTATCATCCAAAGAGAGGTGTCTGTGGTTGAAATTAAAAATGCTGCCTTCGAGATGGACGCTTTTAAGGCACCTGGTCCTGATGGTTTGCAACCGCATTTCTTCCAATCCCAATGGGAGATTGTGGGACCGAAGATCTGTGATCTTATTTTTTCCATCTTCAGGGATCCGGAGAAGGTTATCGATATTAATCAGACACATATCACCTTGATTCCAAAAGTAGACAACCCTACCTCGCTCAAGGAATTTCAGCCCATTTCTCTTTGTAACGTGAGCTACAAGATTCTCAGCAAAGTTCTTGCAAATAGGATGAGGACGTTCATGAACTACCTTATTCATCCTACCCAGTGCAGCTTCATAAGGGGGAGGCAAAGTTGTGATAACATAATTCTGGCTCAAGAAGCGATTCACACAATGAGAACAACCAGGAAGAAGAAGGGATTCGTTGCTATCAAAATGGATATGGAGAAAGCTTTCGACAGATTAGATTGGAACTTCCTTCGTTTCAATCTTCTTAGTTTGGGCATAAATGATCATTTTGTCAGGTTGTTGATGAGGTGTGTCTCATCTGCATCTATGAGAGTGGTTTGGAATGGGTCGCTCTCTGATCAGTTTCAGCCAACAAGAGGTGTGCGTCAAGGTGACCCTCTAAGTCCCTATCTCTTCATAATTTGCATGGAACGTCTAAGTCAATTGATCAACAAAGAAGTGACCGAAAGAAGATGGAAGCCTTTATGTATTACAAATTCGGGCCCAAAGCTCTCTCATCTTTTCTTCGCCGATAATCTTCTCCTATTCTGTGAGGCTTCTATGCAACAGATGGAGAACATTAGGGAAGTGATGGATTATTTCTGCAGAGTCTCGGGGCACAAAATCAACCTGTCGAAATCTAAGCTTTTTGCTTCTAGAAATGTCCAGTTCCACAGAGCTTTGCACCTTGGCCAGACCATAGGAATCAGTATCTCTGGCGATCTTGGGAAATATTTAGGAGTTCCACTGCTCCATAAAAGAACTACCAAGTTGACATATGCTCCTCTAGTTTCCAAAATCCAGAAGAAGCTGTCAAACTGGAAAGGAAGATTTCTGAGTATGGCTGGAAGAACAGTTCTGATAAACTCCATTCTCTCCACTCTCCCGTCTTACCAGATGCAAACCAATCTTCTGCCTAAAGGGGTTTTGCAAGAGCTTGAGAGAATAAATAGGAATTTTTTCTGGAACCAGGGCCCAGAAGGCAAGAAACAACATCTAATTGCTTGGGATAAAATCAAGAAGGGGAAAAAGGATGGGGGTCTTGGCATCAAAGATCTCATTAGTCAAAATAAAGCTCTTATCATGAAATTGTGTTGGCATCTCATCACTAGACCGGACGCTTTATGGGTGAAAGTTCTCAGATCAAAATACGGTTGTGGAGATGGGTCTCTTCCAAAAGTTGAGAGGAAAAGGAATCAATCGGCTGTTTGGAACGCAATTACAACAGTCTGGGATTCATTCAGGACAGCTGTGGGCAAAAAGCTTTGAAGCGGAGAATCAACAAATGCCTGGTTGGATTTATGGACAAGCCTTGATCAGCCTCTCTTATCCTATGTTGATCGTAACCACAACTTATTAAATCCTAAATAAACAGTTAGAAATTACGTCGGTTCAGATGGGGAGTGGAACCTGCATAAATGGGAAATGTTCCTACCTTGGTGGGTTGTGGAAAGGATCAAGAAAGTTCCCCCTCCATCTCAATCGGGTGATGACAAATTCTGGTGGAGGAAATCCTCTGATGGTAATTTCAGCGTCAAATCTGCCTATTCCTTGATCTACTCGTCGATTGAGGATTCCTCCGATTCTTTCTGGCAACGTATCTGGAGATGGCCTATTCCGGAGAAAGTTAAATTCTTTATGTGGCAACTGTTCCAGGAAAGAGTTCCTACGAACTCTATTCGCGCTAAGAGGGATGTGAGGATAAACACTGAGTGCCCTTTTGAGTGTAACTGTGAGGAATCGCCAATTCATGCTTTGAGAGATTGCGAGTTTGCAAGTTCTGTTTGGCTTTCTTGTATTAACCCTATTTATTACTCTGCATTCTTTTCTGGGAATTCACAGGTTTGGATCAACTGGAATATGCAACACTCGGCGGGTAATCGAAAGATGTCCAAATGGCCCTGGCTTAGGGTTTTTGGTTCATTATGCTGGCTCATTTGGAAAAACAGATGTAGACGAGCTTTTGAAGGGACTAGCGACCTTACACAACAACTTATACACTAAGGTCTACACTTTCTGCATGAAGGCATAGAAGATGGACGACTCAGACACAAGATTCTCAGAGTTCCAGAAAGAGACACGGCAAGATGGAATGCTCCGCCGGCGGGTTTTGCTCGGATTGATGTAGATGCTGCGGTCGATGAAAATAGAAAATCTGCAGTCGGAGGAGTGATTCGTGATAGCTTAGGAGCTTGGATTTGCGGTTTCCAACAGAATTTGGGATTCTCACTTGGTTCGACAGCTTCTGAGGTTCAAGCAATCAAAACAGGTCTCCAGGTTTGCCATAACATGAATCTCAAAAAGATCAAGTTACACACCGACTCAACAGAAGCCATTCGATTGCTATTCCAGTTAAGTGGGCTGTACCATCCACTACAGAATGAGCTAGAGGAAGCAAGGCAACTAATTTATAGGGAATGGGACTTAGAGATCACCCACAGTCATCGAGAAGTCATTATGTGTGCTGATATCTTGGCGCGGAAGGCCCTCCATTCGTCTAACGACTTGTCTCTTCTGTATCAACCTCCTGATTTTTGTTCTATCCAATTGTTAGCTGACCTCAGCTAACTTTTGGGTTTACCCAGTACTTTTTCTATTCTTAGGTCCAATGTAATGGCCCGTAATGGCCTCAAGAGATTTCTCTCTTGTCACTTCTATTCAAAAAAAAAAAATAAATCAAGCGCTACTAAAAAAATATTTTAAAATGCTGAATATAACTTAAACTTTTTTTTGAAAAAATTACATAAACCTTCCGTAATACATCTTCTTCCTCTTTTTTTGTTAAGTATAGGCATCCTTCAATTGAAGAAAATCATGTTCGAAGCACTATTGGCACTTCTCTTAAGAGAATTCAAACTTTAATGCGTCACTTTGTAAGGAGCTAACTTTTTCTGCTAGGCCTAACCCCTGTTCCTCAGGTAATACATCTTCTGATATTCACATCAACTCACATTTGACTCAAAAAAAAAGAAAAAACTTCAATAGTTTCGCCTCAAGTGTGGGGAGGCTTTTTTTTTTTTTTTAAATGAAAAGTGTCATAACATATGCTTGGGTTGCGTTGCCCATTTTCAAATGAGACTACGCACCCACTTGTACTTTTTGAGCTTTTACCTCCAAATAGGAGTACTCTTTTTTTTTTCTTACCCTTCAAATGGACCTGTTATTGTGTGTTTCATTTAAGGCAATGAAACAAAGTTAACCCAACAGGTAAACCAATTTAGGCCCAGTTTTTTTTTGTCTAAACAAACAATTTGGGCTAACTATTGGAGCAAAAATAACTAGGCCAGCCCGTAACTTAATAATGGATGTCAAACAGAGCTAACAGCCCTTTTTGGTTAAATTTTGAGAATAAATATATAAATGAGCTTGATGCCATACTTTTATACAAAATATTAACGCAATAAATAAATAAATAATTTGTAAATATTTTTAAATATTTTATTAAAAAAATTTAATACTAAATTAATTATAATGAATTAATTACTCATAAAATTTAAATATATGAAAGAGCAAAATAAAAAATATTAAATATTATAAAAAAATTGGCCAAACAGAACCCAAAAATACATAAACGGCCAAAACCCCCAAGCCGCACAACCCGCTAAACATACACCACCACCATCACATACCATAACCTTTAAAAGATAACGTCATGAAGCCACCTGTGCTGTCACTGTCGCTGCCGGAAATAGTGAGCACCGGTAACCATACAAAAAATAAGGGGTGTGGGTTCAAAAACCACCCCAACGATTTCAACTCATTGTAAAAACACAAATGTTATGAAATTAAACTTATATTTTGAATCAAGTTAAGTTAAATAAAAAAGAGAGTCAAGCAGTATGAAGAAATAATGGTGGAAGTAATTAAATTTGAACCTAGATGCGTTCTTTTCAGCTAAAGCCTTTTTTTAAATTTAATTAAGGTTTTTTCTTTTGAGGTTTATAACGTAAAGGCCTTTTGCCTTTCTCAATAAAAGCTTCATAAAATTCAAATTTGTATTTTACTTTTTATGAGAATAAGATTGTTTACCATTTCGATCAACAACATGTTGGTTTTAGATTAAGTCTTTTGGGCTAAGTCCAATTACGCCAAACTCCATATTTTGAGGCTATTTGGTATGAGAGGAGGGGAGGGGAGGGGTACAGCTGGGAAAACGGGCCGGCGGAGTCCAAAATCATATCCTTTTATAGCCGCCCGGCCCATTTAAGGTAGGCCCATTTGAGTTTTTTATTTCCATGCCTTTTTTGTTTCTTATTCTCCTAAAGACTAAAATACCTAATTTAAAATATAAATATCATCAACACTAATTTAAAACATAAATATTATTTAAGTTTAATATAACACAAACACTAAGACTTAAGTCCAAACCATAATTAATGTTCATAACCAATCAAATAAGTTCATAACCACAATCAAACAAGCCTACAAGCTTCAAATGTTAGTAATAATAGAACATTTGATTTGGATTTTGGCGTACACATGCAAAAAAAGAAAAAAGAAAATCAAAGAAGAGAAGCTTCAAATAAGGTCTGAATCAGTGTGAGAGCATTTTTTATTTGAGGGTTATGTTAGGTTAACTCTACCCTCTGACCAATGCTTGCTGCCCATTTAACAAAAAAAAAAAGTTAAATGGGCCTAAAAGGGTCGGCCCTACAGAGCTACAGGGCTGGCCCTTTTAGACCCGCTTCCATTTTCAGTCTCTAAATCATAGGTCCAGCCCTTGACGGGCTTGGGCCTAAACGGGCTCGGTTTGAATTCCCAGCTCTTGGGAGGGGATTGCTCATTGTTTTTCTACCACAAGTATACGGTTCGTAAGTAGTATAAAAAGTTGTTGTCCCACGAGGACTAAGGCAAAAGTAGGCTAATTAATGCAATTCTGCTCTTAATTAGGTTGGGTAAAGTCATTTGAATTATTTCAATTTGTAGAAACAATTTTGGTTCAAAACAAACTAAATTAGAATAAATAAGGCAAAATTTGCTTCTAACTTCAAGAAAGTGACGCCGAGGATCATTTCTCCTCTCTATATGCTTGAAAACACCAATTAATTCCCTCTCAATCAGCTCTAATGAAAAATTGAGTGCTTGTCTAAAATTCATAAGTATTGAAAAAACTTTTTAAGTCAAAACCAATATCTATGTTCAAAAGACTCATTCAATTTCTTGCAACAAGGTAGTGAAAATAGTTATTAAGCCCTACTCCTATAATAACAACAATCTAGGTTAATAGATAAATTTCTTTTCTATTAACAAATTATCTATTCAAATATGAGTTTCAAGACTAGTATGACTTTATCCAAATTCTTTAAACAAGAAGATATCTCTTAAGCATCATCTCATTGAACAAAACAATTTAAGTGGTGGCAAAACACTAAGAAACATTAAGCCTAGACTAAAATCAATTCATAATACTTCATTAGATACTAGAAAAGAGATAATAACAAAGTTTTAATTCATATAGAGACTCAAAGTAACCCTAAACAAAAAATTTTAGCTACTCATAGTTTGCAAAAAATAAGAGCTAAACATAGTAAATTGATCCATTACAAAAATCAAAGTAAATAGTAATTAAAAAGAAATGATAAAAAACTAAGAGTGGAGGCCCAAAATCTCTTCAAGACCACCAATGAAGCCTCTAACACCTTCAAGTCTCCTCTCAAAGCTCTCACCTTGCTCAAGAATTCCAAAATGATTCATTTTCGACGCATCCCCTCAATAAAAATCCTTAGAATCAGTGTCAGCAAGTGAAACATATAGCTATACTTTTTGCCGTTCGCTTCAGCGAACATGTCGTTAGCTGAAGCTAATGACACAAAGACATTCTTTTTAGTTCATATCTATATTCACTTCAGTGAATATTTTGTTAGATGAAGCCAATGACACAATAAGCTCTTTCCCCATTTAGGCTCGTTAGCTTTGGTTAATAAGCTGTCCACTAAAGCCAATGACACAATGAGCTTTTTCCTCATTTGGTCTTGTTCACTTCAGCGAATGTATTGTTAGCTAAAGCCAACAACACAATTGCTTTCTTTCTAGTTTGATGAGCTGGTCTTTCTTTGATTTTTACCACTATAATCTTTATTTCTTGGTCCTAGAAAAGTTTTTCAATGTGTCTCTAACCTCCTAGGCTCCTACAAAAGAGAAGATTCATAAGTTCTCATTTTTTTCTTTGAAATAAATCACAAAATATATTGTTATAAACAAGATTTTCTTTAGTTTTGGCTTGATACTTTTGTATGCACATTTTCTTCGATAAACTCTTTCTACGCACAATTTGCATACAAAAAATAATTAAAAAGAGAAGAAAATGTGTTAGAACATTATAAATTTCTAAGAGTTAACCGGGATGAAAGGGGGAAGAAAAAAATTATGAGTTGAATTTTAAAAAAAATTAGAGAAGTAAGATTATAAAATTTTAATAAAGAAAAATTGTAAAATAAAAGGGTAAGAAAAATAATTAAAATCGTTTAACCGTACTTTTCTAATTGTTTTAAATTTAACTTAAGGCCTGTTTGGTTCAATTACATGCTCCCTTACCACTATGATGCATTGCGATGCACTCTTTGTTAGCATGAAGATGATGCACTCTTTGTTACCATGAAGATGTTTGATATGATATTAAGAAGGTTGGTAACAATATTTTTTTTTATATCAAACTAAATAAAAATAAGTATGAAATTACTAAGCTGTCCTCATTGTCTTCCATCGCCCTTCTCCTACTCCACCCTTCCCATGTTATCCGCTCCAGCCATCATCCTCACAAAAAACCATTTCAATGAGAAAAAAGCACTGTACAAAAAACCGGACTGGACCGGCCGGTTCGACTGGTTGAACTGGGAACCGGTCAGTGGTCCGGTCTGGTTTGATGGTCGAACTGGGAAACCGGTTGAACCGGTTAAACCGGTGGTTCAACCTGTTGGACCGGTTTCTTTTTTTTTTAATTTTTTTTTGTTTTTTTAGGGGAAAATTGGAAGTTGAAGACCCAAATGAAGAGAAAAATAGGTAAAGAAAGAACAAATCTAAAAAAAATGAAGAAGATAATGAAAAAATTTATTTAAAAAGATATAATAATTATAGAAAATGAGATATCATTGCATAAGTATAGGCATTATAACTTATACTAATAGATTTTAAGTATTTTTTTTTCTAAAAATCTTCATTTTTATCTATAGAAGTTTAAAAATATATTAATATATATTACCACTAATAAATTATAATATTTTAATATGACCGGTTCCATTACCGGTTCAACTACCGATTAGACCCCGGTTGACCCATTAACCCTTGAACCTGTGCTGTGACTAGTTCATTGCCCCGTCCGGTTTTTCGTTCCTTGGAAAAAAGACCAGAAACATCATCATCTTCTCTTCCCTCTTCGATCTATTCTTTCACAACTCTCCTGATGTTGCAAACATCATCATCATCTTCCTTAAACTCAGGTGACATTGTAGACTTTAATGGAGAAGGAGAGGAGGTCGATTATGGTGGGGGAGATGAAGAGGGAAGAGGCTGCTAGTGGGGGAGAAGATGAAGAGGTCTTCGGTGGCATGGAAACGAAGATGTCTGTATCATGCATCTTTGATCTACTGATGTTGTAGAGTTTAGTGGAGATGGATTTGGTGGATGATTGCGGGGATGAAAAAGGAAGAGGACGTTGATGGAGGAGAAGACCAAGACGTCTCTCGTGATGGAGAAGCTGATGCTGATGTTGGTGACATCGATAACAAGAAGGATAGAGATGATGGGGGCTTTGTGCAAGTGAGGGAGGGGGGAAGGGGGACAATAAAAAGAAATGGGAGGGGGGGTATTTCTTAGTAGCATAATAGACAATTTTATGGAAGACTGCACCACGAAAATGAACATTCATAAGCCCACTTAATGACCATTACCAAAAAAAGGTTTACAATTCTCATTATAAGTGTAATCTCGAAGTCCAATCAAACATGTCTTCTATGGTAATGTAGTAAAGATTATTATTGTAGGCTTGCAATGTGGTAGAAATAGACAATTTATGAAGGATTGCACCCTTACAATGAATATTCATAGGCTCCATTGTGATCTCTTTGGTGTGAGCAATTTGGAGGGAAGGGAATTAGAGGGAAAATTTTTGTAAGTTGAATTTTTAAAAATTTAAAAAGTTGGGTTCAAAGTTTTTAATTGATTTTTATTACTCTTTTATCTTATAGCTTCTCTTCATTAAAATTCTATAATCCTATTTCTCCAATTTTCTTAAATCCACCTTACAAAAATTTCCCCTCCCTTCCAAATTCCTTGTACCAAACAATCCCTAGGATTGAGCATTACCAAAAAGTGTACAATTCTCATTACATGTGCAATCTAAATGTGCAACCAAACATGTTTTATATTATTATATAATAAGAATTATCATTGCAAGCTTGTAATGCCGTGGAAGTAATATGCTTTTATGCAAATTTTTCCTCGCCCATCCCCTCTAAATGCTTGTTACCAAAAATTCTCTTTAATAATGGTCACGTTGTGGAGTTCTTCATCCCTTAGCGTCCAAATATCGTCCATTCAAACTAATCTAATAGCTCAAAGCATGCCACATCGTTATGCTATTAACAACTAAAAATAAATCTGACCCATAAAATTAAAATCATTTTGGAGTGGACCACCTAATTTTGGGAGAGGATGGGTTCGCAGGTTTAGTTTTAACTTCATAGTTTAAAGCATGAATTTAGTTTGAATATAATTGGTGATTAACAATTTAAACACGCTTAATTACCTGCCGTAGCCAACATCAATTCTATTGCTGGCGCGCGTCTTCTTTTCCAAAATGCATGTGACACAGTGTCGTCCTCATTCGGTCATTCCCACCTTCGAACTCTTTCGGTGTACTGTAACTGTAACGGAAAGGTCTCTTCTTTCCATGTTTGCAATTCCTTTGTCATCAATATCTTTTCTTTAATCTTTATTCACCATCCACATGCTTACTCTTACATTTCCCACAAAATCCCCCACAATTCTTCTTTTTCACGAGGTTTCTCATGTTGAGAGACTCCGAAGCCCCGCAAAATTCCAATCTTCGGGGACTTATCGTGGGCCATTACTGCCATGACGTACTCCTGCGTGATGGCGCCGTCATCGGAGAGACTATCGGTGGCTCCGCTTCCTTCATCTCCCCCGTTCTTGACTCTTTCTCGATCTCACACCATCTTGTCGCCAAGGTAGGACCGGACTTTGCTTACGTAACAAAACATCCTCCGATTGTGATGCCCTCTTTCGAAACTACTGTATTTCACGCGTATTTCGATTCGAATATCGATGCATCTGGGGATTTAGATCGGGTCTTGAAACGGGTCCGAGCTTGCGATGCGCTTAGGGTTTCGGACCTTCCGGAATCAAGGTTCGATTTTGGAATGGCGGTTGGTGTTGGTGGGGAAATATTGCCGGAGACTCTGGAGAGAATGGTTGAGATTTGTGACAAAGTGTTTGTTGATGTTCAGGCTCTCATTCGTACATTCGATTCTGTTGATGGGACTGTGAAGCCTATTGCGTTGAAGGAGAGTGGTTTCTTTCACTTGTTGCCACGCATTGGTTTCCTCAAAGCATCATCTGATGAGGCAATGTTCATTGATTTGGAGGAGGTGAGGAAACTTTGCTGTGTTTTGGTGACGCATGGAAAAGAGGGTTGTAGAGTGTATTGGAAAGATGGGGACATGGAAATTGCTCCCTTTAGTGTTAGTCAGGTTGATCCGACTGGTGCAGGGGACGGTTTCTTAGGTGGTTTTGTTGCAGGACTGGTTCAAGGTTTAGCTGTGTCTGATGCTGCAATACTAGGCAACTTCTTTGGTTCCTTGACTGTGTCTCAAGTGGGGCCTCCAAAACTTAACACAATGTTGTCCCAGGTTAGCATTTCAAAATACCTTATATCCAATGAATTCCTATTTGCTTCTGTTACTGTGTGTTTGTAACTTGTGTTAATCTCATATAACTAAACCTAATATAGGGATGTAAGCTGTCTCTGGTTGGTTTTTAGCATGTGCATTTAGTTTGCCCGTGATGTTAGCTGTTCTGAAATTTTGATATAGATATTGAATGAAGGCACTTTTTGTGAATGTGAATCATTGACATTCATTGCAACAACACCTGTTGTTCTGCGTGTTAGATTATAATTTAAGGGCAGCCTGGTAGTACTTGAAGTTTTCTTTGGCCTATGGAAATGAAAACGATCGGTATATTGCATTTAACCTGTGAGAAACTTTAGGAGTCCTCTGTGTCCCTTGCCATTTCTTTTTTCATTTATAGCTTAAACTGTCGATTGTGGAAGTACGTGAACATTTGAGGAGATGGAGTCAATGACTTTATGAGGAAAAGCAAGGGGTATTGAGTTCAGAATTTTTTTTTTGACAATGTTTTATCTTGTTTTATTTAGGACAGCATGTTATTTTCCTCACAAGGGTTATCATATGAGGAGCCTTACGTGAAAGTTTCAGGAAAACAGATCCTCTGAAGCTAGTTTATTATGGTGAAAAGGTTATGAAGTAATAGTATAAATTAGTGGTCGTTGCTATCTAATAGAAAAAAGAAAGTAAGAAAATAAAATATGAAAAAGTTAAGGTGGACATCTTTGCCTCTAGGTAGTACTGATGACATGCATCACACATGGAATAAAACTTAATGTGTGTTTGGATATGTGTCTGGATACTTGATCAAGAGTTTATGATTCAGTGTCTATGTTGTATTCTTGGTCATGAATTCCTTTTAATCCAAGTACTTGTTGGATCTAATTTTTCCTCAGGTTCCTATGGACTGTAGTCTTAACCAATCTTTAATGCTGTTAGACTTAATATTGAGAATTCTACTAAGCAGTGGAAAACTGTTACAGGCATATGCGTGAGAATATGAAATTTTAAGATTTTCCTTGTGGATTTAATTTAGGCTGTGGTCGTTATTTCTTTTGGTTTTAGTTTCTCTTCGAATGCATACCTTAGGGCCCTGCAACAATTGAGAACTTTAGCCTCTCTCACTCTGTTTTTAACTTTTCTTTTGGCATTTTTCTTTCTTTTCCTTTTTTTAAAAAACAAAACCATTCAGTGTCCTGTACTACGAATTAATCTAGATTTGAATCTGAGTTGCATCTCAAATGGACAACGAGGCTCTTGCGGTGTGATGGGGGACTAGAGTCAATTATTGCTTAAATTGTCATTTTTTCAGATATTCTCACCTCTATCCCTCTTTCATGTGGTCTTCTCTCTGATCCTGCTGGATCTCATAAACATCAATTTTTGGTGAATATCAAGAAAAATAGAAGTTAAAAAAACACAGTAACATCGAGGACAATCTCCAGTGAAATCAGTATGAAGATAAAATGCTGTTTACGTATTGGATATGTCACTTCACTTGACCTGTCTTGTATTTTATTGAGAATATTCCCAAATATAATGGTATTTTTTTTCACTTGAAAAACAGATGGTTAAGGATGAGATTCTCAAAAGAAGGAAAATAGAAAGAAACAATGCTATGTTGAGTTTTGAGAAGGCACCTGAAGAAGAACAATTCTATGCATCTCTTTCTGCTGCAAAAGAATCAATCATGCGTCAGATTCAGGAATCTGAGGGGAACCCACCAAACTCTCCTACTAAAGTGATGGAGCAGAATGATAAGAACTCAAAGTTGCTGCTGAAATCTGTTCAAGAGGAATCAATAGGAATTGATGATGGTGAATCATGATATCTTGGGACTTTTGGAGCTCAATTTGTATTGTAAATCTGCATTTTCTTTTTTCCTTCAATTTTTCTTTAAGTCAATGATGGTGCTTTCTTTTTGTTGCACCAAGTTCCACGTGGATCAATAATTGCTGATGTACCTTTCTGTCAGATTTCCTGCTCACAGCTTTCAAAATATGTGGGCTTAAAATCCATTTGACTGAAGGCAAGACATTTTTGGTCTCATTGGGTATACTCCAAAAGGAATGGGAATCCCTTTTTAGGCCACATGGTTTGACTTTCAAAATTTATGTCCTACCACTATAGAGCGCTTGGGTTGACTGATTATAAGTCGTTCTAGTTTAACTAGTAATTTCATATTCGAGTTTTAGGTATACAACCGCGATAATTACTCAGAGATAGCAAGATTCCACCTTTTATGGGCTTGCATTCCCTTGAACTAGATTAGTCGCTTACTAGTTGCATCCGATACCTGGTAGATTAAAAAAAAAAAAAAGTCTCCCTATTAGTATTACTCATCAATAATTATCTCTTATTATTACTTGTTATTTCTGTTTAGTAGTTACACATTGTATATTCACAACCATTCAATTTCTTGTAAAAAATTGCTCATCTTGAGAGTTGGATATGAATGGGGAAAATGAAATAAATTATATTCATACCTTTATCTCAATGGAGTTTAGTTTTTAAAACGGATAATGAAACTTTTGGTTTCTTTAAGTGTATTTTAATTAAGTCCTTAGAGTTTCACAACAATTAGTCATCATAGTATTACTCTTTTTCCTTGCACTCATAAGGACTAATTGTGCTTGGTTATGAACCTTTGGGGATTTAGTTGATAAATACTAAATTTTAGGAACCAAACCGAATAAATGAAGCAAAGTTAACATATCTGTATTGGGTCTACTGTATGCAGCCTTGCCTTGCTCCGTATATCGTGCGAAAGACTGATTTCATCACAACTCGACGTCTAAAACCTTCACTGCAAAGCCACCATTTACAACTTTACTGCTATCTCAAGATTTCTCATAGAGTAGCATGCCATGTTGACTCTTATTTTATTTGTTTATCAAATAACATTAGGCGTGCTAGATGCACCAGAAAAATAATGAAACAGAATAGGGAGTTGAAACAGAGGACATACATATGACGTATGCAATGACGTTGTGAATAGGGAACGACGACAGAGGGGTTGGTGTGGCTGCCGATTCTGACTTTTGCATTATTTTAAAGAATTTACAAGGGTGTGATTTTAGTATAAATAGGTGTGTTTTCATTGTAATGCATCAAGATTTGGAATAAACACATTTGAGTTCGGTTTCTATACCATTTTTGGTATCAGAGCCTAGTTCCAGGGGGAGGGAAAACGAGAGAGTGAGGAATAGGATTACGAGGAAAAAATGTTGGGAAAACAGGGTGTGCCAATTCCATCCTGCCAACCTTTTCTCAAAAATCTGACCACACCATCGTCTTCAGAAGGTCCCAAAACCCAGGACAGGCATTGGCTACCACTGTGAAACGCCGCCATGCGCCAACGCCTGAGACCCACGCGCTCTCAACGGAGCTCCACGCGCTCAGAGGTTGAAGACAACCCAGTCAGCTGCCACGTCATCACTGTCTGACAGTCAATGCCACGGTGTCCAATCACCTCTGCCACATGTCATAATCGCCACGTCATTAATCCCAGTCAGCCAAACTTTCAGAAATTGCAATTTGACCCCTAAATTTGGTAAAAATTACAATTCCCCCCAAAACTTTCTGAAATTACATTTTGGCCCCAAATTTCTGTCAAAATTACATTTCGGACCCTAAAACTTTCTATAATTACATTTTCCCCCAAATTCATGCCAAAATTACATTTCGAACCCCAAAACTTTCTGAAATTACATTTTTACCACAGATTTTTGCCAAAATTACATTTCTATCCATGAAAGTTAAGAAATTACCTTTATACCCCAATTGTCCATAAAATTTCCAGTTTACCCCTTACTTACCATAAAAACCGATCCTATCCTTATACCTTTCCACCCTATACCTAACCTCAAGAACAATTCCAAAATGCCTCCAAGACGCAGAAACACACGCGAGATTGAGATGGACGAGATGAGACGTTGGATACAAGAACTGGAAACCACTGTACAAACGCAGCAAGCCATGCTAGAATCTCGCAGTGAATATCCAGAGGATGATTCAGATAACAATAGTTCATCGTCCACTGACTACTGCCATCGTCCTCAACAACAGTCATTCCGCCTTAATGACATTAAGGTAGATATACCAGAATTTGAGGGAAGGCTTCAACCAGACGAATTTGTTGATTGGCTTCAAACCGTCGAACGAATTTTTGAATATAAAGAGATTCCCGATGAGCAGAAAGTCAAAATTGTCGCCATCAAATTAAAGAAACATGCCTCCATATGGTGGGAAAATCTCAAGAAAAGGTGTGAAAGAGAAGGAAAAAGCAAGATACGAATGTGGGACAAGATGCGATGCGAGCTCTCACGTAAGTTTCTTCCAGAAAATTATTATCAAGATAATTTCCTTCAGTTACATAATCTCCGCCAAAAGGCTATGTCTATAGAGGAATATACCAAGGAATTTGAGAAATTTATGATGAAATGTGATATACAAGAAAGGGAGGAGCAAACAATAGCTCATTATCTCAGAGGGTTAAATATGAACATCGCCCATCCAGTACAACTCCAGCAATACTGGACTCTGGATGATGTCATCCGTTTAGCCATCCGTATTGAGAAGCAGTTGCCCAGAAGGCCTCCATACCAACCGTCTTCCTCAACCAGAATTCCTTTTGATGGGCGTAAGCCACAAATACATCATCCTAGCTCTTCAAGTGCGCCTCCACCAAAGGCTACTAGGGAATTCAACTCCAAAGCACCTAAGGGCCCATTTGGTTCAATCCCATTACACCCTGCGGTGCACTGCAATGCGATGCAATGGTAATGCAATGCAATATTAATTACAGGGGTAATGTTTGGTTTGATTTTTAAGCAATGTGTAATGAGTTAATATTTTAACAATTATTTAAAATTAATATATTGCATAAAGTCTATTTTACCCCTTAATATAATCTTTGTAGAAAAAATAGTTATAAGCCGGTGACGACAGGGATGAAGGAGGAGGAGGTAGTGGCGGTGGGCATGATGGGGGTGGCGGGGGAATAGGTGGCGGTGGTGGTGGCGGTGGAGGAGGTGGTGGCGACGGTGGTCGGTGGGCTGAGGGTGGCAGCGGCGGAAGAGTTGGTGGTAGCGGCTGGGGTGGAGGAGGAGGTAGGCGAGGGTGGTGGTGGGCGGCGCAGGTGTAGGAGGTGGTGGTGGGCGGTGGGTTGGTGGGGGTGGCGGGGGTGAGGGTGGTGGCGAAGGAAGAGGTGGTGGCGGCAGCGGTGGAGAAGGAGGTAGTGGTGGCAGTGGGTGGCGGGGGTGGAATAAGTGGTGGTGGATGGTGGGCCGGTGGCGGGGGAAGAGGTGGTAGTGGCGGCGGGCGGTGGGGTTGAGGGTGGAGGCAGAGGAGGAGGTGGTGGCGGTGGTGGTGGGCGGTGGGCCGGTGGCGGGGCTGGGGGTGGTGGCAATGGTGACGGGTGGAGGTGACAGCGATGGAGGAGGTAGTGGTGGTGGCAGAGGGTGGAGGTGACGGCGGTGGAAGAGGAAGAGATTGTGGCGGTGGCGGTTGTGACGTGATGCAGTAAGTGAAATGAGATAAGTGAAACAAAGATAAGGGAAACTAAAGGGTAAATTGGACTTTTTAGACCATGCAATGGGATGGTAATGAGGATTCATAGGGGGGAGGTATGAATGAGGATTACCAATTTTTTGGTAATCATCATTACCATGGTAAACCCTATTACCATACTAAAGAGCAACCAAACACTCTTTTCTAGGTAATGCAATCATGATTACCATTACAGGCATGTAATGGGGTTGAACCAAACGGGCTCTAAGTGCTTCAAATGTCAAGGATTCGGTCACATCGCTTCTAATTGTCCTAACCGCAGAGTTGTCACTATTATGGAAGGGGAAGCTTCTACAGTATTTGACGAAAAAAAGGAGCCTATGCCTGAAACGGAGCCAATATTTGATGAAGAAATTACTCCTGCAGATCACGGTGAATACTTGTTATTAAGAGAAGTCTGCATACAGCCACTGTGAAAGAAGAACCTTGGCTACGTCACAACATTTTTCATACTCGCTGCACTACTCAAGGCAAAGTATGTGATGTCATTATTGACAACGGAAGCTGTGAAAATGTAGTCTCCAACTACATGGTAGAAAAATTGCAACTACCGACTCACAACCATCTGAGCCCTTATAAGCTTCAATGGCTTAACCAGGATAGTGAGGTAAAAGTTTTGAAACGATGCCTTATTACATTTTCTATCTGTAAAAGGTATCATGATGAAGTTTGGTGTGATGTTGTTCCCATGGATGCCTGTCATATTCTTCTGAGGAGACCTTGGCAATATGATCGACATGTTATGTATGACGGTTATGCAAACACATATTCCTTCCAGAAGGATGGTGTGAAGATCCAGCTCGCTCCTTTGCCACCTGATAAACACAATAAAGGCAAAAATGAATCCAAACCATTATTGTCTTTAGTCGAGAAGGTGACCAAAACAGAAAGCCAAGTAATGGGTTTTCTTCTATTGCTCGAGACAAATAACAAAACTGTAATTCCACCTGAAGTACAACCATTGTTAGAAGAGTTTCCTGATGTGATTCCAGATGAAATTCCGTCAGGATTACCACCCATGCGAGACATTCAACATGCTATGGATTTTATTCCAGGAGGAGTAATTCCTAACAGGCCAGCTTACAGAATGAGTCCTCAAGAACATGCTGAAGTTCAAA
The DNA here is from genome assembly GCA_963242795.1 of Inga leiocalycina. Taxonomy (NCBI): domain Eukaryota; kingdom Viridiplantae; phylum Streptophyta; class Magnoliopsida; order Fabales; family Fabaceae; genus Inga; species Inga leiocalycina. The sequence goes on from OY725325.1 coordinate 50,252,615, forward strand.
GCCAAATTGAAGAATTGCTGAAAAAGGGGTTGATCCGTGAAAGTGTCAGCCCTTGTATCGTACCTGTACTCCTAGTTCCCAAGAAAGATAAAAGCTGGAGAATGTGCATAGATTGCCGTGCAGTCAACAAGATCACAATTAAGTATCGGTTTCCGATACGTAGGCTTGATGACATGCTCGACCAGTTATATGGCTCTACCATCTTTTCTAAGATTGACCTTCGTAGTGGATATCATCAAATCTGAATTCATCCCGGAGATGAATGGAAAATCGCTTTCAAAACCAGAGATGGGTTGTACGAATGGAATGTGATGCCATTTGGGTTGACAAATGCTCCTAGCACGTTTATGCTCCTGATGAACCAGGTACTTCGCCCTTTCATTAGCAAGTTTGTTGTTGTCTACTTTGACGACATTCTTATCTACAGTAAGAGCATAGCAGATCACTTAGAGCACCTACGTCAAGTATTGCAAGCTCTTGGTGAACAAAAACTTTATGCCAATTTGAAGAAATGCACTTTCTTGACAAATGAAGTCATTTTTCTGGGTTACATTATCACTGCAGAAGGTGTACGAGTTGACCCAAGCAAAATTGAAGCCATTAACAGTTGGCCAACTCTGCAATCTATCTAAGAAGTTCGGAGCTTCCATGGATTAGCTTCCTTCTATAGGAGGTTCATTCGAAATTTTAGTTCCGTTGCTGCACCCCTCACGGATTGCATCAAGGGGACAAGTTCCAATGGACAGAAAAGGCTCAAATAAGTTTTGAAGAACTGAAGAAACGCTTGACAGAAACTCCTGTGCTAGCTCTTCCTAATTTTGACCAAGTGTTTGAGGTCAGTTGTGATGCCTCTAACACTGGGATTGGTGCTGTTCTGAGTCAAGAAGGCCACCCAATTGCTTTCTTCAGCGAAAAACTTAATGATGCTAAGCTCAAATATTCTACCTATGATAAAGAATTCTATGCTGTTGTCCGAGCTTTGCAACATTGGAGCCACTACCTGCTGCATAAAGAATTTATCCTCTATTCTGACCATGAAGCCCTCAAGTATTTGAATTCTCAATAAAAGATCAGTCTACGACATACCGCTTAGAGTGAAATATTGTAGACCTATCCGTTTTTACTCAAGCATAAGGCTGGAGTCCTAAATTTGGTAACTGATACGCTTAGTCGTCGCCATGCTTTGTTAACAACTATGCAAACCAAAGTAGTGGGTTTTGAAACTATAAAAGAGTTGTATCAAGATGATCCTGATTTCCAGGGTGCCTGGAGTGCCACTGAATCTCAACCATTCCAGCAGTATTACAAGGAAGAAGGATTTTTATTCAAAGGAAAAACTCTTTGCATTCCTCGTTGCTCACTACGAGAAGCTATAATTTGGGAAGCACATAATGGAGGATTAGCTGGTCATTTTGGTAAAGATAAAACTATAGCCTTAGTAAAGGAGAACTTCTATTGGCCAAGACTTGAACGGGATATCAACAAGCATATCCAAAGGTGTAGAACATGCCACCTGGCTAAATCCAAAAGCCAAAATACTGGGTTATACATGCCATTGCCAGTACCCAAAGCACCTTGGGAGGATGTGAGTATGGATTTTATCCTCGGGTTACCTCGGACCCAGAGACAAAAGGACTCTATAATGGTGGTTGTTGACCATTTTTCAAAAATGGCTCACTTCATTCCTTGCCAAAAGACTAATGATGTGGTTCAAGTTGCAGATTTGTACTTCAAGGAGATTGTTCATCTCCATGGAATTCCAAAAACCGTCACCTCTGATAGAGACATCAAGTTTGTAAGCCATTTCTGGAGGACTTTATGGAAAAAGATGGGAACAAAACTTCAGTTTAGCAGTGTTAACCATCCTCAAACCGATGGACAAACAGAAGCTGTTAACAGAATTCTTGGAAATCTTTTACGAAGCTTTGTTGGAAAGAACTTGAAGCAGTGGGATCTTATTCTTGCTCTAGTTGAATTTGCTTACAACAACTCAGTCAATCAAGCAACTGGAAAGTGTCCATTTGAAGTTGTTTATGGCACCCGTCCTCTCAGCCCACTTGATTTGACACCATCTTCTGATAAGCAACAATATAGTGTCAATGCGGACCAGCGGGCCAAGGAAATTAAGAAATTACATGAGCAGGTCTGCAATAGGATTTAGAAACAGAGTTTGAAACTCAAGGCACAATGAGACAAGCATCGAAAACATCAAGTCTTTAATGTGGGGGATTTGGTTTGGATACATTTGAGGAAGGAGCGTTTTCCTAAACAACCAAACGCCAAGTTATCTTCGTGAGCTGATGGACCATTTAAGATCGTACAGAAAATTAACAATAATGCTTACAAAGTGGAATTGCCTGGTGCCTACGGTGTTTCCGCCACTTTCAATGTTGCGGATCTATCTCCGTATATTGATGATGTTGATTCAGACTCAAGGACGAGTCCTGTCCAACCCCGGGGGAATGAAACAGAACAGGGAGTTGAAACAGAGGACATGTATATGACGTATGCAATGACGTTGTGAACAGGGAATGACGACAGAGGGGTTGGTGTGGCTTCCGGTTTTGACTTTTGCATTATTGTTCTGACTTTTGCATTATTTTAAAGAATTTACAAGGGTGTGATTTTAGTATAAATAGGTGTGTTGTTTCATTGTAATGCATCAAGATTTGGAATAAACACATTTGAGTTCGGTTTCTATACCAAATAACATTAAGGTGTTGGATACATCATAAAAAAATTAGAGTGCTAGATACAATTGAGAAATAAAATCAAGTGCTAGATGCTGTTTTACCCATTTTTATATGTTTTTCCAGCCTTATCACTCACTAGTTTTAGCCCAATATTCTATATTAATTGAGTTACACGCTCTAGTTGGTTAATTTTTGTACATGTATTTATTTTCTTTGTTACAATACTTGTATCAAAATTGTATGCATATAATGAAGAAACTACCAATATAAGTTGGTCTATTTGGTAAAGGGATTTGTTCATAACTATAAGATAGTGAATTTAAATCCCACTAATGTAAGAACATTATTAGTGGGTAATTGTAAAAATTCTTTAAGTCTGGAGACATGTCCTGATCTTGAAAAGCTCGACGACTCAATTCACATAAACTTTTATGTATGAAAAAAAATATAATGAATAAACTGATACAAGAAGAAGATCAAGAGGAACATCACAAATATCAGAAAGTAATATTAATATGAGAAAGGTTCATCAATTTTGATGATGATGGTGATCCAAACATGAGTCTCTTCAATGTCTTGTTGATTCTGCTGAATCTGTAGCCAATGTTAATCTTTAACTTTGACAACCTGATCCTAACCACACATGGCCGTGTTGCTCGAGAAGAAGAAGAATCATATTTGTGTAGCACCTTATAGGTTAAGAACTGAGCTCGTCGATGTCTGGTTTTCTCTGTATCTTCCTTATTCATCTTTGTGTAGCCATATGCCTTCTTCTTCTTACACTTCATCATTAGCTTCATCATCTTCTTCCTCTCTCAGACTGATATAACACACACAGAGAGAGAGAGAGAGAGAGAGAGAGAGGCCATGGTGGATTAGGAGCTGGTATGAGTGCAATGAACCAAGTACTATATATAGTCACATGGTTTGTATTTAGAGAATATAATTTTCCTAATAAATTTAGATTTTTTTAATGTTAGATGACTTGAAGATGTTTTGATCTTGAGGTTAAAGAGAGGGTTGACAACAAATTTAATATCAGTCTGTTGCTCAATATAAGAGCTAGATAACTAATTTGTAGATATTAAAAAAATTATAGTTACTTGTAACAAATATATGCTCCCTTCAGTCTTTAATATAAGACATTTTGGTGAGTTGGTTTTGATCCTAAATATAAGACATAATTTTTGTATTCGTCAATTTTTCCTTATTTATCCCTATTGATCGATATTCTCTCAATAATAATCAAGGAGAAGAGGAAATGAGAGAATGAAGGAAGATGACTATAGTGTTTTAAAAAATACATCTCATATTAACAAACTCAACTAACTCCCTTAATTTAATCAAATTAGATAAGTATGTTTTATATTAAAGGATAGGAGGGAGTATTAGTTTTCCCTACTATAACTTCTAATAATGTGCATTAGAATTGTCTTTGATTGAGACTCCCTTCATTTGTGAGATTAATAGGGAAACATCGGGAGAAATCATAAATTTGGAATATAAGGTGGATTGATGTTTTATATTTAAGATAAGATCAAAGGTAGTATTAAGTTCATATTATGATAACAAAAATTTTTATTGTTGAGTGAAAATATAATTTTTGTTGTAAAAGATAAGTGAAATGAACTTTCTAAACAAATCATAAGATAAAAATTTTCTGTTTTTTTTTAAAATTTTCCATTTCCAAACCTTGAATTTCAGATTTAACTTAAAGAGTGATGAACCGCTTTTCTGCTTAATTCAACCATTTTGGTAATGAATTTTGAGACTATGTGCTTTTCATATGATATTTGTTTTTCATATACTTATTGTTCATTTAATACTGCTTTTAATATTTAAAACAAAAAAAAAATTTTCCATTGTCATATTATTTTATTTTATATATCAAATGCACTCTTAGTTATAAATCTTCCAAATATATAGCACAACTTTTAAATTTTTTTACCCTAGTTAGTAAACTAATTAGTAAGTTATTCATGGATCAAGTAGAAATTATTAAGCGATGCTTTCAGTCATTTTGTGGAGCCTCTTGCTAGAAAGTCATTAATGCTAAAACCAGAGTTTTTTTTCTCCTATAACGTCAATCATACTGTTCGGTCTCAGTTGAGTGAGACCTTGGGGTTCACAATGGTTGGGAATCTTGGAAAATATCTTGGTGTCCCTCTTCACCATGAACGGGTAAAAAAGACTACTTATCAATACGTGGTTGATAAAGTCAGTAAAAGATTGTTGAATTGGAAATGCCATTCCTTGTCCTTAGCTGGGAGAAGTATATTGATAAAATCGGTTGCCTCTACAAATGGCAAATCATGCCATGCAGACTTCGCTCATTCCAACTAGCTGCTGTGATGAAATTGACAAAAGCTCCTGTAATTTTTTGTGGGGTTCAACATCCGAAAAGAGAAAAGCCCGTCTAGTGGCATAGGACAAGGCGTGCATACCAAAGGAGCAAGAGGGGCTTGGTCTACGGCATTCAAAATTACAGAATAAGGCGTTTCTCATGAAGATTGGGTGGGGTCTTACTACGAATAGAGATGCATTATGGACAAACGTCATTGGAGGCAAATACTGATGTAGAACCAATTTAATCCCTAATATCAACATGAAACGAACTGGTTCTAGAATATAGTCTGCTATTTGTTAATTCTTGGACCAGCCCATTAACCTACTAGATTTGATACAAGCACTCATCTTATTCAACCTGAATCACAATGTAATGCCCCAATTTTTTATTACGGGCTAATAACAATTATTGAGAATGATTTGTGAATTAAATCTGAATTATTATGTGTTTTGTGGTAATTTCGGTAAATGTGCCGAAATTAGGGAAAATTGAAAGAACGGAAATTGTCGGATAATTAGTCAGTGATTAATGAGGGAATTAATTACTAACTAAGAGAAAATGAAATGTGTAACTAAATGGCTAATGAAGTGGTTAGAGTAACTAATTAGTTACTTATTTGAGGAGAGCCAATGAGATAGTGACATGTGTCAAGATTGTGTGAAGGGAGAAAGTCAAATATAGGAGTATTTTACCATTTTCTTTCTCCTTTCCCTCCCTCCTTTTCGCTAGGAAGCATGGCTAGGGGGAGTATTATCATCATTTCACTCCATCTTCAACCTCTCTCCAAAACCGGCGGCCGTTGTTGAAGAAGCAAGGAGGGAGAAACCTTGAGAAAAAGGTAAGAAGATGACCTCTTTTGCTCAAACTCTCTTCTCTAAAGTTGTTCCTTGAGATAAGAGCTTCATTTTGATGGTTGTATTTTGCCATTTGGTGTTGGTTTGTGAATCCAAAGAATTGTGGAGGTTGGAGAATCAAGAAGTTTCTTTGAGAAAGTTGTTAAGGTGAGTTAAAGAGACCTTTCTATCTAAGTTTTGTGTCAAATGGTTTAGCTTTGAAATTCTGTAATTTATTGCCTATTTTTGAAAATTATGGTCATTGGGATGTTTGGCATGTTATTGATATGTTTGGAATGTATGTGGCTAGATGGAAAGGGATTTGGGGTTGAATGATTAACTTTGATGATTTTGGAATTTTGGTGTTAGTGTTGCCCAAAACCAAAGCATGATAATGGAATAGGATTTTGGTAATTCTGATGGTTCTAGTAGATTCCTTGGGTGTTTTTATGTGGGAGTAGCCTTGGTTGAGAGTTTGGGACTATTGGAATTAATTGGGCAAAAGTGGGGAAATCTTGTCATACCTTCTGTGTTTTCAATTTTCTGATAGCATCACTCGAGTGATCTGGGGTCCACTCGAGTACGGGATGAACATCACTTGAGTGAGGATGGGTTCCACTCGAGTACTGTAGTGTATTTTCCCTTTCTGCTTCCAGTTTCATGTTGCACTTCCGTGTCTTGAGGTAAGAGTGTTGCCTCACTTGCGAGTGTTGAGAGTTCCTACTAGAGTGAGCCTCGTCCCACTCGAGTGAAGGTGTATGAGACACCATGAACTCATGTCTTGGGTTGTCACTCGCGTCCGTTTTTCAAATGTGTGTCTTGGCACTCGCGGGTGTCAAGCTATCACTCGAGTTCCAGGGTTCATGCTCGAGTGATGTTCCCTTCTGAAAGTTTCTTGTGCTCTCGGGTGAGTACTTCCTGAACCTCATTTTGGGGTACTTGAGTGAGCATTAGGCTTCCACTCGAGTGATAGAGGTCATGCTTGAGTGCAGCGAGCAATTCTAGATATTGTCATTCCTTTATGCTCTCGGGTGAGCACTTTCTGCACCTCACTTTCTACGACTCGAGTGAGAGTGAGGCTATCAATCAAGTGTTGCTTTCATGACTCAAGTGTTCGTACATTATTACTCGAGTGAGGTCATCTTCACTCGAGTGTCTCAGTGAAAAATCAATGTTTGTGTTTCCAAAAGGGGATCTTTAGGATAGTTCTTCCAACCCTTTACGGCTTTTGTTAGAAGCAATTGTGGCTTCTTAAAGAGCAATAATGATAACCAATCTAAGTATTGTGAAGTAAATTAAGTATCGGAACAGAGAATAACTTTTCGTCCCTAATTGTGAATTATAGGATATGATATTTGCCCTATTCTGGAGAGATCAGTGCCGGAGCACGCCCGAAAGGACTAAGGTAGTGACTTTTCTCTCATGTTGTGTATGATGCTTGGTATGTATGACTTATCATTGCGAATGTGTTATCTCCCATAGTGTATTACAGCATGAGCAGTTTAGCATGAGCAGTCGTAGGGGGTGATGGTTATCACTCCTACCCCTGCTGTTGTAATTGCCAGGGGTGCGTTGTGGAATCGTGGATTCCTGTTTGAGTATCCAGCTAGTGGTGGCTGTGTGTGTATGTGAAATATTTTATATGGATCCCAACTAGGGTGATATATGTGATATGATCATGTGATTGTGCAATACAGCGGGAGCACTTCAGCGTGAGCAAACGTAAGGGTGACATGAGTTATACCTGCCCTTACCGCTGTAACTGCCATTGTAGTTGCTATGTGTTGTCTGATGATTTACTTTCATGCTTTGTTGTTGTGCATACTATGAGTGATTTGACACTACGGGGATTCGTTAGAATCTCACTCTCCCAAAAACAAATTTTTAGACAGGACCGAAGGATCTAAAGGAAAGCGGGTGACAAAGAGCAGGTAGAGCTCCGGATTGAGAGTTTTATTTTGGTTATTGGTTATCATGTATAAACCGTTGGATATTTTGTTGGGAATTACATGTGTATAATAATGATATTGGATAGTTTTGTGTAATCCCCTGATAAAGGGAAGAGATTATAGGCATTATGCCTTATAGAACCCTTTATTGATTAATGTAACCCGAGTGTGTCAGGAATTTACCTTGTACTCTGATATGTATGAATGGAAACGACGCATACATGCCATTTATGTTTGAAATGTGAGTATGAGACCATTATGGAATATGTGTTGTAAAAGTTTTTGAAAACCTTGATTTTTTGGAAAAATTTTACTTTGTTTAAGTCCCAAATCATACATGGTCTCTAATTCAAACTTAATTACATTTTTATGAAATAATCTCGGCCTTGATCGTGAAGGGGGCTACACACAATGTACAGATAACAACTCTAGTTCTGTATGTACACTCACTCTTAAGACAACACAGAAATATACATATATATAGCACACAACCCGTGCCACATAAGCTAACATATTATATACAATATTACAAACCTACCCTCACTTACACTCCCCCTCAAGTTTGTGGACTGAACAGATTCACTGTCCCTAACTTGCTCAACAACCTTTTATGAATATCTTCACCAACTGCCTTTATCAATCTCGATGTGCTTGTTGTGCTCATGATACACCGATTTACAGCGATATGTAAAGCTACTTTGCTATCGCAGAATATCCTCATGGGATATTCATGCTGAATGCGCAAATCCTTCAGCAACCCAAGCGCCCAAACAATCTCTGATGTTGCCATACTAAGAGCTCTATATTCTGCCTCTGCTGATGACTTTGACATAGTGCTCTATTTCTTTATCTTTTACATGGCAAGTGAACCTCCAAATTTCAGCAAGTACCCGATAACTGATCTCTTAGTGGTTTTGTAGCTTGCCCAATCTGAATCGCAATAGCCTTCCATTGCCAAATTCCCATATGCACTTAATAACACACCAAATCCAGGACTATCTTCCAAGTACCGAACCACATTCATGGCAGCTGCATAGTGTACTTTCATGGGTTGTTGCATGAATTGGCTAAGGGTCTACACAGAAATGAAATGTCAGGCCTAGTCATGGTTAGATATATAAGCTTACCTACTAGTTTCCTGTATCGATCTGGATATCTGTACAGATCTTCCCTTTTATCCTTTCCTTCGTGATATGCCATCAGTTTGACAGTTTGCCCCATTGGCACAACATATGGTTTGCACCCACTCATTCCTATTTCAGATAATAAGTTAAGAACATATTTCCTTTAACACAGAATAATCCCTTTATCCGATTTAGCTACCTCAATTCCAAAAAAATATTTCGTTTGTCCTAAGTCTTTAATTTTAAAATTGTTATGCAACATTATTTTAACTTTAGATATACCCTTTTCGGAGCTTCTTGTGATTAGCAAATCATCTACATAAACTAAGACATACACTATACCATCATCATGCTCTTTAACAAACAAGGAATAATCATTCTTACTTTGTGAAAAACCTCCCTGTTTCAAAGTTTCAGACAATTTATGGTTCCATTGTCTTGAAGCTTGCTTCAAACCATAAAGGGATTTTCATAATTTACATATCATTCCCTCCCCTTTGCTATCAAAGCTTGGGGGTACATGCATGCATACCTCCTTATTCAAATCTCCCTGCAAGAAAGCGTTATGTGCATCCATTTGATGTAATTTCCACTTATTAACAGTAGCTAGTTTAAGAACAAAATGAATAGTAAGTATTTTAATAACTGGAGAGAATGTTTCATAATAATCAACTCGCTCTCTTTGGCTATACCCTTTTGCCACCAATTTGGCTTTATATTTCTCTATCTTACCATTTGAATTGTACTTGATTTTGTATACCCATTTATGTCCTATGGGTTTCTTTCCTCTAGGGAGTGGAACTACCTCTCAAGTGTGATTGTTCTCAAGTGCGCTTATCTCTGCATCCATAGCTTTTACCCATTCAGGATCTTGAATGGCCTCACTATAGCTAGCTGGTTCTACTGTATAATCAATAGTGCAAAGAAAAGAAATATGATGAGAAGAAACATGACCATAAGAAATGTAGTCTTCAATCAGATACCTACACTTTCCTCTATGTTTACCTTGATTTCTTGTAGTTAAGGCGTTGCATACATAGTCTGTTGACCATATAGGAGGCCTTCTATCCCTAACAGGTTGTGATTCATTTTGTTCAAAGTTAGGCTGATTATTTATAGCTGCTGGGGAATCAGTCAAGGTCATTTTATTAGTAATATCAGTTGACTGGGTAATGTCCAAACCTTGGTTATCAGGGGTGCCCACAGGTTCTTCATTGTCATACCAAAACATATCTCTTAATTCTCCAGAAATTTCCAATTGGTTTCTACTAATGTTATTTCTGAATGGAAATTCATCTTCCATGACGCTTACATGCCTACTTACAAACAATTTATTAGTTTTAGTATCTAGTAGGAGGAAGCCTTTCTTATTTTCAGGATATCCAAGAAATATGTAGGGAATTGCCCTAGGCTTTAGCTTATCATTACTATTTAAATCTGTGGCAAAGGCAGCAGACCCAAAGACCCTGAGATTAGATAGATCGGGCTTAGACTTATATACAACCTCAAACGGGGTTTGGTATCCTAAGACTTTGAAAGGGATCCTATAGACTAGATAACATGCCATTTTTACACATTCTCCCCAAAATTCTATTGGGACAACAGATTGGATTATCAAACTCCTAGCTATTTGTATAATGGTTCTGTGTTTCCTCTCTACAACCCCATTTTGCTCAGGGGTGTAGGGACATGTCATCTCATGTACAATTGCCTTTTCTTGAAAATAGGATTTCAATTCATTATTTGTGAATTCAGTACCATTATCACTACGCACACGTTTAATTGGAACATAAAATTGGGTCAATACATATGCATAGAAATTTTTGATACAACTAACAGTGTTAGATTTAGAACTCATAAGGAATATCCAAGTAGATCAAGAGAAGTCATCAACTATAGTCAGAAAAAAATGATAACCTTGATGTGTTGGGGTTTTATACGGTCCCATATATCCACATGAATAAGCTCAAAACATCTCTTGGTCTTAATGTGACAACGATTAAATGGAAATTTAGCTTGTTTGCATTGAATACAAATCGCACAATCTTTATTCAAATGCAAATCTTTATTATTCATGATATCAAGATGTTGCATTACAGAAATTGGAGCCTGTCCTAATCGTTGGTGCCACAATTCAACAGAAGGTACTTTCCCTATAGGCAATTTCTCTAGATTACTGCTATTCTCAAGAGTATGAACTACATTAATATTGTCATATTTTTTGTCAATGTTCAACATATAAAGTCCTCCAATTTCTTTACCAATCAACTTTGTCTTCCCTTCCTGAAGGCCCTACAATAGACATAGATGAGGGAAGAACGAAGCCACATAGTTATGTTCTCTAGTGAACTTAGATACTGCTATTAGATTGAATTGGAGTCGGGCAGCATACAAAACATTGTGCAATATAATATCATTAGCGAGTCTAGCATTGCCTACGTGAGTAATAGGAATATGTCTTCCATTGGGCATGGTGATAGTTTTAATAGGTCTATTATATCTCTTATAGTCATTTAACAGACCTAAATCTCCTACCATATAAGTTGTAGCTCTAAAGTCTATGATCCAATTATGAAAGGCTATAGAAGAATTAGAGATAGTCAAACCTGTACCAGATAAAGCATGCATTGTCGACTCCTCTTCACGCTTGAGCAGCTCTAATATCCTCTTATATTGGGCTTATGTAAACGTGGGAGCTATAGTATTGGCAGTACCAACCAGTGCTTCCTTAGTGGTTTAAGGAGAGTCCTTGACTCCTTGATTGGATTCTTTAGTCTTTCTTCCTTTAAAATTTGTAGGATAGCTGATGATCTGGTAGCAATTGTCTTTGGAATGCCCCTTTTTATGGCGATAAGAACACTCTAGATCGTTGTCTCCACGGCCTCTCCCCCTTCCTCGGCCTCTTCCCCTTGCTGCCATAGTAATGCCTTTAGAGAGGAGGAGGATTTCTTAGAACCAGCAATAGACCGTTGGGTCTCATCTTGCACAATCATGCTATACGCATCGTTAACAGAAGGTAATGGTGCCATTAACAAGATTTGGCTTTTGGCTTGGCTATAGGATTCATCAAGCCCCAATAAGAACTGGAGTAGTCGCTGCTCCTACACCATATCACCGTGAGCCTTAGAGGCTTCGCATTTACAAGATGAAAGCGAGAGTAATGCCGATTGCTCTTCCCACAGCTCTTAAAGATGTGAGAAATACACAGAAACTGATGAATTTCCTTGCTTAAGTGATATGATTTCCCGATGCAAGGCGAAGATTCCGGTGCCATTCTCTTTATCGAATCTTTCTCTTAGATCATTTCACACCAGAGACGCACTGTCGAAGAAGACGATCCCGTTAGCGAGTTCCTTGGAAATAGATCTGATCAACCAAGAAAGCACAACAGCTTTGCAACGCTCCCACTGAGCGTGCAAGGTTACCTTGAATGATTCCTTCAAACAACTCCGGTCAATGAATCCCAATTTCTGCCGCCCTTTGAGCGCAATTTTCATCCCACGGCTTCACACTGTGTAATTCTTTATGTCAGTGAGAATATGAGGGACGAGTGTTGTGGCTTGCATATTGGACGGATGAAGGTAGAGTAGATGGGTGAACGGTAACGTCGCGGTAAAGATTGACACAGCGGAGGTCAATTCTTTTTCGGTGCTCATGGTTAGGGATTCTTGACTTACAGGGGAATTAACAAGCTGGTTTCTTGGGTGAATCTTGAGATGAAATTAGCGGGTCGAACCTGGTGCTCTAGTACCATATTAATTCTTAGACCAGCCCATTAACCTATTGGACCTGTACAAGCACTCATCTTATTCAACCTGAATCACAATGTACAGATAACAATTCTAGTTCTGTATGTACACACACTATTAAGGCAACACAGAAATATATACGTATATAGCACACAGCTCGTGCCACATAATCTAACATATTATATACAATATTACAAATCTACCCTCACTTACAATATTGAATCAACTTGGGAACAATTTTGTGAGGGGGTTGAGATTCATCACTCTCATGGTCAGCAACGGGCAAGGTGGAAATATGAAAGACACGATCAGTTCTCAATCAAATCTGCTTATGACCTTATTGCTAACCACCAAAGCTAGGGAACGAATAATTGGTCCAAACTGTGGAAACTATGTTGTCAGCAAAGGTGTAAAATGCACTTATGGCTTCTAATGCATGATAGACTCCTGACCAATGACTCACTCCACTTAAAAGGACTTCATCCAAACAGTTTGTGTACTTGTTGTCAAACCTCATCAGAAAACACTATTCATGTGATGCGTGACTGCATAGATGCCAGGCAGATTTGGTTAGCATTGGGAATCAGCCTTGACAACCATCAATTTTGGAATAGTGGATTAGAGATCTGGATATGCTCTAACATTAGGCAAAATAAAATGACTGAGTATGGAAGGTGGACGAATCTGTTTGTATCACATGCTGGATCTTGTGGCGTAGAAGAAATGAATGTGTTCATCACATGGTAAGCTTGAGCGTTCATGAAGGGTTAGCGGAGATAAGAGATATCATGAGATGTATGGAACGTGCTTCAAAGTTTAATGTGCAGTGTCAGAGGACTTCTACTAGACGGATTCACGGGACAGCGAGTAGAAACGATGAATCATCGGGGATGGAAGTATATATTGATGGGGCCTTCTGTTTCGTCACTCACTCCGTTGGGTGTGGTAGAATTATTAGAAACCCAGATGGCGATGTCGTGGAATCTTTCATGTGTCGAATTTTAGACAATGATTGTTTTACTGCTGAACTCTGGGGGTGTATGTTGGGGCTTTTGATGAGCATGGGATGGAGGTTTCAAGAAGGTGAAGCTATTTTGTGATTCTACTGAGGTGATTCGATTAAGTGAATCATCGGACTATGAACTCCACGCTGATAAGGATTTAACTACGGAACTACAGGAGCTCTTAAGTCGAGACTGGGACGCTACTTTGCACTTGATTGATCGCTGGTCTAATATTCATGTTGATTCTCTAGCAAAGCGGGCTTTGAACATGGGATTCGGTCTTCATATTCTCTCAAAGGAGTCAACGTGGACGCTACTGGCTGAGCTAGGGATTACTTAGTCCATTTAAATTCTGTTAGTTTATTTCCATTTGTATCAAAATAAAAAAAGAAAAAAACCGGGACCATTTTTGAGGGAATAATTCCTCGTATGACATCACATACAGAATATAATTAAAAAAGGGAATAACAAGTGCATGCCTAAAACATTTGAACTGTTTAAAGCAAGTTATAAAAGAAAAAATATACTATAAAAATTTGTAGTAGTTGGCAAGCTGGTTCAAGAAAAAATGGTACAAATGTTTGATTCTTCATTTAGCATTTGGCTAGAAGTGTTTTCAAATTCGGTCTATTTTGATGCCCCCAAAGAAAGATGGAACACAGAAAATAAAAGACTTACTCTGGTACATTATATGAGACCCTGTTGATTTTTTTTTTAAAGAAATTAATAAAGTTAAATAAACTAACTTAAAGTAGTTATTTTTTTGTTTTGAAATTAATTTGGTTAACTTATAAACTGATATAGAATCTAATAATACACAATATACATATACTATGACTAAGTAATATATTTAGATTCTTTAATCCCTTTAAAAAAATCAACTAAATCTTATATTCAAAGCCCCAGGAGTATTAAATAGTGATTAGGTTCTCATTTTATTGAATAACGAATATAGTAAAATCATTAACGATTCATAATCTTGTATTGTAAAATAAACTTGTCAAAATCGAATTGTATCATCTTGACTAACAAGTTCGCCTTTTTTATTTATCCTTTTCCTTTGTCTGGGGTCACATCCAACTGGCGCTATATATGGATTGGCTAGGGATCTGACAACTAAGTTCCATATTAACAAATTAATCTCAATTCAGCTTCTGTAATTTGATTTATTACATTGAAGTCAAATTTTGGTGTCATTTGATTTTTTCGGTAGAAGAAAAAATTTGTTCCTTTTATCAACTATTAGTTATGGATTGTGCAGATAAAATTTTAATAATTTAAATTTATTTATTTATATTCAAATAATATTATTATAGAATATGAAATCTAAATTAACTGTATATTTTTTTAATATAAGGATGAAGATGAGACTTTGAAAAGAAAAGGAAATAAAAGACATTGAGAGAATTGGGATTAGCTATGGTTCTTTGTTCTTACCATTTTCTTCTCATCCTCTTCGCCTCACTACTTATCTTAGCCTTTGGATTAAAATCTGAACGGTTCAGATTTAATGTTTATAAAAATATTTTAAAAACATCAAATCATTAAAAAATAATTAAATAAATTCAAAAATGCTAATTTTAGTTATGATAATTTAAATATGTATTAAAAATATTTAAAAATAATATTTTTATTAAACATTAAATATAAATCATTGAGATTTCAATTTAAAAGCTGAGATGAGTCGTAGAGGGGGAAGAGGATAGGAAGAGCAAAGGACTATAACCAATCCCGAAAGAATCCTCTTCACCCACCCTAAGATTAAAAAAAGATATGGTTCAGATTTCATATTTTATAAAAATATTATTTTAAACATAAATTAAGAAATTTAAACTATTAAAATTTGATCTACACAATTCATAACTGCAATACAAAAAAAATTTTTAAAAAATTAAATTATAAAATACTATATTAATAGTTTTAGAAAATATCAAATATGAATCGTTCATTTTTTAATCAGAGATGGGAGATGAGATTTTAAGAAGAAAAGGAGAAACAAAAATTTTGAGAGTATCCTCTCTCCCCAAACTCACCATCCTTGATAGCAAGTCATAATTTTATTATTAATATTTAAATAATATTTTATGAATATTTTTAATATTTTGATATTTTATTATTGTAAATATTATCTTTTGTTCTTAAATCATCGTATGCAATTTAAACATAAAATTGTGCAATTTAAGGTCATCTTGCATGTTTTCTTCCACAAATTTATTAGATTTATTTAAAAAATTTCGTACCATTGTTATAAGTTATTTCTTGAAAATCCACACCTTTTATTTTTTTTTTCATTTTTCAAATTCATTAAATAAAATGCTAATTTTTTCTGTTATGTGCTTATTTACAATTTTTTCTCTAAAATTTGTGCGTCAAATAACTACTAGGAAAAATCCCTAAAAAAGAACTTTCGAACTGCTAAAAAGAAAAAATATATTTTGAATATTCATAATATCAAAAGGGTGTGAGGGCATAATTTATTCTTTTTAAAATTAAATGAAAATGATAGAAATGTCCCTATGAGTTTAAAAAACGTGCTCCCATTTTTTTATAAGGCCTTAATATAAGGTTTTAACAAGTTCTAATAAGTTTTTCTCAAATTCCGATTAAAAAAGCATCATTTGCTACAATGACAAGATATGGATTTCCACTTATGATAAAATCTTATTAGAACTTATTGAAACTTTATCTGAAGTTGTTTGTCATTGTAGCAAGTGGTGATTTTTAAATTGGAATTTGTGAAAATTTTATCAGAGCGTTTTAAAACATTATCTGAACTTGTGAAACCTTTATCAGAATTGAGAATCAACACCTTGCCATTGTAACAAATGGTGATTCTTGAATTGGAATTTGTTAAAACCTAATTTGAACTTGTTAAACCATTTTATGTTTTTTAAACTTAGAGGGACATTTTTGTCATTTCTATTTAATTTTGAAAAGGACAAATTGTAACCCCCTACCGTAATTATATCCGAAATACGACAATTAAGTGAAATAGATACCAATAACAATCAAAAACTCATTCTCAAACCCATATATCAGACGGGGTTTTCACAAATGCGTTTTGAAACACAAATAACCTGGTCTCATATTCACCTTTCGAATACAATTACTATACCAAGATAAATCACATTTATTACAATCAGAGTGCACAACATAATCCCCGGCAATCCCGGGTCCCACTCAATAACTCAAGCTTTACAGGGCACATTTGCCCATTACAAGTCCTCATATGGGGATTACACAAATTTCATCTCAAATACATAATCAAATCCTCATCCACATATACACATCCAAATCCAAATATGAATATTCAAATATACATCCCAACTATGAAAACCAACTACCAAAATCTATAACCCGAAAAAGTCCTCGTCGCCTTTGCCTGCTTGCTCCCTCCTCGATCCGCTTGCCCTGTCTAACTTGTTAGATCCCATATGTTTTGATGATAACAAAGATTGAATCAATAATATGAAAGGATTTGATAACAAACAAATGGATTTGAACAAAGTGGCAAAGCATCACTTGAAGTAAACACTGGAAGTAATCAACAAATTTTGTGAAGGCTTACTCGAGTAGCCACTCAGGTAAGAGAAGCCATTACTCGAGTAGCCACTCGAGTAAGCAAAGAGAATTTAATCCAGTTAAGATTGCCAAAATTTGGATGAAGTTACTTGAGGGACCACTCGAGTAATCTGCAAAGTTATATAGACCATTACTCAAGTAGCCACTCGAGTAACAAGATTTTCACAGGCATCACTCGAGTAGCCACTCGAGTAATCAGGTCAAAAATCTTCCAGTGACTCTCGCCAATAAATGCAGCATATCACTCGAGTAGTCACTCGAGTAACCAGTGAGAAAATATCATTACTAGAGGGACCACCTGAGTAATCTACAGAGTTATTTGAAGTACTACTCGAGTAGTCACTCGAGTAACCAGAAAGCAAACTCTCGGCCAAGAATTTGATGCTATTGCTTGAGGGTGTAATCGAGTAATCTGCCAGGTTATTTGAAAGCCACTCGAGGGACCAACCGAGTAGGGTGTGAAGAAAAATGAAGCCCACTCGAGTAGCCACTCGAGCAAGCAGTTTACCACAGTGATCACTCGAGTAATCTGTGAAGGTAAAGATATGGCCACTCGAGTAGCCACTCGAGTAATAAGGTATTCTCAAGGTTTGTAATATATCACTCCATGTCTTACCCGAGTGATATCTGATGTAAAATGTTGATTTGCTCACTGCCATATTTTTGACAGGTTTACTCGAGGGACCACTCGAGTAACAAACTTGATCACTCGAGTAGCCACTCGAGTAAGGCAGTCCAGAAATCATATTTTCATCGAATATCTATTGATTTGTTATCTATATGATTAACTCTTCATTGTATTAGTATTTTAAGTACATTTGCAGAGAAACAATGAAAGAGTATGACTGATTTGATAAGTCAAATAAAAGTTCGAACGTTCACCTACCGCTACCTACCACCAACGAATAGTTTTCAAATACGAAGAATAGTCAACCGTTGCTGCCCGACTCTAACGGACAAGTTTGAATTGCTTCCAACGGTCACTACAAATCATCTATATATATGGAGCATTCAAAGAGAAGAAAAGGAAGAGACACGAACTGAGATTACACTGATCAACACATTCTTAGTGCTTTGTTTACTTATACTCATTCATTGTACTTTAGTGATTACATATTTGCTCTGTGAGAGATTTTTTCATTACAAACTCAATATTTGTTATTGAGGCGACTAAGATAGTGGAACATTGAGTTGGGGTTTTGATTACAACGTGTAAGGGGGAGCGAGTGTCCAGGTGAAGGAACTTGCTGTGTACTAAGGTGCCAAGAATCCACTGAATCTTGGAAAATATAGTGAAACTCTCAGAGACACTCTGAGGACTAGACATAGGTCAAAGTGGTTGTGGTCGAACCAGTATAACTCCCGGTGTACACTTCGGTGATATTTCTCCTTGCTCTTAACTGCTTTTAATATTCCGTCAATTTCCTTATTCGCAACGAAATTTCTGGGATCACCTAATTCACCCCCTCTTGGGTGAAACGCTTGCACTAACATAACTGTTGGTAGGGAGGGTGAGATTCTAAAGAATTTCAGTAGGAAACAAATACCAGTATGTATGCAAGATAAGTGTTTAATGCATGACATGCTTGCAATACATAACTCATGCTCACATAATGACATATCTGCATGCTCAATGTTTCAACAACATACTCATGGCCATAGCATAAATAGAAACAGAGCTACAATCATTCATATATGTTTCACATAATCAAGCAAAGCAATACATGCATCAATACACAAACACAAATATCAAAACATGCAAGAGAGGAAAGTTCCCTACCCTTGTCTTCCACGTATGCTCCAGCACCGCTTACTTACGATCAAACGAATATCGAACCATGATCAGGGCGAACGTAAACACTATAACCAAAGCAAGGACATAGGGTTATTCTCTATTCCAAATCCTTACTTCCATATCACTTAAAGTTGGTTACCATTAATGACCTTTAGGTGGCTAATCAAAGCCTAAACACATGCCTAAAGGGTTGGGAAACACTTGGACAAATATCACCTCTTAAAAGTTCAAAATGGTGATTTTTAGGGGTTAGCCACGGCCCACAAATCCATTGGCCGCGGCCAAAAACAGGTCAGAAACATTTGGACCGTGGCCCGGAATTCTTTTGGCCGCGGCCAAGAAAATCCTGTTTATTGGCTGAACTTCCAAAAATCATAAATAATTCTAGAAAAATCGAAATGAATTGATTCCAAATCCAAATGAAAGGTATTTAAGTCCTATTTATAGGAAAAATATGGGTCATTACCCAAAATCACCACAAAATTCCAGAATTACATAAAACTCATCACTGCCCCAAAACAGAGTTCAGTTTCCATCCCAAACTTTGGACAGTCATATCTCCTAGCTCACAAAACGAAATGACACAATCTATATGTCCATTTTGAAGCTTGGCATGTGAAATTTAATACTGGAAAGTTTCATAATTTTATAACATCATTTGACCATTCAAAACGCCAACACCAAGAAACTGCCCAGAACAGAGTTTCAAAGGACAACATTTCCAGTTTTACAACCAATGTGTCCAATCCAATTCAAACCAATTCCAATAATTAAATACCACAACATGACACCATTTTCAACACAAAACACAATCCAATTCCATCAATTACATTCCACAAGAAAATACCGCAAAATCAGGGCAAAATTCTCAAATCACAACACTTAACCAAAAGTCACAAAACTTAGATCAAAAGGCATCAAATTCTCACATCTTCCTCTTCCCCAAGCTAATTCTTTGATTCCTCTACTTTCCAAATTCTTCAATCTCTCAATCACCTTCTTTCAAAAATCTAAAACCATAGAGATGAAGCTCTCATCACTATGAACAACTTTATAGAAGGGTATTTGAGTATTAGAGGACACTAAACCAACCAAAAACTCACCTTTGCATTTCTCTTTCTTCCCTTGCCTTGGATGACCATGGGAGATTTGGGGGAGAGAGAAAGAGATCAGATTTTGAGCCAAAAATGGCCTCTTGGCTGACCTAAAGAAGAGAGGAGAGAGGGAAAAAGAGGTTTGACACTTTGACCTTATCCAAATGCTCACAAAGTACCAAGTGTCACCATCTTGACAAACCTCACATGAGCTCACAAACCCACACATATACTTGATTTCACCCTTTGATCTATTACACAATCAATCTCAACCATTGATCTTCAAGTTACCAATGAGTTTCCTCTTCGTTAACTGACCAATTGGTCGGTAACTTTACCGTTTTGCCCCTGATTATGACAATTTTTCTTCAATCAACACCAAATACATTTTCTCATTCATTTACACCATACATACGCCCTTCCCCTTATTTTCATTCAATTTAGATGTTAATCCATAATTAAACTCAAATACAGGGTTTCGGCACTGATCATAACACATTCGAATCACATTCGAATATCAAATCACATCGGATTCTCCAAAAGGGTTATTTATCACTAACCACATCTACTTTTGGAGTCATTAACCCTTAATCACAATTTGGGATCTTGCTAAACCAGGGCTTAACAGTCCATTATCTCAGGCTTATTCTCTAGCCTTAAATATCAAAATTCGGGGTATTACACAAATCATGCTCTCACACCTCTTTTGTATTATGAATATTCGAACACATTTTTATCCTTTAACATTTTTAAAGTTCTTTTTAAGGATTCCCCTAGTTGCTATACTGATTAAAGAGATAGGTGAAGAATGTGAATGAAAAAAATATGGTGATAAATTTCTTCTCCCACAAATTTGGATTACCCTATTTTAAGTGAGTTTTTATGATGTTCGAAGCAAACATATGAGAGGAATTTTGTCTCCCAAGCATAAAAGAGCCAAAAATAAGCTCTCACAAAAACCCTATTAATGTAATAAATCAAATTGAGGAGCTTAGTTGGGATTAATTTACATACATGAGACTTATTTATCATTTTCCCTTAAATACTTTTAATATAATAAAAAATTATAACAAAACAAAAAAGGAAAAAAAAATAGTTGTAAAATATCCCTTATGCGCAACATTCAGGAATCTGAGGGTAATCCACCAAACTCTCCTATTAAAGTGATGGAGCAGAATGGTATGAACTCAAAGTTGTTGCTGAAATCTGTTCAAGAGGAATCAATAGGAATTGATGATTGTGAATCATGAAATAATGGAACTTTTGCAGCTCAATTTGTATTGTACATCTGCATTTTATTTTCCCTTCAATTTTTCTATTGGTCTAAATGATGGTGCTTTCTTCTTCCTCTTGTGTTTTTTTTTTTTTAAATAAAGGGCGCCAAAAAAATTAAAGTGGTGGGACTAGGTAGTTAAAGATGATTGTAACAAACTTGTAAGATACTGGCTCTATACTTTATTGGAGAAACATTCACGATGACCGTTTTAACATTCAGGTAAAAAGTGACCGTCCAGTCAAAGGTGTGTTATTTTTGTTGCACCAAGGTTCAGATGGATGACAAATTGCTGATGTAACTTTCAGGTTTCCTTCTCACAACTGTCATAATATGTGGGCTTAACCATTTTATGGCAAGACATTTTTGGCCTCGTTTGGTACACACTATAAATTTATTATATCCCTTTTACTATTTCTCTTCAGTAATTATCTCTCTTATTATTACTTGTTATTTCTCTTTATAGAACCTTTCAATTTCCTGTCATAAATTTCTCATCTTGAGAGTTTGGACATGAGTGGGGAAAATGAAATATAAAAAAAAAGATATTCATACATTTATTATGATGGAGTTTAATGTTTGAAACGGAAACTTCTGGTACTTGAAGTATACTTTAATTATCGACTTGGTTCCTGAAGTTTAATCTTTATTAATTAATTCCTTAAATTTTTATAATCATACATGATTAGTTGTCATAGTATTATTTTTTCCTTCATCAATTCATAACGGCTAATTGTGCATGGTTATGAAACTTTGGGGATTTAATTGATAAATATTAATTTTAAGAACTAAACCGATAAATGAAGCAAATTTAATAGATTTGTATTGAATCCGTTGTATGCAGCCTTACCTTGTGATGATTTTGAAACTTTCCGTATCTATAGAAATAGAAACAGATAGACTAGAGAAAGAACATTTGTTATCTCAATATAATATTAAAGAAAGGAATATTAAATTATCGAAATCAGTGAGCACAAAATGAGAACCCCACTTTCTTAATTGTGCAAAAGACTGTTTTCATTACACCTCGGACCATCAATGCTAAGTTAACAATGACAACTTTACTATTATGTCAAGACTTCTCCTATTAACCAATATGATCGGGTTTAGTGCAAGGGATTATTTTTTCATAACGTAATGAATTAAGGTTCGAATCTTTATTGATAAATGTGTCCATATTTAGCGCCTAACAATACCTCAAAAAATACTTTCCTCTAACTGGAGGATACCTATGCCTAAGAAAAAAAAAGACTTCTCCTTATAGAGTATCATACCATCACTAAAAAAAAAAAGAATTTCCAAGGAAATTTGCCACGGAATTCAATGTTTCCGACAGAATTGCGATGCAAATAGATTTGCCACGAAATTTCTAATGGAATTTTTTCTATCGCAAACAGATGCGTCACAAATGAATTTCTGTCAGAAATTTGAGATAGAATCAATTCCGCTGCAAATTCATTTTTTTATTTTATCAATTTTCAAATGCCATGTGGACATTCTCATGAGAAGCCACGTGTCACGTCTGTAGGAGGCCATTTCATCGCCGACTGCCGTCACGTGTCAGCTCAGCAGTGCGCCACGTGCCCCCTCCTTGAGCTGCCACGTGTCCGCATCCTAAATTCCTGAAAATGCATCTCCTCCAGTTCAAACCCGCGAATTCATGCTCCTGGTGCGTTCGCGCTCATGCCTTTGCAAGTTGCACCGAAATGAACCTACATTATATATTTACATAATGTTATATATATATAATATTATCATATATATAATTAATTATATCTATATATATATATATGTAATATTATTAAAAATAATAATAAATCAAATAATAATAATATATGCATTAAATTAAATAATTTTGCAAAAAACTAATAAATTAAATAAAAATTTGATATAATATTTATATATTTATGGTTAATTAATTTCAAATTCAACATATTTTAAATCTTTAATAAATCCTCTTATAAGAATATTGTTAGCCATTTTTTTAAAAACTGAATTTTATTTTTAATTAATATTACTTAATAAATAATAATTTAATATTATAAATATTATTTTTAATATACAATGATAAATATAATATTAATAACTAATACTTTATTTTTATTTAAAATTAAATAATAACTAATACTGTAAATATTATTTTTTATAAATTTATGACTATAATATTAATAAATAATAATACAATACTAATAACTAATAATATTTTTATTTTTAATTAAGATTATTTAATAGCTAATATTATTATTATTATTATTATTATTATTAATATAAAATTGAATAGATTTTTAATTTTTACCACGGAATTAGCCATTGAAAAATTTCGTGGCTAATTGCCACGGAACTTTTCTGGCAAAAAACTTTATCACGGAATTTGCGACTGATTTCCATAGTTAGAAATTGAGTGTTTTTTTATAGTGCATGTTGACTCCCATAAAAAAGTTATTTGTTTATTAAATAAATAAATAAATGAGTGATTTTTATATTTTTTCTTCTAGCCTTATCTTTCACTAACTATTTTTTAGCACAACATTCAATATTAATTTGAGTTACACGCGCTAGTTGGTTAATTTTTGTACTTGTATTAAAATTGTATGCATATAAACATCAACTCCGAGTGAACAACTCAATATAATCAAAGCTTTCAATCACAACATGCATAGTATAGTAGCATCACTCAACAAAACCAGAAAACTGACTGAAATAAATATAATGAAGAAACTGATGATACAAGAAGAAGCAGATGAGGAATAATTATTCATTAATATGTCAGAAAGCAATATGAGAAAGGTTCGTCAATTTTGGCCCTGATGGTGATGATGGTGCGATGATCCCTACACGAGTCTCTTCAATGTCTTTTTGATTCTGGTGAATCTGTTGCTAATAATTTTAATCTTGATGACCTTTGGCAATCTGATCCTAATCAAACACGGTTTTGTGCAAGAAGAAGAAGAATCATATTTGTGTAATACCTTGTTGATTAAGAACTGAGCTCGCCGATGTTTGGTTTCTTCTAGATCTTCCTTATCCATCTTTGAGTAGCCATATGGCTTCTTCTTCTTCTTATAGTTCTCCATCAGCTTCATCATCATCTTCCTCTCTGAGATTGATATACCAGAGAGAGAAAGAGGCTATGGTGAATTAGGAGCTAGTAAGAGTGCAATGAAACAAGTATTATATATAGTCACATGACACATAGTTTGGCTAATTGTGTCTTAAGGGAATATAATCATCAATCATCATTAATATACTCTTATAAATCCCGTGGCTCTCCACACTTATGCTTGCTCGGCTAATCTACAAGCTTATGTGGCGCCTTTGGTGATTTTCTTATGAGTCCATGATTATCTTTGTATGTGGTTTATTGAATTATTATCATTCATTAAATTTTGTGCCTTAGGGATTGTGTGTGTTCATTGAATGTGGTCAGTTGGTTATTGAATTGTCATTTATGAGTGTTAATGTAGTTAATTGATCGTTGAATTTTTTGTTTTTGATTTTCTAGAATGTTCTATACATAAGTGTTTAATTCAAGAATGGCGTGCATGAGAAGCATGACGTTGTTCATGGAGGCAGTGAGACTGACATTGCCGTCTTCACGGCTGAGCGCCAGTCTTATCACCGGAATGATCACCAAATTCAATTTTTCACTTCATTTTATGCATCTTCTTTCCCGACGCTATGAACCAAAGAAATGTATATACGGCTATCTAAATTTTTATTCGACTCTCATTTTTGTGTAGAGAAGTTCATGCTTATCTCTGTTTATTAGTGTCGAACAATGTATTTGAAGGCCTTCTCTATTTTATCTCGATCACATTAAATGGAGTCATGAATTTTATGACATACTCTTATAAATCATTCACGTTAATTTTAGGAGTTGCAATGTTGCAGTTTCAGTTACTGCATTGGCGAATTTCTCCTGGATACTCTCTTTGGTTCATAATATAAGAAGTCTTTTAGAAGACAATTTTGGTTCAAAATATAAAAGGTTGACGTACAAGGTGTAATTAATGATTATATTGTTTTCCACTCTTACCCCTTGTAGAAGAGAGAAAGATATGATAGATAATAAATGCATATTTGAAAATTAAAATATTTAAGGAGTGTAAAATAGCTAAATTTTATCAATTTAAGAAACAAGGCAAGGTTGGTGGCCAAATGTTATAATCAAGAAGAAGGAATTGATTATGAAGAAACATATACTAAAGTAACTAGATTGGAAGTCATATGAGTACTCTTAGTCTTTTTGTGTATCAAATGATTTAAACTTTATCAAATGGATGTTAAAAGTGCTTTTTTAAATGGTCATATCATGGAAGAAGTCTATGTTGAGCAACCCCCTGGCTTTGAAGACGTAGCCAAACCTGATCATGTCTATAGACTTAAGAAAGCATTTTATAGTCTCAAACAAGCTTTGAGAGCTTAGTATGAATGACTAAGTAAGTTTCTCTTTGATCAAGACTTTGTTAGAGGCAAAGTAGACACAACATTATTCATCAAACACTAGAAACATGATATCTTAATTGTATAAATTTATGTTGATGATATTATCTTCAGTACTACTAATGACTTTTTGTGTCAATAATTTTCCAAGACTATGCAAGGAGAATTTGAAATGTCTATGATGGGCGAGCTAAATTTGTTCCCCGGATTACAAATTAAACAAAAGAAGAATGGAATATTCATTTATCGATCAAACCAAGTATTTCAAGGAGCTATTGAAGAAATTTGGCATGGATCAAGAAAATGGGGCAGATACTCCTACAAGCTCAACAACATTGCTAGATGTTGATGTCAAGGGAGCAGACTACAACATTACAAAGTATCGAGGAATGATTGGCTCCCTACTCTGCCTTACTACAATAGACCTAACATTCTATTCAGTGTGGGTATGTGCAAGATATCAATCTGTGCCTAAAGAATCTCATGTTGAGATAGTAAGTAAGATATTTAGATATCTTGTTGACATGGCCGAACTTGGCATATGGTATCCTAGAGGAGGCAACAACTATTTGATTGCATACTTTGAATCAGACCATGGAGGGTACAAGACTGATAGAAAGAGCACAAGTGGTCAATGTCAATTCCTTGGTGGCTTTATAGTATCATGGTTCAGTAAGAAGCAAAACACAATATATCCTTATCATCTACTGAAGCTAAATACATCGTTGCCTTAAGTTGTTGTGCACAAGTTCTATGGCTAAAGCAACTACTTCAAGATCTAGGCATTCACTTAAAGGAGATTCTAATTTATTGTGACAATACAAGTGTAACACCCCAAATTTTATTCACCAAAATACATTATAATTATCCAAAATATTTAGTAAAATGGTGAATATTCATGGCCATAGGAATTAAATATTAGGGATCGAAAGGTGAATAGTATTTTCAGTGAAATCGCCTATGAGGCAGTGAGTTTTTCATGTGGTTTTGGATGCCCAAATGATGACAAAAATTTATGAAACTTTTCATAATGAAAGTAGACATCCTAAGCTTTAATTTTATAATTATATAAATCATTTAAAGCTATATACAAAAAGTTATAAATTTTTGAAGTTAGCTCAGAAAAACTGTAGATTTTCTGGAACAACATTCAAAGAATTTAATTCTTGGAATTTTGTGCTTCTAATTGGTAAAGGCCTATATTTTTCTTTGAAACTATACTCAATAAGGGTTCTATAGCCTTTGGAATCACTCTGATACGATGTCTAAAAATTTAGTTACAATTTTTTAAAGTTTGGGTAGAAAATCTGTTAGAATTGCCAAATAATCCGAAAAATGAAGAAAAATGTGATGTCAACATTGTAATTATGGGTAAATTGTGATCAGCTTATTTTGCGCTGATGGAAGGACTCTAGGCATGAATATGGATGGACCAAGAGAGGAAGGAATTAGTTTGATACAATTGGGCTTATGGTATCACATTTTCATGACACAAAAAGTCAAATTAATGAATTTTGGCTTATTAAATAAATCAAGGGATAATGCCACAATTATTAAAAGCATTTCCTATCCTCTTCCCTACCATTTTCCGTTAGCCAAGCAGCAAGCATAGAGAGAGAGAGAGAGAGAGAGTGTGTGTGTGTGTGTTTTGATTTCTAGAGAGAAGGACGAGCAAGAGTTGCAAGGTAAGTCAATTTCTTCAGTGATTTAGCTCCTAACTTGTATAATCCTTCCTCTAAGCCTCTCTTCTACATGATCTAAGGTATTTTGGAAGCAAATATCTAGGGTTTTTGGAGCTGAGTATTTAGCCTAGGAGATAACATCAAGAAGGAAGCAAAGGTAACTTCCTAAACTTCAATCTTTGGTTGTTGTTGCTGCTATATTCGGTTTAATCGGTGGTTTTCTGATTGATTTATGGTGGATTGTAAATTTGGGAAAGGATGAACCCTAAATTTTATGTTACCCAAATTGAGTCTAAATCATGGTTAGGATGTAATTAAATGGTTAATAAAGTGATAAGGAGTAGAATGAAGTAAGTTTGCGAAGTTAGAATTGAAAAACCCTAAATTTTTCTGGAAAATCTCTAATTTTGACCAGGTCAAGATCAGGGGGTTGGAGTTGGATTTTTGATGATCTAATGATTCTATTGAGTTCAAGAGGAAAAATTAGATGGGGTTACAGTTAATCACTTTTCCAGAAAAGCTTTAAAAAGCATAATGACCAAAACGCCCCTGAAACCCTAAAATAGGGGCTGCCAAGGGCACTTGGGTCTTTTGGCAGTGAATTTGGTAATTCCAAGTCTGAAAATGAATTCCTTGGGCAACAATATGTTCCTTAGGTCAAGATTTTAAAAAAAGTACGGTCAGCATTTTGGTAAATTTTCACAATAGATTCATATAACCACTAAAAACACTATGGAAGTTCTTAAAATAGTACATGAATGGGTTTGAACCTAATTCTTGTACATTTGATATTTTAGGACCAAGCTGAGAGCCGAGTTATTGGCACGTATTACGAGGCACACATCTCGAGGTGCGAAAGACTTAATGTAGTAACATTATCCTTTATACATCATGTAATAGTTCATATGATTGCGTGGTTACCATTGTTTGTGCTTCTATTAATCAACATGGTTTGCCTAGAAGGGCAGTCTGCCGAGAAGGGGCAGTGAGTACAAGAAGTGCACTCTACCTGGTTGTGGAGTAACAATCCAACCAAGGTACTTGGATAGTGGTGGTGATTCCCTATCCTATGTATACATGTGTCTATATTGTTCATTAATTGGTGCATACATGGTGCATATCATATATATTTTTTGTATTTTATATGAACAATAGTATGTTGCTATTGGGATTCCTCAGACTCTCAGTCTTTTTCATAAATAAAACTATATCGGTGGGAACTAGTGGATTTAAAGACAAGGTTGCAAACACGTGGAACTGACGGGCATGGATCCCGAGGCGAGGATAAATGGTTATATGTAGTCTTTATTATTGAATATTTTGGATAAATTTGTAAATTTTATTAAACCCTATGGGGAAAACCTCTAATGTAATCAAGTGCCTTGTATCAATTTATTAGTATATTTACGCTACTCTTGTGTTGTTGACCGAACTGCGTGTAAACACTCTGAAAAATGTGAAAATAAGATAAGGGTATGACAACAAGCACAATAAGCCTAGCCAAGAATCCGGTTAAATACTCAAGAACCAAGCACATTGATGTGAGACATCACTTCATCAGAGATCATGTTCAAAAGAAGGATGTCAAAGTGGTTTTCATCCCTACACATCTCCAAATAGCTGACATGTTCACAAACCTATTGCAAATGATCAATTCTTATATATATGAAGAGATTTGAGAATGGCGAATCTCAATGAGTTGTAAGTTAATCTTGTTAATTTTTATATTTTAATTGTTTATTACATTTGTTTTGATGATTATAATACTAATTTAAGCATCGAAGCATCTAGAAAGTTGTTTCATAGGATTTTGAAAAGATGCTATGTTACATGATAGAAGAAACAGAGAGACTCATCACTATGACATTACCCGAGTGATGTATGCCAGTGATGAAGAACATCACTTAAGTGATCATTCGAGTGATGAGGGGAAGAGGCATGACCCCAAGAGATAACACCAATGGTCAGAAATGAAGAGGTGGAAGTTGAAAGAGTTAGAGAATGAAACAGTCAGGAATCACTCAAGTGCTCTCTCGAGTAATCATTAGTACAAAAACAAAAGCTAAACAATTCATGATCCAACGAGCAAATAGCGGTTGGTATGTATCATTATTCTCAACAAGGACTTATTGTTGAATAATTACAAGATATTCGGGTTAGTTATAGGATTTCTAACCTTCTTAAGCTTTTCTGAGTATGATTACTCGAGTGATGACCCAAGATCACTCTAGTAATGTTAGAGACCAATTCCTATTTTTACGGAAGCAGTGTCATTTCCTCAAATCACTTCAAGAGCAACTTCCAGTACACTGACGAAACTTTCCATATATTGTTTCCTACACATTTCCGATCAAAACCCCTCTAAATTTGATCTAAAATTCCTTAGAAATAACCTTAAATCCTCATCCCTAGAATTCCGACGACAACAAACTCCAAATTTGAATTTTGAAATATCTGGGATTCTGAGATCTGAAACAATATGGCAAGGACCAAGACTATGTTTCGTGAAGAACAAGAGTCATCTCAGTCACCATCACCTCTTCCAGTCAAGAAGCAAAAGAAGATGTTGAAATCTAAGCCGAAGAAGCACCCTTAGCTGAAGGTTCTAGACTAAGCCCCTCCCAAACCTCAACCAAAAGCTAAAGATGTTGTGATTCAAGAACCAAGAACAACCAGGTCAAAGACCTAAGCTGCAACACTAAAAAGAAAGGGAAAATCAAAAGCTCCTCCCAGTCCACCAGGTTCAAACACTAACTCGGACACACCCTCTTAGATTGAAAGAGATCGGCAAGAGGACAGATATAATGTGAGAATCTCTAAAATCTCGGCCAACAAGCTCAAGGAGGCAATAAGCACCAAAATTCTAACTAAATTGAGGTAAGGACATAGATTTCAAGAAGGATTATCTTCAGTACCCACTCAACCTAAGGTATCTCATGAAGTAGAGGGAAGAGGAGAAAATAAAGAAGAAGAGGAAGAGGATATCATAGTGGCACCCCCTAGCTTCATAGCAGGCAACCTTGTAGACTCTAAGAAGTTCTTTGAGCACTTTGCCAGATGCAAGATTTGTAAGATGTTCTATATGAACTTGAATACTCTTTTTGAAGCAATCAAGTTAGATTTATCTCAATACCTTGGACAATACATGCATGCCTTGGCTCTTTGTGCACTTGCCTTCTCGTCCAAAGGTGGTTCTACATTTCTATTGCAATTTAGAGCCAGTTGAAGATTGCTCTCATGGTGTCTCTGTGATTGAAGAAGAGAATTGAAGAAGAGTATAACACCCCAAATTTTATATTCACCAAATATATTATATTATTTGAGAAATTCAATAAATGGTGAATGTTCATGAATTTGGAATTTATGAATTTTATAAATGTTCATATTCATGAGAAAATGGGCAAAATAATTATGGAATTATTTTGGGTAATTTAAAAAGCCTAATATTAAGGTCCAAAAAAATGAATAAATATTATAGAAAATGTTTGGTCCAAAAATTGATGGAAATTGGCCAAAGAAAAATAAGGAAAGAAAATTGGATTAAAAAGATAATGGCAAAAACCATAATTTTGCCAATTTATCACAAAATTAATTATTTTCTGATTAATTGAAGTTAATTTCAATTAATTAAGTAAAATAAAAGGGAAAAATATATTTATAATATTTTGGTCAATTTAATATGAATTTATGGAAAATTTGAGCAAAAAGTGCAATTTTGACCAAAATTGAGACTTTACGTGTATACGTAACTTGGACAAGTTGTGAAGCCAATTGAAACCATAGGGAGGGACCCCTAGGTGACTCCTACATGTTGCAAGAGGAATAAAATATTGGTTGGGCTTAATGAGCTTAGTTACATGTACATAGGGTTTATGTGCATAAAATTAATTTTGGAATTTTTGAAAATTCCATAAGTCATTAAAAAAATCATATAATATAATAAAAAAACATTTCCATCATATTCCTCCAGCTCATTTCATGCCCTAAAGTATCTGAACTAGAGAGAGACGGTGTGAAATTCTACAAAGAGAAAGAGAGAAAAAACTTGTAAAGGTAAGTGATTTATTCGGTAAATAGGTTTCTAACACATATAACTCCGTTCCTAAGCTACTCTTCTATGTGTTTAAGGTTTGGGAAGCTCATCTTTGGGTGTTTGAAAGCTAGGGTTTCAGCCTTGTCGAGAAAAGCCAAAGGAAAGCGAAAGGTAATTTCCAAACCTTCGTATATTGTCTATTTTGGATGCTGTGGCCAATTTAATTGGTGAAGTTTCGCTGGATTGCCATTGGTTTTAAATTTTGGAAATGGGTGTGCATAAGGATTATCATGCCCAATTTTAGTTCAAATGGTTGTTATAACTCAATTAGATGGTTAATAAAGTGGTTAGGAGTAGAAAGGAACACGTTTACGGAGCTGAAACCGCAAAACCTCAATTTTTCTCTGAAGATACTATAATTTTGGCCAGGGATGTTAGAGGGCCTTAGAGTTGTATTTTCAATGATTTAATGGTTCCATTGGGTTCATGAGGAAAAATTAGGTGGGGTTACAGTTGGACACCTTTTCGGAAAAGGCCGAAAAATCATAATTACGGAAACGTCCTTGAAACTCTTAAAGCGGGGCTGCCAAGGGCAATTTTGTAATTTGAC
The DNA here is from genome assembly GCA_963242795.1 of Inga leiocalycina. Lineage (NCBI taxonomy): Eukaryota > Viridiplantae > Streptophyta > Magnoliopsida > Fabales > Fabaceae > Inga > Inga leiocalycina. The sequence continues at coordinate 50,284,826 of OY725325.1, forward strand.
ATTGAATTTGGTAATTTTGAATCTGTAAATGGATTCCTTGGGTGGAAATATGTCAGAATAGCCTTAGTTAAAATTTCAAGAAAAGTGTAGCAGGGATGGATGCAGTGCGGGTTGGGCTGGGGTCTCGGGGGCATTTTGGTAAATTTTCATAGTTGGTCAATATAACCACAATAAATACTATGGAAGTGTCTAAAATGATACATAGATAGGTTATGACCTATTTCTTCTATATTTGATGTTTTAAGACCGAGTTGGACGCCTATAGTTGACATGTTTTACGAGGCGGACCCTTTGAAGCAGGAAGGAAGTTAAGGTAGGAACTACTATCTCTCATATACTATGTGACTATTTGTATGATGCGTGTTACTGTATTTTGTGATTTGAACACGTGTTGGAGGCACATTACCTAGCTGTGGTCTAGGACCTAGTTGGGGTATACTAGTTTTACCTAGCTGTAGTCAGGGACTCGGCTGAGGTACATGTAGGGGTTTCAACGGGTTAGTTGGCCTTGAATTTTGTGTACATAAATGGATGATATGAATTTTCATTTTACTTGATACGGTGCATTGCATATTTAATTTTTACATTTTATATGTTGATCGTATGTTTCTACTGAGATTCTTTGGAATCTCACCCCCTTTTCTAAACCAAATGTCTCAGCGGGTGCCAGCGGCTCGAAAGCCAAGGATGCATAGAAGGGAAACTGACTGGCACGTTTACCAAGACAAATACAGTAGTTGTATATAGTTTGTATATGGAATAGTTTTGGGACATTCTATATATATTTGTCATTATTATCGATTTCTGCTCTGTTAATTATGCCTGTAAATAAATACTTATTATCAGTATAACTATACTTTTCTGTTTGCCTATGGAATTTGTTCATTATTGCCCTATGCATATCAAAATGGAAACGGGTGTTGACATTTTTGGTATAAGAGCTAATAAGCGATTCTGACATTATCAGAATAGTATACTGATATGGTTTTATTTGCATGGTGACAGGACATCATGAATAGTTCAAGTGAGCCTATGACCAATTTGAGTGTACCATTTGAGGGGTCGGAGGTGTCCATCAATCAGAGTCCACCAGAGAAGAGGATACCAGACGGACAGCGATATGGAGAGTACTACCTACTTGGAGGTTTGCTCATACGATAGATGACATGGAAAAGTGTGCCAGCGCTACCCGTATATGGATCAGAACCTAGGCCAGCATCTCCATGACAATCTCGGGTAAGAGAGATTGGCGTGTATTCTGAAGAGGTCTCTGAGGAGGATTTAAAGGAGGATCCAGAGTGGGATCCTCGATGACGAGTCGAGCAACCGTGAGTCTCGGGCAGAGCCGGTGCAGGTGTCGTATAACATACAGCCGAATCTTGAGTTGTTGCATTACCTGCAGGGTCAATATATCCGAGCAGTCTGGGAACATGACACTCCCCGCAGTCAGTATCTTGCGTTCTTAATAGGTGTGGGAATGATGTATAAGCTTCAGGAGGATATGGGAGTGGGGTTCACGAATGAGGTCTGGGCATATACTACCAAGGGCTTCTTTCTAGATACAACGTACTGGAAAAGACAGAAGAATAATATTGCAGAGAGGGGTTCGAGTAGGAACTTTTAGGAGTTCTTGGATCACGTGAACACCTTCATATCGAAATATATGTATATAGGTTGATGTTGGACCCACGTGGTATATTTTGGGTAACCGGAGATGATTGACACATATTACGAGACAAGGGCGGATGGCGAAACCGACGGACAGAAAAAATATTTAGCCAGAGTCGGTATTTTAGGGAGGGTACAGACAGGGAAATAAAATGTAATAAGGAATAATATGTCATGTACAATAGGTTATAGGTTATCTGATGTTTTTATTTCTCTGTAGCTACTGTAAATAGTTGTGTATGCTATGTATGACATATCTGTGTACCCTGACTTTTATGAAATGACAAAAATGCCCTTTGCTCTTATATCAAAATTTGCTCTTCTCTAATTTCATGTAGAGTGAATTATGGAGATGGTACAAACAGGAGAAGGTGGTAGAGGCTGAGGTAGAGGTCAAGGGCGTGGTGGACATGGTAACAATGAGGAAGATCCAAGGCCTGACCCTATCCAGTAGCGAATACCAGATATGTTAGAACAACAACAAACTACAATGAATGAAATAAGAGGTGACCTTCAAGGAGTACAACAAAGGTAGGATCATCTAAAGAATCGTCTGGATGAATTTATGTGGGGAAATTACGAAGAAATACCGAAGGAACCCCAACTAGAGGATTTACCACCAGAGCTTGAGGTGGGTATTCAAACCTGGCTGAGCAGGTTTAGTAAACAATAGCTACCTATGTTCAGGGGGAAGTTTGGTCCTCAACTAGCAGAAGATTGGTTGGCTCGTTTGGACAAGATTTTTGATATGTTGCAATGTCCAGACGAGGTGAAAGCTCGGTTAGCTATCTACAAGTTAGAAGGTGATGCTGATCGTTGATGGAAGGGCATAGATCCTACCTTATAGGGAAGGAATATTCCTATTACATGGGAATTATTCCACAAAAAGTTCAACAAGAAATACTTTCCCCAAACTATCAGAAGAAAAAAGGAAAAAGAGTTTTTATGTATTAAACAACAAGACTGGGAGAGCTTTGACGATTACTTAGCCCGGTACATTCGAATGTCGTGATACTCATCATACCATAGCTGAATGATAATGAAGAGTGGAACACAGATATGATGATTGAAGGGTTGAGACCCGAATTCAAGAAGAAACTGATTTCTCAACATTTTATCGAGTTCAAAAAAGTGACAGAGGAATGTCATACATTGAGAAGTATATGTCGAGCCTAGCAACTCGATTGGTAATAAAGGTGCTTCTGGGAGTAGAAATTCATCACAGAAAAGAAAAGAATAGGGTGGACCTTCTAGGGGTGATAATAAGAGGCCGAATCAAGCTGGAGGCTATGGTTTCCTGAGAGACGAAACATGTTGGCATTGCTGCAAGCCATTTCATCCTGGTAAGACATGTAGTAGAGCCCCGTTGAGGATGGATTCTAACAAACCACTCACTTGCTATAACTGCGGCAAGCCAGGGAACTTTTTGAAAGATTGTCCACAGAAGCAGCAACCAGAGGAGACTAGACCCAGGGTTCCAAGTAGGATCTATACACTAACACAGGAAGAAGCCCGAAAATCTTCGGAGCTGATTCAAGGTATGATTTCTCTCAACGGCAATCTAATGCATGTTATGTATGATTCTAGTGCTAGCCATTCATTTATTTCATATGACTACTTGGGACGATTGAATTTATATATGCATAAATCCTCATATGATTTGGTTGTATCTACACCCACTAGTACACAAATTATGACAACTGATGTTTGTTTGAATTGCGGGATAAATGCTGAGGGGCATGAGTCGACTGTAAATCTGATTTGTTGGCCACTGCAAGGGTTGGAAGTAATTTTGGGGATTTAGTGGTTGATATCAAACGGTGTGTTATTAGATTGTAAACAGAAAAGAGTTATATATTTGTGTTAGATCTCATGTTTTGATGATAACAAAAGAATGGTTTGAAAAGGAAATGATTAATAAACAAGTTTGAACAAAGGAATAACAGGGATAAGCATCATTTGAAGTTAGCATTGGAGTAATGAAGAAAGACCAAGAGAAAAAGCTGAGAAACTTGATCAGAAGCAAGTTTTCTAAGGCATTACTCGAGGCGGTACTCGAGTAATGAGCCAAAACTTGAAGTAACCAGAAGCACCTTCCAGTAACCTGCCAACGTTACTCGAGTAAGTACTCGAGTAATAGTGTAAGTATTTTCAAGTTGCTCTCGGCCTGCCAATGTTACTCGAGTAGCTACTCGAGTAACCAGGTAAAAACTTGGAGTTGCTCTCAGCCTGCCAATGTTACTCGAGTAGCTACTCGAGTAACCAAGTAACTACTTGGAGTTGCGCTCGGCCTGCCAATGTTACTCGAGGAGCTACTCGAGTAACCATGTGAAAACTTCCAGTTGCCTTCAGGTTGCCAATGATACTCGAGTAAGTACTCGAGTAACTCTGTTTCTGAAAATGTGGAGCTCTCAGAACTTTGTACTACTGCCAATATTACTCGAGGAGCTACTCGAGTAACGCACTGAAGTAAGTAAAAACTTGAAGGTGGTACCCGATTAACTTGATATAAATTTATCTCATTTTCCTCGAGTCCTTACTCTAGTATGCAAGTATTTAATGTTCTATTTTAAGTGGATTTCTCGAGTAAGCACCTGAGTATGCAGAAATATTTTCAAGATAAACTTCAAGTCATTACCTGGGTAAGTCATGCACAAAAAGTACATTTACTCGAGGTGGTACCCGAGTAACCTATGCAAAAATGTCTGCATTACTCGAGTCCATACCCGAGTAACAAGGTAAGTGCTCTCGGCCTTGAAATCCTGCCAACATTACTGGAGTAAAGCATCGAGTAACCAAAAGTTTACTTGAAGGTTTACTCGAGTTGGTACCCGAGTAACTCATAAAGTTGTGAGTGCATTACTCGAGTAGGTACCCGAGTAAACATATATTTCCAAAGGTTTGAAAATTGGTTATTCCATGCACTACCCAAGTAATCTTGTATTTGTTCATTGACTTGAAGTTAATTTAAGATTTCCCGATGATACTCGAGTAAACTTCATGTGATACTCGAGTAGATACTCGAGTAAGCAAACCCAGAAAGTTTGAAATCATTCCAACGGTCATTGTTTTGTTTCCTATTTGATTAACTTTTCATTATATTAGTATTCTTAGCATTTCAACAGATAAACAATGAAGAGATCTTACAAAATAAGGAAAGTCAAAAGCAACGCTCAAATGTCACCGACCGTCACCTACCGCAACGTATGTTTTTCAAAAATTGGAAAAGTCAATAGTGGCTGCGCACGCTCCAACGGACATGAAGAAATATGTTCCATCAATCATTGCTAACGTATCTATATATATGGGAACATCTGAACAGAAAAACAACAAGAACACACTCACGAACGTATCATCAAGTTCATTACTCTGTTTTTCATTGTACTTGTGATTCTATGCTTCAGTGATTCTTATTTACTCTGTGAGAGAGATATTTCATTCAAACTCAATATTTGTTATTGAGGTAACTTAAGGTTGTGGAACCTTGAGTTGGGATTGAATTACAACTTATAAGGGGGAGCGAGTGTCCAGGTGTAGGAACTTGCTTGTACTGAGGTGCCAAGAACCCACTAAATCTTGGAAGTTATAGTGAAAATCTCAGAGAAGCTCTGAGGACTGGACGTAGGTCAAAGTGGTTGTGGCCGAACCAGTATAAATCCTGGTGTACACTTCAGTGATATTTCTCCTTACTCTTTCCTGTTTTAATTTCAACGTCAAATTTTATATTTGCAACGAAATTTTTAAGGTCACCCAATTCACCCCCCTCTTGGGTGAAACGCTTGCTCTAACATTTGGTATCAGAGCCTGGTCTTCTTGTTAAGGTATAACAACCTAAGAAGGATCCAATGGCAAGCATGGGTGAAGGAATTCTTCCCGACGGAGCATCCATCACTATACCTCCCGGTTTGAGTAGAGAACACTTTTCTTTTTGGAAAGCAAAATTCAGAGTGTTCGTGATGGCTACCGAATATGGGCTATGGGATGTAATTGAGAGTGGAAACTATCAACCTACAAAGATTGTAGATTCTCAGAAAATTCCAAAGACGCCAGCGGAATATGATGAGAATGACAAGAAACTTATCACTCTCAACAGCAAGGCAATTCTGATGTTACAAAGTGCCTTAAGTCAAAGTGAATACTTCAGAATTTGCACACTTCCAACAGCAAAGGAAATGTGGGAAGCTTTGGAAATAGCTCATGAAGGAACTTCGGGAATAAAGGAGAATCTAATCAACACCTTGGTCACTGAATTCGATCTACTTCGAATGAAATCAGGTGAGTCAATTTCTGAATTTGAACTTAGATATACTCATCTTGTTAATCAACTTGCAGCACTTGGTAAAGCCTATGATCAACATACCCAAGTACGAAAGATTTTGAATATTCTTTCAAAAGAGTAGGAGGCCAAAGTCACTGCGATAGAAGAGGCAAAAGGAGAATCAATGAGATCAGTTGCTTCTCTATTTGGAAGCCTTTTTGAATATGAAAGCAAATTAAAGTTCAAACGGGAACTAGATGACATCGGTGACAAAAGAAAGAAAGGTTTAGCACTAAAAGCGAAAGAAGAAAATCAAGATGAGGATGAGGAGTTTGATGATGATGAAATGGGCTTAATCATAAAACGATTCAGAAAGTTCTACAAGAAAGGTCAAGGAGTCAAACATTTTCAAAAAGGTGGAACTAACAACAAAGATCATATCATTTGCTACGAATGTGGAAAACCAGGACATATCAAATCAGAATGTCCAGAACTAAATCAAAAGAGCAAAGAAAAGAGAAAAGGATAATTCTTTAACAAAAAGAAGGCCTTTGTATCTGCTATATGGGGAGATAGTTCCTCTGACGAAGAAAGTGATGAAGAAGAAGTAGCCAATATATGTCTTGTTGCTCAAGAAGAAACAGAAGAAGAGGTAAATGATTCTGACCCTACCTATGATGAATTACTCTCTGAATATAATGCTTTACATTCTGAATTTATCAAAGTAGTTAAAGAATTGATTGTTTTCAAAAAGAAAAACAAAGCTCTTGAAATTGAACTTAAAGAAAGTTCAGAAAAGAATTGTGAAAATTGTTCTTCGTTGAAAAAGAAAAACACTGATCTCATAAAAACTCTTGAAAAGTTTACCAAAGGAAGTGAAATGTAAGTGTAATTTTAAAAGAACAACGATGTGTAAATGATCGATCTGGTATTGGATATGATCCAAAATCAAATAAAAGGAAAGGAAAAAAGAAAGTAGGAGGTAAGCTATATTTAAATTATTTCCAGCATTCTGTGCATATATCAAATCCTTTTGCATTATGTTATTACTGTAATAGAAAAGGTCATTATACCTCTTCATGCATTCATAAGAAGAAAGGAAATATAGGAACCTACAAATGGGTACCTAAAGGTTCATACTAACCCAAAAGGACCCAAAAAGATGTGGGTACCTAAGATTTAGTCCTTCAATTGCAGATATGTCTCAAAGCATCCAAAAACAACAAGTGGTACATAGACAGTGGATGCTCTAGACATATGACCGGGGATTTTGAAAGTTTTACCTCATTGCAACCTAAGGAAGGTAGCAAGGTAAAATTTGGAGGAAATCAATCCGGAAAGATTGCAGGAATTGGTGAAATCAAAAATGACAAAGGAATACAAGTCAAAGATGTATATTTCGTTGAAGGCTTGTGTCATAATTTGCTGAGTGTAAGTCAAAGTGCAGATAAAGACAACTGGATAATATTTGATTCAGAGGAATGTCTGATTGTCAACAAGGAAGACTTACAACTTGATAAGAAAAATATCAAGGCAAAACTCAGAGCTAAAAGGGAAGGTAACTGTTATACTCTAGATATTAGTAGAAATGAATCTGAAAATTGTTTTCTGAGTAATGCTGATGAAAGTTGGTTATGGCATAAGAGATTGGCTCATGTCAATATGCATCAACTATGCAAACTACTCAAAAAGGATTTAGTGCTTGGATTACCCAAAGTAAATTTCAAAAATGACTTGATTTGTGATGCATGTCAAAAGGGTAAACAAACTAAATCATCTTTCAAATTGAAAAATGAGATTTCAACAAATAGACCATTACAATTATTGCATATGGATTTAGTGGGTCCAGCCAGAGTAAAGAGTCTTGGTGGCAACCTATATTCATTGGTCATTGTTGATGATTTCTCTAGATTTACATGGGTTATTTTTCTATCATCAAAGGATGAGACATTTGAAGAATTTATTGTTTTTGCCAAGAAGGTGCAAAATGAGAAAGGTATGTCCATTGCAGGTATTAGGACCGATCATGGTGGAGAATTTGAAAATCAAGCCTTTGAAGAATATTGTGATACTAATGGTATTGATCATAATTTCTCTGCTCCAAGGACGCCTCAACAAAATGGAGTTGTGGAACGCAAGAATAGAGTGCTCACTGAAATGGCTAGAGCAATGTTGAATGAAAAGAACGTGTCTCAAGTATTTTGGGCTGATGCTATGAGTACAGCATGCTACATTTCAAATAGAGCCTATACCAGAACAAAACTTGGAAAAACACCATACGAGTTGTACAAAGGAAGAAAGCCAAAGATTGCTCATCTACACATCTTCGGTTATAAGTGTTTCATTCATAATAATGGTAAAGATAACTTAGGAAAATTTGATTCTAAAACAGATGAAGGAATTTTCCTAGGATATTCTAACCGAAGTAAAGCATATAGAGTTTACAATAAAAGAACATGTATTATTGAAGAATCAATTCATATTGCATTTGATGAATTTGAATCCTCTGATAAAATCATTGATGAAGAACAGGAAGTTGGTTTAAATCAAGAAAATGGTCAATCTATTTCTAAATCTCTTATTCCAAAGGTTGATGAAACTAAGGAAGAGGAGCAATCCCTAGGTCAACCTAGAGCTTGGAAATACAATAAAAGTCATCTCTTAGATCAAGTCATAGGAGATGTGAATGAAGGGATCAAAACTAGAAATAGAATTTTCAATGAAGTAAGTTTTTCTGCATTCATTTCTGAGATTGAACCTTCTAATATTGATGAAGCCCTATCAGACAATGATTAGGTTATAGCAATGCAAGAAGAACTAAATCAATTTGAGAGAAATCAAGTTTGGGATTTGGTGCCCCAACCCAAAGATCATCCGATCATTGGTACTAAATGGGTATTCAAAAACAAACTCGATGAATCTGCAATTATTGTCAGAAACAAGGCAAGATTGGTGGCCAAAGGCTATAATCAGGAAGAAGGGATTGATTATGAGGAAACGTATGCTCCAGTGGCTAGATTGGAAGCTATACGTGTACTCTTAGCCTTTGCATGCATCAAAGGATTCAAACTCTATCAAATGGATGTAAAGAGTGCTTTTCTAAATGGTTACATCATGGAAGAAGTGTATGTAGAACAACCTCCAGGTTTTGAGGATGTTACTAAACCTGACCATGTTTTCAAACTCAAAAAGGCTTTATATGGTTTAAAACAAGCTCCTAGAGCCTGGTATGAAAGGCTCAGTAAGTTTCTTATCGATCAAGGTTTTGTACGAGGAAAAGTTGATACAACACTCTTTATAAAATGAAAACACAATGATATTTTAATTGTTCAAATATATGTTGATGACATTGTTTTTTGTGCTACTAATGAATCTCTGTGTAAGGAATTTTCTGAGATAATGCAGGGAGAATTTGAGATGTCAATGATGGGAGAATTGAATTTCTTTCTTGGTTTACAAATTAAACAAAGAAAGAATGGAATCTTCATATCTCAAACAAATTATTTAAAAGAGTTATTGAAGAAGTATGGAATGGATTAAGCAAATGGCATGGACACGCCTATGAGTTCAACTACGTTGCTCGATGCTGATGTCAAAGGGAAAGACTACAACATAACAAAGTATAGAGGAATGATTGGATCATTACTCTATCTCACGGCAAATAGACCGGACATCCAATTTAGTGTTGGCATATGTGCAAGATATCAATCAGCACCAAAAGAATCACATGCTGAAACGGTCAAACGAATCTTTAGATACCTTGCTGACACACCCGAATTGGGTATGTGGTATCCCAAAGGAAGAAGTGAATATCTTGTTGCATATTCAGATTCAGATCATGGAGGATACAAAACAGACAGAAAGAGCACCAGTGGACAAGGACAATTTCTTGGAGGATTTCTTGTATAATGGTTCAGCAAGAAACAAAACACAGTGTCTCTTTCGTCAACGGAAGCCAAATATGTTGCAGTCTCAAGTTGTTGTGCACAAGTAATATGGCTAAAACAACAACTACAAGATCTTGGTATTTATCTCAAAGAAATACCAATCTATTGTGACAATACTAGTACGATAAGTTTGGCAAAGAATCCAGTTCAACACTCTAGAACCAAGCATATCGATGTCAGACATCACTTCATCAGAGATCATGTTCAAAAAAAAGATGTAAAAGTGATATTTATTCCCACTCATCTTCAACTAGCAGATATTTTTACAAAACCTCTTGCAAAAGATCAATTTCTATACATTAGAAGAGAATTGGGAATGGTAAATCCCAATGAGTTGTAAGTTATTTCAGTTTCTCATAATATTAGATGAAGTCATTTGTTAAAGTTTTGATGATTACTAACTTAAGCATTGGAGTATATAGAAATTTGTTTTGCAGGAAGAAAGAAACTCTGTTTTGAGAAACAAAAACAGAGGTGATCAGAGGACACATTTACTAGAGTACCAACTTGAAGTTGTCACTAACAGAGAAGCATTACCCGAGGAACAACTGGAAGTAAAGAAGCACTTTACTCGAGTATGTACTCGAGTAATGGACTTCAAAACTGGAAGTAACAGATCAAGTTACTTGATTTTCAAACATAACGGTTCAGTTTCAAAGAAATGGAGAGTCAAAAGTTGAAAAGCGGATTACTCGAGGTGGGCCTCGAGTAAACTTGAATATTACTCGAGGAAGGCCTCGAGTAATGTCGGAGTCTAGATTCTCAAATTGATAAAGAATGACTCAAATCTGATCAGAATGGGTTATAAATGATTGAGGGAACATCCATGGATAATTACTATATTATTCATGCCAGGCACACAATTTAAGGTACAGAATTTAAATGAATTATTTTAGAATTTTTCTGTATGAACACCCGAGGAAGGCCTCGAGTAAACTTGAACATTACTCGAGTAAGGCCTCGAGTAACGTCGGGTTCTAGGTCTTTATCTGTTGTAAACTCGGTCATTTCCACAAAATCTCCTCGAGTAAATCACTATTTTCTCTCACAAAAATTTTTCACAAGTGATTCCCTGCTTCATTTCTGTCAAAACCCAAGAGATTTCAGTTCCAAAAACCTCCTATTTTGCCCAGATTCTCAGTGCCCTAACCTGCGACTGTCTCTTTTCTTTTTCTGAAAAACTCAGTTTTTCAATCTTTCAAAAAGATGAGGACCAAAAACCTTACTCCCATAGATTCTTCTGACTCTCAACAAAACCCTGATCCTCTTTCTTCTCCTCCCAAGAAGAGAAGAAAACTTATCCCGAGACCAAAAGCTAAAGTTCCTCTTCAACCGAAACCCAAAGGTGTGGTGATTAAAGAGCCTATTGCTATAAGGGCTCAATCCAAAAAGAGTACCTCAACCGGAAGAGGGAAGAGTGCCAAATCTCCCTCACCTCCTCCCTCTGATTCCTCTACACCCTCTTTCACTCCAAAGCCTACCAAAAAGCCTAAATATGATAGGAATGTGGCTGCAGCTATGGCAAACATCATTGATCAAATGGAGAAGGGTCAAACTTCTAAGAAGACCAAAGTACCGGAAGCAGAGATCACCAACCCACCAAAGGGATTCAATGTTAGCAAATTGGTGGAGTCTCCAAAGTACTTGTCTCAGTTCTCCAGAAGGAAGGTGTGTAAGACTCACTATGTTGATCTGAAGTTACTTCAAGAGGTAGTGAAGCATGACTTAAGTCCTTATTTAGATCCCTTTATGCCTTGGCTATCTATTAGATTACCATTCTGTACTAAAGTGATCACCCACTTCTATTGTAACTTAGAGATCATAGATGAGCCTAACCGAACCTCAGTTGAGGAAGAAATGACCACCACTGTGAGAGGCCAAAAGATTCTAATTTTACCATCTAGAATTAACTTGTGGTTAGGAATAGAGAACCCCCCAGATGATATCTATTCTGAACTTGAGCCAAACCAAATCTTCACTATTCTCAAACCCGGTGAGCTAGTTGGCCCCCTAAATTTTAAACCAAGTGATATGTGTGATTATCACAGGGTCCTATGGTACATCTACTCTAGGTCCCTAGTGAACAAAGCCAACAATTACACCCATTTCTCTGATAGGGACTTTAGGTGGTTTGCTTCACTACTTTTGAAGGAACAAAAGGATCTAGAGGAATATATTTTCTCGGAGATGAAGAGATATAAGGTGGATAGGAAGGCTACAACACCAATGCCATATCCTCATATTGTATCACTGATCTTGAAAGAAAACAAGATATGGTATTTGGATAGCAAGGAGCCCATTGAGAGGTTGACTCCGGTTGGGAGAAACCAGATAGGGAAATTGAACATTGACATCCCTCTCAAAGGCCCTCTGGAGTCTGGGTCAAAGAAGAAGAGGAAGACCACAGAGGCAGAAACCAGCAAGATAGATGACACTCAGTCATCGGCTCCAGCTGCTACCACATCATCGCCATCTTTCCTCAATGCCACTCTCCAGCATTTCATGGAAAATATGCTGAGAGGTTTTCATGTGGATATCGCCAACACAAATGCCGAACTGATAACCCATATGAATACCAAGATGGGAGAGTTGGTTGAGAGAATGGACAAGAGGCATGAGGAGTTGCTAGCTGAGCAACGTGCCCAAGGCGAGACTCTGAGATTGATTCTGGCACGACTGGACACTTTAGGTCCCGGACCTTCTGCCGATCCATCTTCTTCTGCACCACCACCACCACCTCCAGTGAACCCTCCTTCTAACACTCCTATCACTGAGGATGAACCATCTACCCCTCTAGTATCTAGTCCACCTGAGACTCAAGCCAAAGACATTCTATATACAGTGGACAACCCAGATACCAATGAGACTATACACATTGTCATTGATGATTCAGCTCCAAAACCTCAGCCAGAAACCGCTTCTAAACCGAATCCATCACCTACCCAAACTGAGGAAATATCTTCTTCTTCCTCCTCTGAACATCTCACTCCAGTAATTGATTCCCCTCCAGAGGCTGAGACCACTATGGTTGTCTATCAACCACCTTCTATTCCTCTCAGAGATGACATCCAAATTCCTCCACTTAATCTTCCTGAACCAGTCTCATCTAGCTCTTTTGACTCCTCTAGTTCAGATAGTGGCTTGGTCCTTCCAGTGAAGCCTATTTCAATGGTCAAGCCTTCCAATCCTCCACTTGATTGATGAAGACAAAAAGGGGGAGAAGAGCTTGAGAGTGATTTTGTGGATGTGTCCTAGTTTATTTTGGGTATTTGGGTGTATATGGGTTCTAGGGAGCATTTTGGAACTTGTTAGTTCTTTTTAGTTTCTTTTGAACTTATTATCTTGTAATATGCAATTTACGTTTAATACAAGTTTGCTTAAGTTATGATTTTATTTTAAGTCCATTTAAGTTATGAATTATGATATATTGTTGGACTAATGAAGTTGACTGTGAATGCAAGGTGTGTAAACTTAATAAGACATGTTTAATTTGAAAATTCAAATTGAAAAACCATGTCCAAAATCACCAAGTTTTGTCATCATCAAAAAGGGGGAGAATGTTAGATCTCATGTTTTGATGATAACAAAAGAATGGTTTAAAAAGGAAATGATTAATAAACAAGTTTGAACAAAGGAATAACAGGGATAAGCATCACTTGAAGTTAGCATTGGAGTAATGAAGAAAGAACAAGAGAAAAAGCTGAGAAACTTGATCAGAAGCAAGTTTTCTAAGGCATTACTCAAGGAGGTACTCGAGTAATGAGCCAAAACTTGAAGTAACCAGAAGCACCTTCCAGAACCTGCCAACGTTACTCGAGTAAGTACTCGAGTAATAGTGTAAGTATTTTCAAGTTGCTCTCGGCCTGCCAATGTTACTCGAGTAGCTACTCGAGTAACCAGGTAAAAACTTGGAGTTGCTCTCGGCCTGCCAATGTTACTCGAGTAGCTACTCGAGTAACCAGGTAACTACTTGGAGTTGCGCTCGGCCTGCCAATGTTACTCGAGGAGCTACTCGAGTAACCATGTGAAAACTTCCAGTTGCCTTCAGGTTGCCAATGATACTCGAGTAAGTACTCGAGTAACTCTGTTTTTGAAAATGTGGAGCTCTCGGCACTTTGTACTACTGCCAATGTTACTCGAGGAGCTACTCGAGTAACGCACTGAAGTAAGTAAAAACTTGAAGGTGGTACCCGATTAACTTGATATAAATTTATCTCATTTTCCTCGAGTCCTTACTCTAGTATGCAAGTATTTAATGTTCTATTTTAAGTGGATTTCTCGAGTAAGCACCTGAGTATGCAGAAATATTTTCAAGATAAACTTCAAGTCATTACCTGGGTAAGTCATGCACAAAAAGTACATTTACTCGAGGTGGTACCCGAGTAACCTATGCAAAAATGTCTGCATTACTCGAGTCCATACCCGAGTAACAAGGTAAGTGCTCTCGGCCTTGAAATCCTGCCAACATTACTGGAGTAAAGCATCGAGTAACCAAAAGTTTACTTGAAGGTTTACACGAGTTGGTACCCGAGTAACTCATAAAGTTGTGGGTGCATTACTCGAGTAGGTACCCGAGTAAACATATATTTCCAAAGGTTTGAAAATTGGTTATTCCATGCACTACCCGAGTAATCTTGTATTTGTTCATTGACTTGAAGTTAATTTAAGATTTCCCGATGATACTCGAGTAAACTTCATGTGATACTCGAGTAGCTACTTGAGTAAGCAAACCCAGAAAGTTTGAAATCATTCCAACGGTCATTGTTTTGTTTCCTATTTGATTAACTTTTCATTATATTAGTATTCTTAGCATTTCAACAGATAAACAATGAAGAGATCTTACAAAATAAGGAAAGTCAAAAGCAACGCTCAAATGTCACCGACCGTCACCTACCGCAACATATGTTTTTCAAAAATTGGAAAAGTCAATAGTGGCTGCGCACGCTCCAACGGACATGAAGAAATATGTTCCATCAATCATTACCAACGTATCTATATATATGGGAACATCTGAACAGAAAAACAACAAGAACACACTCACGAACGTATCATCAAGTTCATTACTCTGTTTTTCATTGTACTTGTGATTCTATGCTTCAGTGATTCTTATTTACTCTGTGAGAGAGATATTTCATTCAAACTCAATATTTGTTATTGAGGTAACTTAAGGTTGTGGAACCTTGAGTTGGGATTGAATTACAACTTGTAAGGGGGAGCGAGTGTCCAGGTGTAGGAACTTGCTTGTACTGAGGTGCCAAGAACCCACTGAATCTTGGAAGTTATAGTGAAACTCTCAGAGAAGCTCTGAGGACTGGACATAGGTCAAAGTGGTTGTGGCCAAACCAGTATAAATCCTGGTGTACACTTCGGTGATATTTCTCCTTACTCTTTCCTGTTTTAATTTCAACGTCAAATTTTATATTAGCAATGAAATTTTTAAGGTCACCCAATTCACCCCCCTCTTGGGTGAAACGCTTGCTCTAACAATTTGAATCCACAACCGCGAGCCGACATAGAAGTCACTCTTAACCTTCTTTCCGCAGCTAAGGTTAAGAGATACTTGCAGAAAGGTTGTCAAGGTCCATGGTATTCTGCTCTATGCAGTCAGAGGCCAGTGTAGCCTTGGAAAGTATCCTTGTAGTGAATGAGTTCCTTGAACAAAGACGGAAACCTATGTCTCTGTATCAATTATCGAGAGCTGAACAAGGTGACTATCAAGAACAAGTATCCACTCCCTAGAATTGATGATTTTCTCGATCAGTTGTCTAGTTCTTGTGTATTCTCAAAGATCAATTTGAGATCAGGATACCACCAGTTGAAGGTAAAAGCAAAAGATGTATCGAAGACTGCTTTCAGGACTAGATATGGGCATTACGAATTTCTTGTGATGCCATTCGGGCTGACCAATGCACCTGTTGTGTTCATGGACTACATGAATCGAATCTTCCCTCCATACTTGGACCAGTTCATTGTAGTCTTCATTGATGATATACTGGTGTATTCACGAAGTAAAGTTAAACACGAGCAGCATCTGAGAACTGTGTTGAATATATTATGAGATAGGAAACTCTATGCCAAGTTGAGCAAGTATGAATTCTGGCTTTCAGAGGTAAAGTTTCTGAGCTACATTGTCTCACAGCAAGGGGTCTCTGTGAATCCTACAAATTGGAAGCAGTACTGAGCTGGAAGAGACCAAAGACTATATTTAAAGGGTTTTCTGGGTCTAGCTGGCTATTATCGAAGATTTATTCAGAATTTCTCCAGAATTGCATTACCGTTGATGAAATTTACGCGGAAAGCTCAACATTTTGTGTTAGATGAGAATTGTGAGAAGAGCTTCCTGGAGTTTAAGCAGAGGTAAACTACAGCACCAGTGCTGATGATCCCAGATCCACAGTTTACGTATATTGTTTATATAGATGCCAGTAGGCAGGGATTGGGATGCGTGTTGATGCAGCATGGCTGAGTGGTGGCATATGCATATCGTCAGCTGAAACCTCATGAACTAAACTATCCCACTCATGATTTTGAGTTGGCTGCAATTGTGTTTGCTTTGAAAATCTGGAGACATTATCCCTATGGTTAGACTGTAGAGTTGTACTGCGACCACAAGAGCTTGAAGTACTTATATGATCAGAAAGAGATCAACATGAGATAGCGTAGATGGATGGAGTTGCTAAAAGACTATAATCTATAAATCAAATACCATCCCGGTAAGGCTAATGTTATTGCTAATGAATTAAGCCAGAAATCAATGCAGGTGGCAACCATGATGATCTATGAGCAGAAACTGATCGAGGATTTCAGAGATTTAACTCTTCTAATAAGATTTTGTTGAACAGTGGTGTAGGCTAACTATACAACAATCTGAGGGTAGTGATTGAAGAAGCCCAATTGCATAATGATCAAGCACTATCTATTTGAGTATGATTGATAGGGGCGAAACTCAAGAATACGACTTGTCACCCAACGACCTAGTCAAGTACAAGAAGCGGATTTATGTTCCACCAAAACCAGAACTGAAACAGTAAATTCCAGAGGAGGCACATAAGAGTAAGTATACTCTACATCCAGGGACTATAAAGATGTACCATGACATGAAGGCTTAATTCTATTAGCCAGGAATGAAAAATGAGGTGACTGAGTTTGTCGCTCGTTACTTAACATGTCAGAAAGTAAAAGTTGATATCAGCTACCATCAGGGCTTTTGACAAACCTTAAGATTCCTGAGTGGAAGTGGGAAAGAGTTACTATGGATTTCATGACAGGGTTACCTAAGGTCAGAAACCATGACTCTATATGGGTGGTAGTCAACAGATTTACAAAGACAGCTCACTTCTTGCCTATTAGTATTCACTATTCTCCTGACAAACTAGCGAAAATCTACATTAAGGAGATTGTGAGGTTATATGGTATTCCAAAGAATATTATCTCTGATCGAGATCCATGATTCACTTCCAAGTTTTGGAAGGTGGTACATGAAGCTTTAGGTACCAAGCTCCGATTCAGTACGATATATTATCCTCAAACTAATGGGTAGACAGAGCGAACAATTCAAACCCTTGAGGATATGCTAAGGGCATATATACTTGATTACAAAGGTAGTTGGGACAAATTCCTTACGTTAGCAGAGTTCGCCAACAACAATAGTTATTATTTGAGTATCTAGATGGCTACATATGAGGCACTCTTTGGGAGGAAGTGTCAATCGCCCTTATGCCGAACTGAGTTGTCTAAGAAGGAATTACTGGGGCCAGATCTTGTTGACCAGACAACGGAGCAGATAAAATTAATTAAGGGGAGGTTGCTAACTGCTCAGAGTCGAAAGAAAAGTTATACGGACAAGAGACAAAAATGTTTGGAATTTGGTTGGCGACCACGTGTTTATGAAAGTATCACCTGTTACGGGTATTGGCAAAGCATTGAGAGTAAGGAAGATGCAATTAAGGTATATTGGTCTATTCGAGATCCTAGAGAAGATTGGGTCAGTAGCATACCACATCGCTTTGCCGCCAAATTTGAGCAGGCTACACGATGTTTTCCATGTTTTCCAATTGAAAAAGTATCAACCTGATCCAGAACAGTAATAGAATATGAAGACATGGAAATGCGTGAGGATTTGACTTATGAAGTAACACCTAACCGAATCATCGATTGGCAGGAGAAGCAGCTCAAGAACAAGAGCATTCCATTCATCAAAGGGTTATCACCCAGAGAGGCTACGTGGGAAACAGAAGAAAGTGTAAAGAAACGTTTCCCGGAATTTTTGGCGTAATAGGTGTAGCAAATTTCAGGGACAAAATTTATTTAAGAGGGGGAGAACTGTAACACCCCAAATTTTATATTCACCAAATATATTGTGTAATCCCCTACCTTGATAACCATAATTAAGATTCGAAAATGCATAATTTAAAGGAATTAAAGATTGATGGATACGTTTTTCTCAAATCTCTTTTCCAAAATTCGTTCAACATGGTCTCAGATTCATCTTCCGAATCTAATTACTCTGCGCAGTTCAATCACATTCATACATATTAGAGTGCATAGCCAAATTCCCGGCAAATCCCGGGTTTTATACATGTATAAACTAAGGGTTGTAAGTTCCAACTAGGGGAATACATGACCAACATCAACGTAATATCTGCATTTCAAAAATAAACAGTAATCCCAAGTCCAAAATAGATAACCAACAACCTAACAACATATCTCTACAAGATCCTAGTCGCTCTTGGTGGTTCGTTTCTCCTTGGAGCTACTTGCCCTGTCTGAAATGTTAGTCAATGGAAAGAATGAGATTCAAAAGAATCTCTGTAGTAACAAATCACTCATATAGTGTATAAATGCATAGCATATACGGCCTGGGCCCGCCGTACCCGGTCCAGTTGCACTTTTCCCAAAATTCTAATCTAGGCTATCCTAACATATTTCCACCCAAGGAATCCATTTCCAGACTCAGAATTGTCAAATTAAATGTCAAATTACAAATTTACCCTTGGCAGCCCCACTTTAAGGGTTTTAGGGGCGTTTTCATAATTATTCTTTTTCGGCCTTTTCTGAAAAAGTGACCAACTATAACCCCACCTAATTTTCACTCTGAACTCAATGGAACCATCAAATCATTGAAAATCCAACTCTAAGACCCATTTATAGAGCTGGCCAAAATTCTCAAGTATTCCGGGGAAATTTGGGGTTTTTCAGTTTCGGCTCGGTAAACGCGTTCCTTTCTACTCCTAACCACTTTATTGACTATTCCATTAGGTTACAACTACTATTTAGTACCAATTTGGGCAGAATAACAACCCCACACACCCATTTTCCATTTTTGAAACCAATGACAATCCGGCAAAATTTCACCGATTAAATTGTCCACAACAGCCATAACAGCAATATACAAGAGTTTGGAAGTTACCTCAAGCCTCCACTAGCTTTTCCTTGTCTTGGTTGAAACCCTAGTTGTTTTAACACCAAAGGAGGAGCTTCCAAACCTTAAAGAACATAAAGGAGTAGCTTAGGATTGGAGTTATACGTGTTAGGAGCTAGATCATTAGAGAAATCAGCTTACCTTGCGAGCTCTCTTCTCCTTTCTCTCTCTACAAATCTCAAACGTTTTTTCTCTCGTTCAACTAAATAAACTGATGATTTTGAAGCTTGGAGGAAGAAGATGATATGTTATATT
The DNA here is from genome assembly GCA_963242795.1 of Inga leiocalycina. Lineage (NCBI taxonomy): Eukaryota > Viridiplantae > Streptophyta > Magnoliopsida > Fabales > Fabaceae > Inga > Inga leiocalycina. The sequence continues at coordinate 50,304,375 of OY725325.1, forward strand.
ATGCTTATGTCATTATTCCCTTATGATGATGTCATAATTCCAAAATTGACATTTTAGGATTTTCTGGCAGATTTTCTGGCCAAATTTGGAAAAATCATAACTAATTCAAGAAAAATTGAAATGAGGTGATTCAAAAGCCAAATAAAAGGTATTTAAGTCCTCTTTATACGAAAAATATGGGCCATTACCCAAAATTACCACAAAATTCCATAATTATATAAAACTCACCGCTGCCCCAAAACAGAGTTCAGTTTCTATTCCAAACTTTGGACAGTCATATCTCCTAGCTCACAAAACGAAATGGCACAAATTATATGTCCATTTTGAAGCTTGGGATTTGAACTTTAAGACTAGAAAGGTTCAGAATTTTTAGACACCATTTTCCCATTCAAAATGTCCATACAAACCGACTATCCTGCACAAAATTACACTTAACAATTTTTCAAATTCCCATAATTTTTCGAATTCACATAACAGCTTTTAATTATTACCTATAATCATTAAAAACGAGGACAAAATTTCAGCTCCATTAATGAAGGCAAACATTCATTAATTTCTGGCTTCGTTAATAAGGGGAAAAGTTTTGATGATGAACTATGAAAGGGCATTTGGAGGGAGCGGGTAATATAAAGGCGGTGGCCATGTGGGTGGCCTTAGAGTGTTATTGCCGGTGTGAAGGTTGGGCTCTAGTTTGGACGAGGAGAGAGAAAGGAGGGTGAGAGGGAAAGGGGTGTAAGAAGAAAGAGAGAGGGTGAGAGTTTTTTAAATAATTATTTAAAAATGATTAAAGTGGGCTCACAAAATCAAAAATTAACGGTCGTTTGCCTTTGTTAACGAAGCTAGATTTTTGTCCACTTTTTTAATGATCATAGGTATTTTTGCACCTGAAGGATATGTAGATAGGTAATTTTGCAGCTTAGCCCTTAAAATAATTAATTAAAAAAATATTAAAGTGAGGCCCACAAAAAAACTTAACGATGCTTTAATTGACGGAGCTGGTATTTTTGCCCCTTTTTTGTAAAGATCATGGTATTTTTGCACCCAAGGATTGTATATGGTGCCAGACACACATACGGCATATGTAGATAGGTATTTTTGCACCTTCGCCCTAAATTTAATATATCTTAATAGATTAAATTTAAAACTAACACAATATAATAATATCATATAATACAGACACACACACACACACACACACATATATATAAGATATTATTTCGAAAATATATATCTATATAATATTATTAACGAATTTTATATTATATATATATATATAATTCGTCCACCCTAAATTAAACATTATTTCGTGTTGGGCCATTCTTGTGTGCGACCCTATAGGCCCATATGAAGTTGGCAATGGGCTAATAACTGTACTAACATAAAAGTCGCAAGCGGCCTCTAGCAAGACATTATGACTACCCAATTTATATGAGGATCGTTAACACGATACAACCTGTCATACAACCATGTCACGGCTCTTTTGTCACACGATATATCAGTCAAGGATAAGGCATGGATAATGTCATCCTCTTGTTCCTAACCATTACTTTCTCGATTCCTGAGTAGCCTGACAATAGAAATGAAACTCCTTTCCATCATAGTATGGCCATACATTTCTCAGACTCACTCATCGAGGGGCCCAGTAATATCTCTCTACTAATGTGAGGGACAAATTCCATCTTGATCATTCATATTCCTCTGCACGAAAAACCACCAAGCCCGATCTTAGCCTTTATCATCACCCGATCAAAAGTCACTTTTGACTAGTTCAAAGCTTAGCAACTCTCATGTAGGAATCCATGATAACCTCAGGTCTAAGGGCATTATGACGTGGTTATACATGAGAAAAGCTTATAACTTGATCTATGTAGCTTTCTCATAGTAGGCCGGTCCAGTACCTTATACTCTTACAAGTGCCTAAGACTTTGATTCGTATCTCCATATCTTATCAAAGTCATACTGGTCTTGTTTCATCTTTGCTCCCACATAGATAACCGACCAGGGACATTTTAGGATAATCTTTATGATTTGTCCAAGGATATAATTATCACAGTTAACATGCAAATAATATGATAACAGAATGGAGAAATTTCATTAAATTAATAATGTTCAAAGTACAATGATTGGCCCTTTAGGCACAATTTCCAATAGATCACTCAGTGATGCTTTCACAAAAAACAGAGCATCACTTAGGAACTTCTAAAAATCATTATAATGATTGTATAACTTGTTCTTCTTGCTTCTAATCACTATAACTCTTTATTATATTAGTATTTAAGTGTTTTCTAGGTGATCAAATAAGGATTAACACACAAGTTGGAAAAAACACTTTTGTGTCAGAAGCATGAAATGCGAAGGACATTCAAACAACAAGCATTCTCTCTGCTCTAATGGATAATTCCTTTGACACAAAGAATGTTCAGAGACTCTAACGGCTATAACAGTGACCGAGGACAGTCCAATGGATACATTCAATAAGGCAACAGTAATTAATTTACTCTACCTGTAAATATCCATAGCAGTGAAGACGAAGCAATTAACTTTTGCAACAAACTTCTTGTTACATTCATTGTAAAGTCTTAAGCTCTTAAATTCGAGTCTGTACTTTAGTGATCATATAAATACTCTTGTAAGTGACATTTATTGATTCATTTGTTATCTAGAAGATCAAGATTATAGAATCTTGAGAAGGCATTAAACTGTAAAGTGTAAGGGGGAGCGATTGTTCTATGGAAAAGAACTAGCTTATACTGAGGCATCAAAAGCACGATGAATCTTGAAGAATAATGGAAATCTTATAAGGCTTTTGAGGACTGAGCGCAGGTCAAGTGGTTTGGACCAAACCAGTATAAATCTCATTTGTTTATCTTTGATGACATCTCTTCAACTCTATTTTATTTCTTTAAAGTTTACATTGAAGTTTAAGTTCTTAATTATCTCCCAATTTACCCCTTTTGGGTGGAAGTCTTGTTCTAACAATCTAGACTTGAAAGGACAAATTTGTTGACCTAAATGACCTAGCACTAATTGTAACAATTCATCAATCATTTAAAAGTTGATTTGACCAATCATCACTAGGTCATCCAGTTCAATGAATTTTTCCTTCCAAGGCTAGATTACCGGCCCTACCTTTTTCGTCTTCTAATTTAGATGTCTTAATCATCAACCCGCCACTAGTAACTCCACCTAGTTGAGTAGCTCCTTATTATTGGCCTTCACTTTGATTTCCATCTCAACCAAGATTCATCACACGACCATATTCAACCATACAAAACAGAATTCTCAAGTTTGTATATCAACCATGTTAGTACTGAGCTTCATTAAATAAGATACTCCACCTTTATTACCTAAAACTGATATAGGCAAAGCCATATTCTATCTAAAATCTCAAAATAAAAAAAATGCCTAAGGTTAGTAAACCTAGCACCCAATCCAAAGGTGGCAATATTTGACTCTAAGGATGGCCCATGATACAAACCACGCATCTATAGTTCCCACACGTCAGGGTTAAAATTATAATCGATACTGCCACCCAACACTCTATAATTATCTAAGTCCTTTCAAGGAGGGGGCATCCAAACAAAAAAAACTTGAAAAGAACAAAGGCATGGAAATAAGATTCAATTAACATAAATGTACATAAAGTTTTGTCCATGGAATTCATAAATATTGGATTTGAGAAACTTTCCATTTTGAGAATGATACAATAAAATTGCATTATTGTCATAATCACAAGTTTCACAACACAAGTCATGGAAAAAAATCACATATAATAACTGCAACAACCATAAAGAATATACAGCCAGCATAAAAATCTAAACCAAGGAATTTGTAATTAACATACATATGGAAGGAAGACTTTTTTTTTTGTTTTTCAAATCCTATTAACAATTACCTAGAGTTATATATTAGATCATATTATTTAAAGCTCTTCATATGTTTACAAAAACATAAGTGATAGCAACAAAAAAACACTCTCAACTTAAAGCTCTTCACATGTCGTTTTAGCTCTCTTCATACTCCTCTCTACAATTAATAATAAAAAATTAGTAATAAACATATTAAATACAAATCTACTATAAACAGATAAACATGTCTACAAAAAACATAAGTGAAAGCTACAAAAAATCACTTAACTTGGCACTCTTCATATTACCGAAATTAATGTCAGTTGTTATTATTGGCCTCTTTGGCACTCAGCTGCCATTTGACTATGTGTGGAGGTGTTGATTGGCTAGAATTATCACTACTTGCTTTAAATTCAATGTATTATGTAAATACCATATAGTCATAAGTTACATTGAACTTGAAGCAAGCATGAACATACTAGCCTCCCCACACCACCACATATACCACATATTGGACACTTCTCAACTCATGAATATATGGTCTGTTTGGTGTTCATCCAGCCTCTGTGCTATGTATGTATGTCTTATGTAGATTTTAGTTGCAAGCTGAACTTTGAGATATATGGGGTGTTATTGTTAGGCTTGAATTAATCACAACCAAGTGATTAGGGCACATCACTACATATATCTCAAAGTTACCTACCTTGCAAAACTGCAAAAATTGTTTTGAAAAGAAAGAAAAGGAGTGAGCATCAATATTTCTATAACTATAACAACAACAAAGAATATACAGGCAACAGAAAAAAAACTAAACTTTCAATCAGGGTTTTGATAAAGAAGCAAAAGGAATATCGAGGGTTTGTGAAAGACAATGATTAAATAATCTATGCAAGCAAAGACAATGAAAGAGAATACTAACAGAATGCGATAGCAAAACATCTATTGATAGTTTGTGAAAAGCAATGATTTTTACGAAATGCAAGAGTAAAACGGCAATGATAGAGAGGGAGAGCCTAACGGAAAGGAATATCAAGCCATCTCAACGGTGGAAAGAGAGACATCACGACGGCCGTAGGAGACAGAGAGAGGAAGAGCAAGGGACTAAGAGAGGTTAGAGATGAAGACTGAGCGCGAATGTGAGTATATATACTTAAAGCAACTCTTTGTAGACCTGTTCTTATTAATGACAGGTGTCTATAACCTTTTCTACAACGGTTCTCATTAAAGACTGGTGTCAATATGTTGAAAACATTTTTAATTTATAACAACACCATCTTTCAAATCATCTGATCTAAACTCTAATTTTTAGAACATATAAAATTTTAGAAACAAGAA